>BSUD01000003.1:55163743-55527062 GCA_033239045.1 Fagopyrum esculentum | reverse complement strand
GCTTCTTGTGATGCAGATATACGGAGCTTAAAGGCACTGGAAGAAGATCCAGGAGCCATGACTGAGAAGCTGATCCAGGAAACGAAGATTTCCAGCCTCGGATCCAGTAGCAGTACCTCGACCGAGGCACTTTCTGGACAGAGCGAGGCGTCTGAAGAACACCTCGGTCAACGCCTTTGCGCCTCGACCGAGGTCGACAGCGAGACGATTCAAACTGAGGCTGCACCTAGTCCAGTTTCTGACACCACTCCACTGGAAAGAGGAAGCACAGATCCCTCCCAGAAAGCACCCCCAGTTGTGGAGCTTAAACAACTCCCTAGTCACTTGAGGTATATCTTTCTTGGGCCGGATTCTACTTATCCCGTTATTATTAGCGCTTCCCTTTCCGATTCTGAATTAACTAAGCTAATGCATGTCCTGAGAAAGCATCGAAAAGCCATAGGGTACACCACGGATGATCTCATTGGCATTAAACCTTCTTTCTGCATGCATAGAATTCTAATGGAGGATAATCATAAGACTTCACGGGAACCTCAAAGACGGTTAAATCCGATCATGAAAGAGGTTGTGAAGAAGGAAGTTCTTAAGTTGTTGGATGCAGGTATTATTTATCCTATCTCGGACAGCAAGTGGGTTAGCCCGGTGCACGTCGTTCCGAAGAAAGGAGGGATGACCGTTGTGACGAATAAGAACAACGAGTTGATCCCAACAAGGACCGTTACGGGCTGGAGAGTTTGCATCGACTATAGGAAGCTGAACACGGCTACTCGGAAGGATCATTTTCCGCTTCCCTTCATTGATCAAATGCTCGAACGGTTGGCCCAGCATTCACACTTTTGCTACTTGGACGGCTATAGTGGATTCTTCCAGATTCCTATCCATCCGGATGATCAGGAGAAGACCACTTTCACATGTCCTTGGGGGACGTTTGCCTATCGGAGGATGCCATTTGGATTGTGCAATGCACCAGCTACCTTCCAGCGATGCATGATGGCTATCTTTTCCGAGTACATAGAGGAGATCATGGAGGTATTTATGGATGATTTTTCTGTATATGGTTCCTCTTTTGATGATTGCCTATCTAACCTTTCTCTAGTGCTTACAAGATGTGAAGACACTAACCTTGTTTTGAATTGGGAGAAGTGTCATTTTATGGTTAACGAAGGCATTGTGCTAGGACACTGATAGCATGAATTATAGTCTATATTTTGGGGTTTGTTTGGACGTTTTATCTTTCATAATCTGCATGTTTGTATGTACATTATGTGATTTTACTACCATTTCATCTACCTTTGCGAGAATCGAGGTCTACACCTAGTTTCGTTGTAATTGCAGGTAATATGGTACGTATTGCATCAAAAAGGAGCAAAAGGAGTCAAGAGTCATTTGGAGCTACATTCAGGAAGCACAACCATGGATTAAAGATTTACTTTGGACCAGTTTTGAGAGATTCTACACTCAGTTATGATCACCTCGGTTGACCAGAGATTCATCTCGACCGAGGCGATCCAGAGACGCCGACTCGACCGAGGCGAACACCTAGGACGCGGCGAGAATATTTTATTCTTGGCTGAGATCTTTTAAAATTGGAAAGTGATCTTATATTTTTGGGCTGAGCTTCTAGAAGGAAGGAGATATGCAGAATCATATATTTTACCTATTTTTATGGGAATATATCTTCTTAAGATTTATTATCTTTGGAGGTTTATTTTTCCTATAAAAAGGGTTGGATTTCCACAATTCGATAACCCCGCCTACACCGAAATACAGGCTGCATACATCGATTAACATCCTACATACGCAGCAGCCGCGTTCCACCCTAATTTGGGAGAGAGTTGAAGAACCTTTTTGAAGGTTGAAGGAAGATTGAAGACTATAGCTTTTTATAGCTTTTTGAAGGGTTTTGTAAGATTGTCTTCAATTCCTTCATTGATTGTCTTGTCTTGTTGGATTATTATCCAAGGAACGATTTTGTGTGATATTTGATTCAGTTATTGAAGTGTTTTCATTAAATTCTTCTTTGTTCAATTATTCACCTTCTTCCATATATTTAATACTTTCATTATGATGATGAGTGGCTAATTTCCTTGTGTGATTCTAGGGTGATTGGCTGAAGGTTGTGGGAAAAACAATGATAGAATAATCTTAGATTCCAGTAGGATCCTGAAAGTTCGAGTCTTTAACTTTAACCCTAAGCACCTCGTTCGGTTGATGAACATCTCGGCCGGGGTGGAATTCTTCTGACCGAGGTGACTTATCCGACCCTAAACTGAGAGTTAAGTGTTAGAGTTTGCCAAATCCTATTCTTATTACACCTTTCTGGTTCAAAGCAAGCTTAGGATGAGACTTACCCGGTAATTCCTTAGTTTGTGTACCAACGATCATAAGTGTAGGTAATAAAGGCTTGTCCTTTATTGGGGTTTGAGTGTGCTTCCATCCCATCTTTGTGAGTTAGCCTGAGACTTACCCGGTAAAGGTTGATTCTATTCCCTTAGATGGTGTGTTAGTTTGAGGTTATAGTTCTTTATCTTAATTCCTTGAGACTTACCCGGTAATAGGAGTTACGGTTTAGGATTAGTGTGTAGTGAGACTTACCCGGTGATCTACTCCACTTTAGGAACGCCTTCCCCACGCAAAAATCTCAGCTTTGTCCGCTTATCTATAGATCTTGAGTTGGAACCACAACTAGATGCTTTAATCCCTAGAATTGCATGTTTGCTTTATTTGACATCTTATTCATCTTTGATTGTATTGATTGCTCTTGTGGTTAGCATTGACATTAGCACACCGTATTGGACTTTGTTTCACCAAGTCCCTGTGATCGACCCCTGGAATTTTCTTGCTTTTACTACGATTGACCCGTACACTGCGGGTTCGCATCCTTGTTTTAAGCTTAAGTCTAGGGTTATAAATTTAAAGCTTGCACACACCGTTTGGAGCGAACAAGTTTTTGGCGCCGTTGCCGGGGATCGAACCCGGGTCACCCGCGTGACAGGCGGGAATACTTACCACTATACTACAACGACAATAGAGGATCCAATAGCAACAATTGGAGGGCGAATAACCAAAACAACGGTAACAATCATTCAAACTCCAACTCTAATGATTCCTCTAACCCTTTCCTCTCTTCTCCTTCTTCTTCTTCTACTCCATTGAAGAGCCAAGGGCAAGGATCAAGTTCGTCTCAGCCGGAAAAGAAGGACGCAGTCCTGGAGGCAATCTTGATCAAGCTTAATGCTATGGAGAATTCTATGACTTCATTTTCAAGGGCCCAAAAGTCCTTCGAACAACAACTTGCTAATAGGGCGAATGAAGCGCCAAGAGATCCAGGGAAGCTTCCAGCAAAGACGGAAACTAACCCTAAGGGCCAGTGCATGGCCATCACGACGAGGAGTGGACTCAAAACTGCAGATCCAGTACCTCGCTCGACGCAGACCACCTCGGTCCAGATCCAGTCGAAGAACACCTCGACCGAGATGCCAACCGAGGCGGCGCAACAGAAAGCAGGAGGAACGACAGAAGTTTATGTTCCACCTCCTGCATATAAACCACCACTTCCATTCCCCCAGTCCAGAGCCAGAGCACATCTTGACAAGCACTTTGGTAAGTTCCTTGACTTGATGAATAAGCTCCATATTAATATCCCTTTCCTTGATGCTATCTTAGGTATGCCCGCCTATGGGAAGTTCTTAAAGGAGATCCTATCAAGGAAGAGGAAGCTGGAGGATGTTGGTGAAGTTAGGATGACATCTAAGTCCTCAGAACTTATAAAGATCATGAAGGAGAAGATGCCACCTAAGTTGAGAGATCCCGGCTCATTTTGCATTCCCATTCAAGTTGGGGATGTCACTTGTGAAGCCCTTTGCGATCTAGGAGCCAGCGTGAGCATCATCCCGCTGGAGCTATGCACTAAGATCGGTCTTGGAGAGCCCAAACCGGTCAAGTTTCGACTCTACATGGCGGATCGCTCCATCACCCATCCCGTGGGCATTTTGGAGGATGTTCCGGTCAAGTTAGGTAACTTCTATCTACCTATAGATTTTGTCGTACTTGACATTCCCGCAGATTATCCTGTTCCTATCATTCTCGGGAGGCCATTTCTAGCAACTTCGGGTTGCAATGTGGATTGCAAGAACGCCAAGTTGAAATTCAACGTTGGCGGCGATGAGGTGGAGTTCGCGCTACTTGCAGCCATGAAAGGAGAGCAACTAACTGATGATATCTTCAACATCTACGATGAAGAAGAATCAAGAGAATTGGTGAGCTCTATCCTTATTAATGATCCACTCGAAAGAGTTATAAGCTTCAGTTTAATGGAGGAAGGTATAGATGCTTCTTGTGATGCAGATATACGGAGCTTAAAGGCACTGGAAGAAGATCCAGGAGCCATGACTGAGAAGCTGATCCAGGAAACGAAGATTTCCAGCCTCGGATCCAGTAGCAGTACCTCGACCGAGGCACTTTCTGGACAGAGCGAGGCGTCTGAAGAACACCTCGGTCAACGCCTTTGCGCCTCGACCGAGGTCGACAGCGAGACGATTCAAACTGAGGCTGCACCTAGTCCAGTTTCTGACACCACTCCACTGGAAAGAGGAAGCACAGATCCCTCCCAGAAAGCACCCCCAGTTGTGGAGCTTAAACAACTCCCTAGTCACTTGAGGTATATCTTTCTTGGGCCGGATTCTACTTATCCCGTTATTATTAGCGCTTCCCTTTCCGATTCTGAATTAACTAAGCTAATGCATGTCCTGAGAAAGCATCGAAAAGCCATAGGGTACACCACGGATGATCTCATTGGCATTAAACCTTCTTTCTGCATGCATAGAATTCTAATGGAGGATAATCATAAGACTTCACGGGAACCTCAAAGACGGTTAAATCCGATCATGAAAGAGGTTGTGAAGAAGGAAGTTCTTAAGTTGTTGGATGCAGGTATTATTTATCCTATCTCGGACAGCAAGTGGGTTAGCCCGGTGCATGTCGTTCCGAAGAAAGGAGGGATGACCGTTGTGACGAATAAGAACAACGAGTTGATCCCAACGAGGACCGTTACGGGCTGGAGAGTTTGCATCGACTATAGGAAGCTGAACACGGCTACTAGGAAGGATCATTTTCCGCTTCCCTTCATTGATCAAATGCTCGAACGGTTGGCCCAGCATTCACACTTTTGCTACTTGGACGGCTATAGTGGATTCTTCCAGATTCCTATCCATCCGGATGATCAGGAGAAGACCACTTTCACATGTCCTTGGGGGACGTTTGCCTATCGGAGGATGCCATTTGGATTGTGCAATGCACCAGCTACCTTCCAGCGGTGCATGATGGCTATCTTTTCCGAGTACATAGAGGAAATCATGGAGGTATTTATGGATGATTTTTCTGTATATGGTTCCTCTTTTGATGATTGCCTATCTAACCTATCTCTAGTGCTTAAAAGATGTGAAGACACTAACCTTGTTTTGAATTGGGAGAAGTGTCATTTTATGGTTAATGAAGGCATTGTGCTAGGACACCTCGTTTCTAATCGAGGTATTGAGGTCGATCGAGCTAAGATCGAGACTATTGAGAAACTCCCTCCTCCTTGTTCTGTTAAGGGTGTGAGGAGTTTTCTCGGGCATGCAGGTTTCTATAGGAGATTCATCAAGGACTTCTCCAAGATTTCTAAACCTCTAACTAACCTCTTGAATAAAGATGTTGTTTTTGAGTTTTCGCAGGAGTGTCTTGATGCTTTTTACAGGATTAAGGAAGCGTTGATCTCCGCTCCCATTATCCAACCTCCTGATTGGACCTTGCCCTTTGAGGTCATGTGTGACGCTAGCGATGTAGCCGTAGGAGCGGTGCTTGGGCAAAAGAAGGATGGACGGACTACCGCCATTTACTATGCTAGCAAGACGCTAGATGAAGCACAACGCCACTACGCTACCACAGAAAAGGAGTTATTGGCGGTTGTGTATGCTTTCGAGAAGTTTCGTTCCTATCTAGTAGGGGCGAAAGTCATTGTCTACACCGACCATGCAGCCATTCGTTACTTGATGGCTAAGAAAGATGCTAAGCCGCGTCTTATTCGATGGATTCTCTTGCTTCAAGAGTTTGACCTTGAGATCCGCGATAAGAAGGGATCCGAGAATTCAGTTGCGGATCACCTCAGCCGGCTACCGGAATCCTCCCGCGAGACGGATCACCCGCCCATAGACGATTCATTCCCCGATGAGCACTTGCATGTCTTGGAGCGTTTGATGGATCTACTTACTTCACCCCACGATGGAGGTGAAGTATGGGGTGAGGGAACCTCCTACCTCGTTTGAGACGCATCATGGTCCAGCTAGCGACCTTAAATCAAGCGCTTCTTGGGAGGCAACCCAAGGTATTGCTTTCTTTCCCGTTTTCTAGTCTAGTTTAGATAGTTTTTGTTTTTGCTTTGCTTTGCTTTGTTTTTGGCGTTCTGGACAGACAACAGGAAGGAGCACATCTGGATGGACAGAAGTTCGAGATTCTGAGAAGAAAGAGGCACCTCGGTCACTGTCAGAACACCTCGACCGAGTTGATTCTTGAAGCAACCGAGGCGACTAGGGTTTCTGCAGAACCGCCTCGGTCCGTACCACCTCGGTCCAGTCGAGACCATCTCGACCGAGGTGACAGCAGATCTCGCGACGGTATAAAAAGCGAAAATTACTTTTCACTTTTTATTTTTCACCCATTTCGACCGCGGCGACAGAGCACCTCGTTCTCTCTCGTTTCTCGCTCTTTTCCGACGATTTCTGTTCCAAAACTGCAATTAAAGGGAAGAGGAGTCGATTGCAACAACAGATCTGCAAGAAATCTGAGCATTTTCGACCGAAACGAGATGAGTTCAGATAGGATACTAGCCCTTAGAGACAGAGCAGCACACCGACGGATTGATGACCTGACAGATCAGGTTATCGACACTTATGCTGCACTTTCTTTGGATATCCGGGAGATGCAGGAGCGGCAGCATCATCAGCACATGATGGCTCAGCTACAGTTCCAGCATGTCATGGGCTATCCCTATGACCCTACTCTGTTCCCCTACATTCCACCACCACCACCGGATCAGGACTTCTGAGGAGCTGCAGGATTTTTATTTATTTTATTTTTATGCAGTTCGGCTCTTTATCCGGTGAGTCCTCCTTTCTTTCAGACTTTTATTACACCCACTGGGACAGTGTGTCTCAAGTATGGGGTAGTTGATGTATTATCTGACTTATTTGACTTATGATGTATTATTCGACTTATGATGTATCGGATATTTTCATATTCATGCTTTATCTGCATTTATATGTTTATCTGAGATTGCATGCATACTTACAGGTTATTTGATTGAGAAAAACGTCGAAACCGAAAAAAAAAAAAAAATTTTTTTGGACCTCGACCGGGACAGTTCTGGCAAAACGAGGTGTTTCACCTCGGTTGACCAAGAACATCTCGACCGAGGTGGGTTAACTGAGAGTTTTCGAAAACGATTTTTGTGTTACTTATCTGGATATGATCTCAGTGAAGATCTTGTTTACTGACTGGTTTTAAATTCTTTATATGTTTGAAAGGTTTTATAATATGTTTAAGTTGCTAAATGCTTTGTTTGAAATTATTGGCATGTTTAATACTTTGTTTTTATCCAAATTATGTTGGATTTGAAGGTTGACACCGCAGCATAAGTTCTCTCACATCCATCTTGGAAAGACCAAGGCAATTCATTCTCTTCTTCTTCTTCTTCTTGATCATGCTTAGCCCCTCATATACATTTTGCCTCCCTTTACCTATCCGGGAATTTGGAAGCAAGCGAAGTGGTGAAAGCAAGTTAAAGTTGAAGATGGCTGAAAGTGAAAGTGTTAGAATGCAATTCTAGGTTTGGGGAAGTCAATCATGAAGATGAGTAACTCGGCACCATTCACATAGCCGGGTGTTTGTGTCTTGCCAAAGTCGGATTGAGCGATATTCCTAACGGGTCATGGTATGTGCATCAAGGGTTTGATGCATCTCGAGAAATTGATGATTGCAGATTTCCTAGGCTTCGGTTATTGTGCACCTCTATCCATGCATCCCAAAAAGTAAAGTAAAAGAAAAAGTGTGAAATAAGCAAAGCTTATTGATGGAAGATGTTGAAAGTCAAAGTGAAAGTGAAGTTCATCCTTTTCCCGGATTCTAGCACCACATTACCTTACATACATCCCTACCCTTCACGTTTCTTGACCTTTTCTTTTGGGAAGCCCTTGAGACCTTGAGCTTGTTGATTGACTTAGCGGTTTAAATCGGATTATACATGATTAATTTTGATAATTATGATTTATTATGCATTCTATGATTTTATGCAAAGATGAACAACTTTCCTATATTTATAAAATGTGTTGATCATATTGAGTTTTTAATTCCAGGAAGTATTCTCTTAGAGTGATCTATGATAGTTTCACACCATAAAATGTTTTTGAAAGACTTTTCATTGATTTTCTTGACTTATAATCCATTCTATCTTGATTTCTATATGAGGAACTTGCTTAGGGACAAGCAAGGGCTAAGTATGGGGTATTTTGATAGCATGAATTATAGTCTATATTTTGGGGTTTGTTTGGACGTTTTATCTTTCATAATCTGCATGTTTGTATGTACATTATGTGATTTTACTACCATTTCATCTACCTTTGCGAGAATCGAGGTCTACACCTAGTTTCGTTGTAATTGCAGGTAATATGGTACGTATTGCATCAAAAAGGAACAAAAGGAGTCAAGAGTCATTTGGAGCTACATTCAGGAAGCACAACCATGGATTAAAGATTTACTTTGGACCAGTTTTGAGAGATTCTACATTCAGTTATGAGTCACCTCGGTTGACCAGAGATTCATCTCGACCGAGGCGATCCAGAGACGCCGACTCGACCGAGGCGAACACCTAGGACGCGGCGAGAATATTTTATTCTTGGCTGAGATCTTTCAAAATTGGAAAGCGATCTTATATTTTTGGGCTGAGCTTCTAGAAGGAAGGAGATATGCAGAATCATATATTTTACCTATATTTATGGGATAATATCTTCTTAAGATTTATTATCTTTGGAGGTTTATTTTTCCTATAAAAAGGGTTGATTTTCTACAATTTGAGGAGGCTGCATACATCGATTAACATCCTACATACGCAGCAGCCGCGTTCCACCCCAATTTGGGAGAGAGTTGAAGAACCTTTTTGAAGGTTGAAGGAAGATTGAAGACTATAGCTTTTTATAGCTTTTTGAAGGGTTTTGTAAGATTGTCTTCAATTCCTTCATTGATTGTCTTGTCTTGTTGGATTATTATCCAAGGAACGATTTTGTGTGATATTTGATTCAGTTATTGAAGTGTTTTCATTAAATTCTTCTTTGTTCAAACATTCACCTTCTTCCATATATTTAATACTTTCATTATGATGATGAGTGGCTAATTTCCTTGTGTGATTCTAGGGTGATTGGCTGAAGGTTGTGGGAAAAACAATGATAGAATAATCTTAGATTCCAGTAGGATCCTGAAAGTTCGAGTCTTTAACCTTAACCCTAAGCACCTCGTTCGGTTGATGAACATCTCGGCCGGGGTGGAATTCTTCTGACCGAGGTGACTTATCCGACCCTAAACTGAGAGTTAAGTGTTAGAGTTTGCCAAATCCTATTCTTATTACACCTTTCTGGTTCAAAGCAAGCTTAGGATGAGACTTACCCGGTAATTCCTTAGTTTGTGTACCAACGATCATAAGTGTAGGTAATAAAGGCTTGTCCTTTATTGGGGTTTGAGTGTGCTTCCATCCCATCTTTGTGAGTTAGCCTGAGACTTACCCGGTAAAGGTTGATTCTATTCCCTTAGATGGTGTGTTAGTTTGAGGTTATAGTTCTTTATCTTAATTCCTTGAGACTTACCCGGTAATAGGAGTTACGGTTTAGGATTAGTGTGTAGTGAGACTTACCCGGTGATCTACTCCACTTTAGAAACGCCTTCCCCACGCAAAAATCTCAGCTTTGTCCGCTTATCTATAGATCTTGAGTTGGAACCACAACTAGATGCTTTAATCCCTAGAATTGCATGTTTGCTTTATTTGACATCTTATTCATCTTTGATTGTATTACTTGCTCTTGTGGTTAGCATTGACATTAGCATACCGTACTGGACTTTGTTTCACTAAGTCCCTGTGATCGACCCCTGGAATTTTCTTGCTTTTACTACGATTGACCCGTACACTGCGGGTTCGCATCCTTGTTTTAAGCTTAAGTCTAGGGTTATAAATTTAAAGCTTGCACACACCGTTTGGAGCGAACAAGTTTTTGGACGAGGAAGGATTGGTCCATGAAATTAGACGATGCTCTTTGGGCATACAGGACCGCATTCAAGACTCCCATAGGAACCACCCCTTATAACTTGGTGTATGGGAAGTCTTGTCACTTGCCGGTAGAGTTGGAGCACAAAGCGTTTTGGGCTATCAAGTGGCTGAATTTTGACATGAAGGAAGCGGGAGAGAAGCGACTATTGGAACTTAACGAGCTGGAAGAACTCCGTTTGAACGCCTACGAAAATGCCAAGATCTACAAAGAAAGGGCGAAGAGTTGGCATGATAAGCATATCATCCCAAAGGAGCTCAACGAAGGAGATTTAGTTCTACTCTTCAACTCCCGCCTCCGTCTTTTTCCAGGTAAGTTGAAATCTAGATGGACCGGACCTTACATTGTGAAACATGTTTTCCCTCATGGTGCAGTTGAGATATGGGGCGAAACTAGCGGAAGCTTCAAGGTCAACGGTCATAGACTTAAGAAGTACCAACCGGAAACGCCGGTTGAGGAGGTCGCGCCGATCTACCTCGTTTGAGACGCATCATGGTCCAGCTAGCGACCTTAAATCAAGCGCTTCTTGGGAGGCAACCCAAGGTATTGCTTTCTTTCCCGTTTTCTAGTCTAGTTTAGATAGTTTTTGTTTTTGCTTTGCTTTGCTTTGTTTTTGGTGTTCTAGACAGACAACAGGAAGGAGCACTCCAGGAAAGAGAGAAGTTCGAGATTCTGAGAAGAAAGAAGCACCTCGGTCACTGTCAGAACACTTCGACCGAGTTGATTCTTGAAGCAACCGAGGCGACTAGGGTTTCTGCAGAACCGCCTCGGTCCGTACCACCTCGGTCCAGTCGAGACCATCTCGACCGAGGTGACAGCAGATCTCGTGACGGTATAAAAAGGGAAATTACTTTTCACTTTTTATTTTTCACCCACTTCGACCGCGGCGGACAGAGATACTTCGCTCCCTCGTTTCTCACTCTTTTTCGACGATTTCTGCTTCAAAACTGCAATTGAGGGGAAGAAGAATCGATTGCAACTACAGATCTGCAGAAAGATTGAGTGTTTCGACCGAAACGAGGTAAACAAAGTTCGAAAACCCTAACCGACTCGTTTACTGCTTATTGGGCTTTGGTTGCCCTTGATTTTGCTGAGGAAACCCATAAGTACCCCTTAGGAAGCATTTGTAGTGATTTTAGGGGGAAAAGAACTGAATTTCTGAGAATTGAAATCGACGCTGCTACGCCTCGGTCCGGTCGGTCTGCATCTCGACCGAGGTGATTTCTGAGACTTGTCAGCAACCGAGGTGGTCTGACAGTGCTGTTTTGAGAAGATGAGTTCAGACAGATTACTGGCCCTGAGAGATAGATCTTCACCCTCCCCTTCCCCTTCTTCTTCCCGTCCCTACCGCCCGGTTATCCACGAGAGATGCCGGGTAGATTATGAGAGGATAGCGGGCCGTCCAGTTATCGCACCACGATTTCTGGAGGTGTCCGCTTTTGACTGCCTAGGGTTAGATGCTGACCTTAGGAGGATGATTGCCACAGTCGGGCTGGATCAGTTTACTGAGATCCGAGCCCCAGCCTACATAGAGCCGACACTAGAGTTTGTTAGCTCCTTCTCCTACCTACCCACAGACGGATCTGTGAAGTACCGGCTGATGAGCCGGAACTTCATAGTTCCATTAGAGATCTGGAGAGAGATCTTTGGCTTTCCTGCCCCCACCGCTGTAGACTTCCCTTCCCGATCAGTAGCTAGGGAGTTTTGGGGACAGATAGCCCACATTACCACACATGCAGACAGATGGCGCCCTGGAGATTCCAGGGAGAAGGTCATCTTTCACCCAGCCTTCAGACTCGCCCACCGGATATTCAGTGAGATGCTTCTGGCGCGTACTGAGACGCCCCAGAAGATCAGACAGGGGGAGCTCTTCTCTTTATACTGCATGGTTACAGGCGGCTTCCCGGACTTTGGCTTGCTCCTGGCAGAGGATCTGCACAGGATCAAGGCCAAAGCGAAGGGAGATATCTGCTGTGGAGGTCTAGTCACCCACATCGCCACCTACCACGGGATGGACCTCAGTGTTTGCACATTAGCAGCGGCTCCGAAGCCGCTGGGTCTGCAGGAGATGATTACGCGGAGGATTCTGGTTCCCCGTGGATTGACCACTCCATACGTCGCCATGCCATGGGAGCGGACTGCACCTCAGGGCATCAGATGGTCTGCACAGTTCTCTGTCTACGACCCACATTTTTGGCAGACAGCATGGGCTCCGCTTATGGAGGATTACAGAGAGGGAGCAGCTGCTGCTGCTGAGGCTGCTGAGGAGGCTGAGGATGAGGATGATGATGACGAGACAGTTGACGAGAGAGGAGGCGGCGTCCCGATGGACACAGGGACAGATACTGCTGGGACGAGCGCGCCTCCCATTATTGATCTTGATGAGGATGAGGAGGATACTGAGCCGGCGCCAGCTGAGACTTCTCCAGTCAGGCCCGCTAGGCGCAGGAGGCAGAGAGTTAGGGACAGAGCAGCACACAGACGGATTGATGACCTGACGGATCAGGTTATCGACACTTATGCTGCACTTTCATTAGATATCCGGGAGATGCAGGAGCGGCAGCATCATCAGCACATGATGGCTCAGCTACAGTTCCAGCATGTCATGGGCTATCCCTATGATCCTGCTCAGTTCCCCTACATTCCACCACCACCACCGGATCAGGACTTCTGAGGAGCTGCAGGCTTTATTTATTTATTTTTATGCAGTTCGGCTCTTTATCCGGTGAGTCCTCTTTTATTCAGACTTTTATTATACCCACTGGGACAGTGTGTCTCAAGTATGGGGTAGTGGATGTATTACTTGACTTATTTGACTTCGATGTATTATTTGACTTATGATGTATTTTATTGACCGGATATTTTCATATTTATGCTTCATTCTGCATTTATATGTTTATCTGAGATTTCATGCATACTTACAGGTTATTTGATTGAGAAAAACGTCGAAACCGAAAAAAAAAATGGTTTTAAAAAAAAATTTTCGACCTCGACCGGGACAGTTCTGGCAAAACGAGGTGTTTCACCTCGGTTGAACCAAGAACATCTCGACCGAGGTGGGTTAACTGAGAGTTTTCGAAAACGATTTTTTGTTACTTATCTGGATATGATCTCAGTGAAGATCTTGTTTACTGACTGGTTTTAAATTCTTTATATGTTTGAGATGTTTTATGATATGTTTAAGTTGCTAAATGCTTTGTTTGAAATTTTTGGCATGTTTAATACTTTATTTTTATCCAAATTATGTTGAATTTGAAGGTTGACACCGCAGCATAAGTTCTCTCACATTCATCTTGGAAAGACCAAGGCAATTCATTCTCTTCTTCTTCTTCTTCTTGATCATGCTTAGCCCCTCATATACATTTTGCCTCCCTTTACCTATCCGGGAATTTGGAAGCAAGCGAAGTGGCGAAAGCAAGTTAAAGTTGAAGATGGCTGAAAGTGAAAGTGTTAGAATGCAATTCTAGGTTTGGGGAAGTCAATCATGAAGATGAGTAACTCGGCACCATTCACATGGCCGGGTGTTTGTGTCTTGCCAAAGTCGGATTGAGCGATATTCCTAACGGGTCATGGTATGTGCATCAAGGGTTTGATGCATCTCAAGAAATTGATGATTGCGGATTTCCTAGGCTTCGGTTATTGTGCACCTCTATCCATGCATCCCAAAAAGTAAAGTAAAAGAAAAAGTGTGAAATAAGCAAAGCTTATTGATGGAAGATGTTGAAAGTCAAAGTGGAAGTGAAGTACATCCTTTTCCCGGATTCTAGCACCACATTACCTTACACACATCCCTACCCTACACGTTTCTCGACCTTTTCTTTTGGGAAGCCCTTGAGACCTTGAGCTTTGTTGATTGACTTAGCGGTTTAAATCGGATTATACATGATTAATTTTGATAATTATGATTTATTATGCATTCTATGATTTTATGCAAAGATGAACAACTTTCCTATATTTATAAAATGTTTTGATCATATTGAGTTTTTAATTTCCAGGAAGTATTCTCTTAGAGTGATCTATGATAGTTTCACACCATAAAATGTTTTTGAAAGACTTTTCACTGATTTTCTTGACTTATAATCCATTCTATCTTGATTTCTATATGAGGAACTTGCTTAGGGACAAGCAAGGGTTAAGTATGGGGTATTTTGATAGCATGAATTATAGTCTATATTTTGGGGTTTGTTTGGACGTTTTATCTTTCATAATCTGCATGTTTGTATGTACATTATGTGATTTTACTACCATTTCATCTACCTTTGCGAGAATCGAGGTCTACACCTAGTTTCGTTGTAATTGCAGGTAATATGGTACGTATTGCATCAAAAAGGAGCAAAAGGAGTCAAGAGTCATTTGGAGCTACATTCAGGAAGCACAACCATGGATTAAAGATTTACTTTGGACCAGTTTTGAGAGATTCTACATTCAGTTATGAGTCACCTCGGTTGACCAGAGATTCATCTCGACCGAGGCGATCCAGAGACGCCGACTCGACCGAGGCGAACACCCAGGACGCGGCGAGAATATTTTATTCTTGGCTGAGATCTTTTAAAATTGGAAAGTGATCTTATATTTTTGGGCTGAGCTTCTAGAAGGAAGGAGATATGCAGAATCATATATTTTACCTATATTTATGGGATAATATCTTCTTAAGATTTATTATCTTTGGAGGTTTATTTTCCTATAAAAAGGGTTGATTTTCCACAATTTGGGAGGCCGCATACAACCCGCTATCAGCGCAAGCAATCTCGCATACGACGCAGCAGCCGCAGCCTACTCCAATTTGGGAGAGATTTGAAGAACCTTTTTGAAGGTTGAAGGAAGATTGAAGATCATAGCTTTATAGCTTTTTGAAGGGTTTTGTAAGATTGTCTTCAATTCCCTCATTGATTGTTTTGTCTTGTTGGATTGCTATCCAAGGAACGCTTTTGTTGTGATATTTGATTCAGTTATTGAAGTGTTTTCATTAAATTCTTCTTTGTTCAAATATTCACCTTCTTCCCATATATTTAATACTTTCATTATGATGATGAGTGGCTAATTTCCTTGTGTGATTCTAGGGTGATTGGCTGAAGGTTGTGGGAAAAACAATGATAGAATAATCTTAGATTCCAGTAGGATCCTGAAAGCTCGAGCCTTTAACCTTAACCCTAAGCACCTCGTTCGGTTGATGAACATCTCGGCCGGGGTGGAATTCTTCTGACCGAGGTGACTTATCCGACCCTAAACTGAGAGTTAAGTGTTAGAGTTTGCCAAATCCTATTCTTATTACACCTTTCTGGTTCAAAGCAAGCTTAGGATGAGACTTACCCGGTAATTCCTTAGTTTGTGTACCAACGATCATAAGTGTAGGTAATAAAGGCTTGTCCTTTATTGGGGTTTGAGTGTGCTTCCATCCCATCTTTGTGAGTTAGCCTGAGACTTACCCGGTAAAGGTTGATTCTATTCCCTTAGATGGTGTGTTAGTGTGAGGTTATAGTTCTTTATCTTAATTCCTTGAGACTTACCCGGTAATAGGAGTTACGGTTTAGGATTAGTGTGTAGTGAGACTTACCCGGTGATCTACTCCACTTTAGAAACGCCTTCCCCACGCAAAAATCTCAGCTTTGTCCGCTTATCGATAGATCTTGAGTTAGAACCACAACTAGATGCTTTAATCCCTAGAATTGCATGTTTGCTTTATTTGACATCTTATTCATCTTTGATTGTATTACTTGCTCTTGTGGTTAGCATTGACATTAGCATACTGTACTGGACTTTGTTTCACCAAGTCCCTGTGATCGACCCCTGGAATTTTCTTGCTTTTACTACGATTGACCCGTACACTGCGGGTTCGCATCCTTGTTTTAAGCTTAAGTCTAGGGTTATAAATTTAAAGCTTGCACACACCGTTTGGAGCGAACAAGTTTTTGGACGAGGAAGGATTGGTCCATGAAATTAGACGATGCTCTTTGGGCATACAGGACCGCATTCAAGACTCCCATAGGCACCACCCCTTATAATTTGGTATATGGGAAGTCTTGCCATTTGCCCGTTGAGTTGGAGCACAAAGCGTATTGGGCTATCAAATGGTTGAACTTTGACATTAAGGAGGCTGGTGAGAAGCGACTATTGGAACTTAACGAGCTGGAAGAGCTGCGTTTGAACGCCTATGAGAATGCCAAGATCTACAAGGAAAGGACGAAGAGATGGCATGACAAGCGTATCGTTCCAAAGGAGCTTAACGAAGGAGATTTAGTTCTACTCTTCAACTCCCGCCTCCGTCTTTTTCCAGGTAAGTTGAAATCTAGATGGACCGGACCTTACATTGTGAAACATGTTTTCCCTCATGGTGCAGTTGAGATATGGGGCGAAACTAGCGGAAGCTTCAAGGTCAACGGTCATAGACTTAAGAAGTACCAACCGGAAACGCCGGTTGAGGAGGTCGCGCCGATCTACCTCGTTTGAGACGCATCATGGTCCAGCTAGCGACCTTAAATCAAGCGCTTCTTGGGAGGCAACCCAAGGTATTGCTTTCTTTCCCGTTTTCTAGTCTAGTTTAGATAGTTTTTGTTTTTGCTTTGCTTTGCTTTGTTTTTGGTGTTCTAGACAGACAACAGGAAGGAGCACTCCAGGAAAGAGAGAAGTTCGAGATTCTGAGAAGAAAGAAGCACCTCGGTCACTGTCAGAACACTTCGACCGAGTTGATTCTTGAAGCAACCGAGGCGACTAGGGTTTCTGCAGAACCGCCTCGGTCCGTACCACCTCGGTCCAGTCGAGACCATCTCGACCGAGGTGACAGCAGATCTCGTGACGGTATAAAAAGGGAAATTACTTTTCACTTTTTATTTTTCACCCACTTCGACCGCGGCGGACAGAGATACTTCGCTCCCTCGTTTCTCACTCTTTTTCGACGATTTCTGCTTCAAAACTGCAATTGAGGGGAAGAAGAATCGATTGCAACTACAGATCTGCAGAAAGATTGAGTGTTTCGACCGAAACGAGGTAAACAAAGTTCGAAAACCCTAACCGACTCGTTTACTGCTTATTGGGCTTTGGTTGCCCTTGATTTTGCTGAGGAAACCCATAAGTACCCCTTAGGAAGCATTTGTAGTGATTTTAGGGGAAAAAGAACTGAATTTCTGAGAATTGAAATCGACGCTGCTACGCCTCGGTCCGGTCGGTCTGCATCTCGACCGAGGTGATTTCTGAGACTTGTCAGCAACCGAGGTGGTCTGACAGTGCTGTTTTGAGAAGATGAGTTCAGACAGATTACTGGCCCTTAGAGATAGATCCTCACCTTCCCCTTCCCCTTCTTCTTCCCGTCCCTACCGCCCGGCCATCCACGAGAGATGCCGGGTAGACTATGAGAGGATAGCGGGCCGTCCAGTTATCGCACCACGATTTCTGGAGGTATCCGCTTTTGACTGCCTAGGGTTAGAGGCTGACCTTAGGAGGATGATCGCCACAGTCGGGCTGGATCAGTTTTCTGAGATCCGAGCCCCAGCCTACATAGAGCCGACACTCGAGTTTGTCAGCTCCTTCTCCTACCTACCCACAGAGGGATCTGTGAAGTACCGGCTGATGAGCCGGAACTTCATAGTTCCATTAGAGATATGGAGAGAGATCTTTAGCTTTCCTGCCCCTACCGCTGTAGACTTTCCCTCCCGATCAGTAGCTAGGGAGTTTTGGGGACAGATAGCCCACATCACCACTCACGCAGACAGATGGCGCCCTGGAGATTCCAGGGAGAAGGTCATCTTTCACCCAGCCTTCAGACTCGCCCACCGGATATTCAGTGAGATGCTTCTGGCGCGTACTGAGACGCCCCAGAAGATCAGACAGGGGGAGCTCTTCTCTTTATACTGCATGGTCACAGGAGGTTACCCCGACTTTGGCTTGCTCCTGGCAGAGGATCTGCACAGGATCAAGGCCAAGTCAAAGGGGGATATTTGCTGTGGAGGTCTAGTCACCCACATCGCCACATACCACGGGATGGACCTCAGTGTTTGCACGTTAGCGGCGGCTCCGAAGCCGCTGGGACTGCAGGAGATGATTACGCGGCGGATTCTGGTTCCCCGTGGATTGACCACTCCGTACGTTGCCATGCCTTGGGAGCGGACAGCGCCTCAGGGTATCAGATGGTCTGCACAGTTCTCTGTTGACGACCCGCATTTCTGGCAGGCAGCATGGGTCCCGCTGATGGAGGACTATAGAGAGGGAGCAGCTGCTGCTGCTGCAGCTGCAGAGGAGGCTGAGGAGGTCGATGAGGATGACGACGACGAGACTGTCGATGAGAGAGGAGGCGGCGTCCCGATGGACACAGGGACAGATACTGCTGGGACGAGCGCGCCTCCCATTATTGATCTTGATGAGGATGAGGAGGATACTGAGCCAGCGCCAGCTGAGACTTCTCCAGTCAGGCCCGCTAGGCGCAGGAGGCAGAGAGTTAGGGACAGAGCAGCACACAGACGGATTGATGACCTGACGGATCAGGTTATCGACACTTATGCTGCACTTTCATTAGATATCCGGGAGATGCAGGAGCGGCAGCATCATCAGCACATGATGGCTCAGCTACAGTTCCAGCATGTCATGGGCTATCCCTATGATCCTGCTCAGTTCCCCTACATTCCACCACCACCACCGGATCAGGACTTCTGAGGAGCTGCAGGCTTTATTTATTTATTTTTATGCAGTTCGGCTCTTTATCCGGTGAGTCCTCTTTTATTCAGACTTTTATTATACCCACTGGGACAGTGTGTCTCAAGTATGGGGTAGTTGATGTATTACTTGACTTATTTGACTTCGATGTATTATTTGACTTATGATGTATTTTATTATTTCGGATATTTTCATATTTATGCTTCATTCTGCATTTATATGTTTATCTGAGATTGCATGCATACTTACAGGATATTTGATTGAGAAAAACGTCGAAACCGAAAAAAAAAGGGTTTTAAAAAAAAAAATTTTTTTTTTTTTTTTTGACCTCGACCGGGACAGTTCTGGCAAAACGAGGTGTTTCACCTCGGTTGAACCAAGAACATCTCGACCGAGGTTGGTTAACTGAGAGTTTTCGAAAACGATTTTTGTATTACTTATCTGGATATGATCTCAGTGAAGATCTTGTTTACTGACTGGTTTTAAATTCTTTATATGTTTGAAATGTTTATAATATGTTTAAGTTGCCAAATGCTTTGTTTGAAATTATTGGCATGTTTAATACTTTATTTTTATCCAAATTATGTTGAATTTGAAGGTTGACACCGCAGCATAAGTTCTCTCACATTCATCTTGGAAAGACCAAGGCAATTCATTTTCTTCTTCTTTTTCTTCTTCTTGATCATGCTTAGCCCCTCATATACATTTTGCCTCCCTTTACCTATCCGGGAATTTGGAAGCAAGCGAAGTGGCGAAAGCAAGTTAAAGTTGAAGATGGCTGAAAGTGAAAGTGTTAGAATGCAATTCTAGGTTTGGGGAAGTCAACCATGAAGATGAGTAACTCGGCACCATTCACATAGCCGGGTGTTTGTGTCTTGCCAAAGTCGGATTGAGCGATATTCCTAACGGGTCATGGTATGTGCATCAAGGGTTTGATGCATCTCAAGAAATTGATGATTGCGGATTTCCTAGGCTTCGGTTATTGTGCACCTCTATCCATGCATCCCAAAAAGTAAAGTAAAAGAAAAAGTGTGAAATAAGCAAAGCTTATTGATGGAAGATGTTGAAAGTCAAAGTGGAAGTGAAGTACATCCTTTTCCCGGATTCTAGCACCACATTACCTTACACACATCCCTACCCTACACGTTTCTCGACCTTTTCTTTTGGGAAGCCCTTGAGACCTTGAGCTTTGTTGATTGACTTAGCGGTTTAAATCGGATTATACATGATTAATTTTGATAATTATGATTTATTATGCATTCTATGATTTTATGCAAAGATGAACAACTTTCCTATATTTATAAAATGTTTTGATCATATTGAGTTTTTAATTTCCAGGAAGTATTCTCTTAGAGTGATCTATGATAGTTTCACACCATAAAATGTTTTTGAAAGACTTTTCACTGATTTTCTTGACTTATAATCCATTCTATCTTGATTTCTATATGAGGAACTTGCTTAGGGACAAGCAAGGGTTAAGTATGGGGTATTTTGATAGCATGAATTATAGTCTATATTTTGGGGTTTGTTTGGACGTTTTATCTTTCATAATCTGCATGTTTGTATGTACATTATGTGATTTTACTACCATTTCATCTACCTTTGCGAGAATCGAGGTCTACACCTAGTTTCGTTGTAATTGCAGGTAATATGGTACGTATTGCATCAAAAAGGAGCAAAAGGAGTCAAGAGTCATTTGGAGCTACATTCAGGAAGCACAACCATGGATTAAAGATTTACTTTGGACCAGTTTTGAGAGATTCTACATTCAGTTATGAGTCACCTCGGTTGACCAGAGATTCATCTCGACCGAGGCGATCCAGGGACGCCGACTCGACCGAGGCGAACACCTAGGACGCGGCGAGAATATTTTATTCTTGGAAGAGATCTTTTAAAATTGGAAAGTGATCTTATATTTTTGGGCTGAGCTTCTAGAAGGAAGGAGATATGCAGAATCATATATTTTACCTATATTTATGGGATAATATCTTCTTAAGATTTATTATCTTTGGAGGGTTATTTTTCCTATAAAAAGGGTTGGATTTTCACAATTCCAACATCACGCTATACCGTCGATCAAGATTTACGCAGCAGCCGCATCCTACCCCAATTTGGGAGAGAGTTGAAGAACCTTTTTGAAGGTTGAAGGAAGGTTGAAGATCATAGCTTTTTATAGCTTTTTGAAGGGTTTTGTAAGATTATCTTCAATTCCTTCCTTGATTGTCTTGTCTTGTTGGATTATTATCCAAGGAACGATTTTGTGTGATATTTGATTCAGTTATTGAAGTGTTTTCATTAAATTCTTCTTTGTTCAAATATTCACCTTCTTCCATATATTTAATACTTTCATTATGATGATGAGTGGCTAAATTTCCTTGTGTGATTCTAGGGTGATTGGCTGAAGGTTGTGGGAAAAACAATGATAGAATAATCTTAGATTCCAGTAGGATCCTGAAAGCTCGAGTTTTTAACCTTAACCCTAAGCATCTCGTTCGGTTGATGAACATCTCGGCCGGGGTGGAATTCTTCTGACCGAGGTGACTTATCCGACCCTAAACTGAGAGTTAAGTGTTAGAGTTTGCCAAATCCTATTCTTATTACACCTCCTGGTTCAAAGCAAGCTTAGGATGAGACTTACCCGGTAATTCCTTAGTTTGTGTACCAACGATCATAAGTGTAGGTAATAAAGGCTTGTCCTTTATTGGGGTTTGAGTGTGCTTCCATCCCATCTTTGTGAGTTAGCCTGAGACTTACCCGGTAAAGGTTGATTCTATTCCCTTAGATGGTGTGTTAGTTTGAGGTTATAGTTCTTTATCTTAATTCCTTGAGACTTACCCGGTAATAGGAGTTGCGGTTTAGGATTAGTGTGTAGTGAGACTTACCCGGTGATCTACTCCACTTTAGAAACACCTTCCCCACGCAAAAATCTCAGCTTTGTCCGCTTATCTATAGATCTTGAGTTGGAACCACAACTAGATGCTTTAATCCCTAGAATTGCATGTTTGCTTTATTTGACATCTTATTCATCTTTGATTGTATACTTGCTCTTGTGGTTAGCATCAACACTAGCATACCGTATTGGACTTTGTTTCACTAAGTCCCTGTGATCGACCCCTGGAATTTTCTTGCTTTTACTACGATTGACCCGTACACTGCGGGTTCGCATCCTTGTTTTAAGCTTAAGTCTAGGGTTATAAATTTAAAGCTTGCACACACCGTTTGGAGCGAACAAGTTTTTGGCGCCGTTGCCGGGGACTTGGTCTAGACCGAGCCGGTACGGTTTGCTTTCGGGGCGCTTGCCCCTGTTGCTACTAACTACTCTTTCTATGAGTTTTGTAGTTTTCAGGATTTCTGATGGCTATGTTTGATCCAGCCTGGATAGCAAGACAAAGTGCTAGGGCGGATCATTATGAATACTTGGAGGAGAAGTACTCCTTCTATTGGTTCAACAATGAATGGGAAAGAGAAGAGGCCATTCAACATGAACTTGCGATATGGGATGAGAAGAATGTCCCTAAAAACATTTATGAGCAACCTTTCGAAGACTCTCTCGAATCAAGATTGGAGAAGTTGATGAAGAAGGTGACGGAGCTCAAGGAAAGCACCCTATCCTATGCTAAGCCGGAAGAGGAGCATAAGGAAGTGTTGCACGTTTCGAGCATACATCCAGTCAAACCAGAAGTTTCTCCTGAAGCTTTAGAGGGAGAAGATGTGGAAGATCTCGATCTGACTGTTGAGACCTCGGTCGAGGTGGAAGTAACCTCGGTCGAGATGAAAGAAGAACCTGCAGAACCGGAAGAGGCAGATGCAGAAGACTTTGGCCAAATTACTGAGATTGTGGTCAAGGTGGAAGAAAGACCAGCTGAACTGAGAGAGATTTCGTGGGTGGATTATCAACCCAACACGAAACTTGCCTCAAGCTTTGGAGAACTTTGCAAGGTACGTTCTCCTACTTCATTTGAATTCCCTATTAATATTTCTGAATTTTTCAGGAAGACACCGGAGAGTTGGAGGTCTCTTCCGAAAGAACCTCCTAAGATCAAGATGAAACCTCCCTTGAAACTGTTGGAGGAAGATACTCCTTGGATTATAAGGAGTGAAGTTCGCAAGCACTACACCGTTAAGGCGATGAAGTGTTTCTTGTTCAAGTATGGGGTCCCTCGCATGCTCAGGACCTTGTACCATCCCCAAGTTCTAGATGGGGAAGCTGCTATGATTCTCGAGAAACTGTTTTCTCGATCCAGGAAAGGATGGGACACGAGGGTAGATTATGTCCCATTGAAGTGCAGGAAATCTAGAAGAATTCCGGTGAGAATCAAACCGTACAAGCTTGTACGTGGGAGATCTTACCATTTGCCGGTGAAATTAGGAACCGGAACCTTTTTGGAAGACTCTTATGATGGATGTGATGAGCACTCCACAACGTTCGAAGTGCATTGAGTAATTCTATGGAGAAGGGTCCAGCTAGCGACCTTAAATCAAGCGCTTCTTGGGAGGCAACCCAAGGTATTGCTTTCTTTCCCGTTTTCTAGTCTAGTTTAGATAGTTTTTGTTTTTGCTTTCCTCTAGACAACAACCAGGTATTCCAAAAAGGAAGGATCACAGTTCAGGAGCTACACTGGAAGAACAAAATTTCGAGAAGTTGAGGAAACGAGCTTTACTGAGATACATCTCGGGGACTGTCAGAACACCTCGACCGATATGTGCTTCGCCAACCGAGATGGTCTTATCTTGGAGCTGTTTCTTACTTCTTCATGCAGCTTAGCTATGTTCGGTGAGTATCCTGTCCTTAGACTTTTATTATACCCACTGGGACAGTGTGTCTCAAGTATGGGGTAGTTGATGTATTACTTGACTTATTTGACTTCGATGTATTATTTGACTTATGATGTATTTTATTATTTCGGATATTTTCATATTTATGCTTCATTCTGCATTTATATGTTTATCTGAGATTGCATGCATACTTACAGGATATTTGATTGAGAAAAACGTCGAAACCAAAAAAAAAAGGGTTTTAAAAAAAAAAATTTTGTTTTTTTTTTTTTGACCTCGACCGGGACAGTTCTGGCAAAACGAGGTGTTTCACCTCGGTTGAACCAAGAACATCTCGACCGAGGTTGGTTAACTGAGAGTTTTCGAAAACGAATTTTGTATTACTTATCTGGATATGATCTCAGTGAAGATCTTGTTTACTGACTGGTTTTAAATTCTTTATATGTTTGAAATGTTTATAATATGTTTAAGTTGCCAAATGCTTTGTTTGAAATTATTGGCATGTTTAATACTTTATTTTTATCCAAATTATGTTGAATTTGAAGGTTGACACCGCAGCATAAGTTCTCTCACATTCATCTTGGAAAGACCAAGGCAATTCATTTTCTTCTTCTTTTTCTTCTTCTTGATCATGCTTAGCCCCTCATATACATTTTGCCTCCCTTTACCTATCCGGGAATTTGGAAGCAAGCGAAGTGGCGAAAGCAAGTTAAAGTTGAAGATGGCTGAAAGTGAAAGTGTTAGAATGCAATTCTAGGTTTGGGGAAGTCAACCATGAAGATGAGTAACTCGGCACCATTCACATAGCCGGGTGTTTGTGTCTTGCCAAAGTCGGATTGAGCGATATTCCTAACGGGTCATGGTATGTGCATCAAGGGTTTGATGCATCTCAAGAAATTGATGATTGCGGATTTCCTAGGCTTCGGTTATTGTGCACCTCTATCCATGCATCCCAAAAAGTAAAGTAAAAAGAAAAAGTGTGAAATAAGCAAAGCTTATTGATGGAAGATGTTGAAAGTCAAAGTGGAAGTGAAGTACATCCTTTTCCCGGATTCTAGCACCACATTACCTTACACACATCCCTACCCTACACGTTTCTCGACCTTTTCTTTTGGGAAGCCCTTGAGACCTTGAGCTTTGTTGATTGACTTAGCGGTTTAAATCGGATTATACATGATTAATTTTGATAATTATGATTTATTATGCATTCTATGATTTTATGCAAAGATGAACAACTTTCCTATATTTATAAAATGTTTTGATCATATTGAGTTTTTAATTTCCAGGAAGTATTCTCTTAGAGTGATCTATGATAGTTTCACACCATAAAATGTTTTTGAAAGACTTTTCATTGATTTTCTTGACTTATAATCCATTCTATCTTGATTTCTATATGAGGAACTTGCTTAGGGACAAGCAAGGGCTAAGTATGGGGTATTTTGATAGCATGAATTATAGTCTATATTTTGGGGTTTGTTTGGACGTTTTATCTTTCATAATCTGCATGTTTGTATGTACATTATGTGATTTTACTACCATTTCATCTACCTTTGCGAGAATCGAGGTCTACACCTAGTTTCGTTGTAATTGCAGGTAATATGGTACGTTTTGCATCAAAAAGGAACAAAAGGAGTCAAGAGTCATTTGGAGCTACATTCAGGAAGCACAACCATGGATTAAAGATTTACTTTGGACCAGTTTTGAGAGATTCTACATTCAGTTATGAGTCACCTCGGTTGACCAGAGATTCATCTCGACCGAGGCGATCCAGAGACGCCGACTCGACCGAGGCGAACACCTAGGACGCGGCGAGAATATTTTATTCTTGGAAGAGATCTTTTAATTTTGGAAAGTGATCTTATATTTTTGGGCTGAGCTTCTGGAAGGAAGGAGATATGCAGAATCATATATTTTACCTATTTTTATGGGAATATATCTTCTTAAGATTTATTATCTTTGGAGGTTTATTTTTCCTATAAAAAGGGTTGGATTTCCACAATTTCAACATCCCGCATACCACGATATACGGCCGATCAGGGTTTACAAGCGCAGCAGCCGCGTTCCACCCTAATTTGGGAGAGAGTTGAAGAACCTTTTTGAAGGTTGAAGGAAGATTGAAGACTATAGCTTTTTATAGCTTTTTGAAGGGTTTTGTAAGATTGTCTTCAATTCCTTCATTGATTGTCTTGTCTTGTTGGATTATTATCCAAGGAACGATTTTGTGTGATATTTGATTCAGTTATTGAAGTGTTTTCATTAAATTCTTCTTTGTTCAATTATTCACCTTCTTCCATATATTTAATACTTTCATTATGATGATGAGTGGCTAATTTCCTTGTGTGATTCTAGGGTGATTGGCTGAAGGTTGTGGGAAAAACAATGATAGAATAATCTTAGATTCCAGTAGGATCCTGAAAGTTCGAGTCTTTAACTTTAACCCTAAGCACCTCGTTCGGTTGATGAACATCTCGGCCGGGGTGGAATTCTTCTGACCGAGGTGACTTATCCGACCCTAAACTGAGAGTTAAGTGTTAGAGTTTGCCAAATCCTATTCTTATTACACCTTTCTGGTTCAAAGCAAGCTTAGGATGAGACTTACCCGGTAATTCCTTAGTTTGTGTACCAACGATCATAAGTGTAGGTAATAAAGGCTTGTCCTTTATTGGGGTTTGAGTGTGCTTCCATCCCATCTTTGTGAGTTAGCCTGAGACTTACCCGGTAAAGGTTGATTCTATTCCCTTAGATGGTGTGTTAGTTTGAGGTTATAGTTCTTTATCTTAATTCCTTGAGACTTACCCGGTAATAGGAGTTACGGTTTAGGATTAGTGTGTAGTGAGACTTACCCGGTGATCTACTCCACTTTAGAAACGCCTTCCCCACGCAAAAATCTCAGCTTTGTCCGCTTATCGATAGATCTTGAGTTGGAACCACAACTAGATGCTTTAATCCCTAGAATTGCATGTTTGCTTTATTTGACATCTTATTCATCTTTGATTGTATTGATTGCTCTTGTGGTTAGCATTGACATTAGCACACCGTATTGGACTTTGTTTCACCAAGTCCCTGTGATCGACCCCTGGAATTTTCTTGCTTTTACTACGATTGACCCGTACACTGCGGGTTCGCATCCTTGTTTTAAGCTTAAGTCTAGGGTTATAAATTTAAAGCTTGCACACACCGTTTGGAGCGAACAGTCGACGCTATACAGAGTGGACTATTGTCGTTTTTTGAATGTTGATTGTTTGTTATCAAAAACTGTTTTGTCAAGGTTGGTTCAACAGCTATTGGTACATCAAGGGGTATTAGTACTCGCAATGGAGCGAGTAACAATGATACATCAAGGGATACTAGTACTCGGGATGGAGTGGATGACACGGAAATATCAATGGGTTGAAGGTATTGAAGGTAGAAGATTTCTGCTTGTTCGTAACTCCGGATATACGAAGTCGATGCATATTTTGGCGGCTTTATTTTGTGAAATGCATTTGTGAATTGATAGTATCCGGTTACTTAACGATTGTAGTTTTAAGGTTTTTCAAGACTAGTGAAGATTGGATATTTTGTTTCCATGAACAACGTATTTATGATGTACACTACCTACTTAACAATGGAAGCACGTTATGTTTACAACTTTGGATATTTGTATGTTATTTATTGGCGTAGCATATAATTTTGCGCGCATTATTTTGACACTATTAACTAGAAAATATTCAGCTTATTACGCCCCAAATATAAATAAATGTCGACGCTATACAGAGTGGACTATATAAATGATAAATGGACGCGAAATAATGTCGACGTTTTTAATGAACATGAACTTTTAAAATAAATGGGCGCGGAATAATCTCGACGCTATTTAATGTCACAGAGTTTTTGAAATAAATGGGCGCGAAAAATTCTCGACGCTTTTCAATGTCTAGTATTCCAACTCTGGAATGGCGGGAAGTTCGTTGAAACTTAACAGGTATACTTTTTAACGCTTGTTATTGTCGATAAATACACAAATTTATTAGCGGCAAGTTTGTGGAGAAGTTGACGCGCGAAAATATCGACTCTTTCAAACGTCCTTGGTATTTTATTTTTTTTGAAAAATTCAAACCATAAAAGCGTCAAAAGATGACTACTGACTGTACATAGGGCCGACAAGTGAGGCGCTATAAAGCATCGAGCATTCTCCGCGTCGCGAATAACTGCGCTTAGTCAAAGCGTCGAGAAGTTTTTTCTCGACGCTGTTTAACGCCGAGAAAAGCCTTAATAAAGCGTAGTTAATGACCCGTGTTTCTAGTAGTGCCGGTCTCCATCCCCTCGCAAAAAGTTGAAGCTTGATGAGTCGTCCTCAATTTCAGAAGGAATTTCTCCTCCTGTTCCGACTGTGGGTGTAACGACCAGTTTTCTTTTCGTTATGCTTTGATAGGGTTAAAGAAGTTTAGGAAACGAATAAAAATGTAGTGAGACTACGACATACCAGTTTATTTATGGAAGTCGTTTAATTAAGTACCTTGTTCTAAGTTTCGGGACGAAACTTATTTTAAGGGGGTACTGATGTAATATCCGGAATTTTTTATTCCATTTAATTCCGAATCAAATCGGAATTCGAGCCGTTGACGGTTTTCCATTATATCCAGTATTTCTTTCTTCACAAATTTTATCATTTTATGTAGAATTTAATTCACATAAAATGATAGAATTATATCAAACCCTAATTCTTATAATTATTTATCATTTTATGTAGAATTTAATTCACATAAAATGATAGATTTATATCAAACCCTAGTTATTATAATTCTTTCGTATTGATGACTTTAGACGAGATCATGACAACTTGTGACGAGATCATGACTAAGCTGAGACGACGCCATGACAAAGCCCGACAAATCTGTGACAAACTCATTCATGGGCCTGACAAGGCCATGACGAGTTTGGACAGATTTTGACAAACAACTCAGCCACTCTTATTTTGACTCTTATTTTAGCCCACCTCTTTTGCTTTGCTTCAGCCCATGCCACACACCACACTCCTCACCTTGTCTGGGCCCATCTGGCTTTCTTTCCCTCCTTGATGTCACATTCTACACCAGCCCAGCAAGGGAGATGTGCACCAGCCCAAACTGGCCCGCCAACCCTCCATGAGCAGCTCCTTGGCGCTGCACGCCTCCTGGGCCGGCAATGAAGATCCTCCTGTTACGCAGCAGTTCCGCTCGATCTTCAATGCTCCTCTTCACATGGTAAGTATCGACAACCGCTTCATTCTCCCTCTTAACTCCATGTAACGGCTGCTGATTAGGGTCTTCAATTCGCAGCAATCTCTTTCCCCTTGCAAGCAACCAGCGTTCTGTACTCTTCCTTCCCCAACGTTCTCGTCCTGCCTCGAGATCTAACACCTAGCCTTCATTGCGACAGCAAGTCTACATCTCCTTAGTTGGAACCTGCTGCACTTGTTACAAACTACTGGGAGTTGGTTCTGCACGTAGCTGCATCAGAGGAGACCGTCTGCAGGCTACCCCTCAATCAAACACTTCATACAGTAAACACTCAGCCTCCTCTTGTGTCAAGAGTAACAACAGGGACTAGGTCTTCCTTCTGCGTACCTACAGATTGCTCGGGAGACTCGAGTTCCTGAAAATATCCTGCTGCCTAGGTGAGTTCCGGTTACTCCCCTCCTCCTACCCTTTTCCTTGTTGTCTTGCCTCCCTAACGAACTACCTTACTGCTCATGTGCCTTCTTAGACCCTTGTCGAGAGATCAACAACTTCATGAACAAGCCAGACTACCCTCAGCATCCGCCAATCTGTAGGGCTCTACCCTATTCCGATCCTAGGTAAACAACTCTTGCCTCGCCTTTTGTTTCTTCAAGTGTAGGTAGAGAGCTGCTGCTGAGTTGTGCTAACATAAATGATAGAAACAAGGACTGCTGTAAATAATTTGTGTTTTCTTCAGTTTCGAAGTAGGAAACTGTCAATCTTGTAGATCAATGTTAGGGAGTTAGAGTGAAGATTCACCATTGAAATTTTTATAGGTCATAGACGGGATTACATAGTAAATCATACTAAAATTTTAGACAAATCCATGTTACAATTTGAGAGTTATTGTGTTCCAAAGTTGACGCCTCATGCAGTTTGTATATATGTGCTGAGTGTTGGGGAAAACAGCAAGTGATGCTGTTTTGTGAGATGGTTTTGAATAAGCTCATGATCTCCGTTGGGCTTGAATTTTGGATATGATATAGTTGACATATTGTTGTAGAACATATTAAAATTTGAGAGGAATCCAGCTAGTGGTTTGGGATTTATGATTTTTCAAATATCGAGTCGTAAGCAGTTTTTCTGTTGTGCTCAAATTCGGTTTTGTGAGATAGTTTTAAATAGGATTTTGATCTCCTTTCCGGCTGAATTTTGGATATATTATAGATAAGATTTTATAGTAGAAAATATCAATATTTGGGATAAATCTAAAAAGTAGTTTAGGAGTTATGATTTTTCAAATTTAAGACAGTGTGCTGTTTGTTAAGTGTTGTAACCAACTTTAGAAATTTTTGTAGAAGTGATGGTTGAACAGTTTTAAGAAATTCTTGCTCCTAGGAGTATATGAGATATCATAGATGATCTAGGTAATTATTTCTGAATTTTTATAATATTATTCGGATTTTATATTTGAAGCCGAAGTTGGACCTTAACGATCTTTTCGAAAATAAGAAAATGGGTAAATTGTCAGTTTGTAAACAAACTCATCTTTAGGAGTTAGAATATGACATTTTAGTCTCAATTAAGAGTTTGGACATAAATTATGGAATTTTTAGAAGTTTCGGGACCAAGGGTAAAATAGTCATTTTACCATAAATTAATACTGTAATCAATTCCGTTCTATTAAGACCTATTATCTTAGAAGTCTTAGACTTCTAATCACCTAGAAAGTGTGCTGACACACTTGCCTCCTTTGACAGGCCACTGAATTCCTACTTTACATATCGATTTGCGAATTAGAAAGTCGAGATCTGATTCAGGTAAGTCCACGGACTTACTTAGCTGGCTTCTTGTATGAGTGTAATGTGTATGAGTGGTGTTTGTTAGTTATGATAAACCACGAAACCGGATTAGACCGACTTTATTATTTACGTAATTGGGGTATATTTACTAAACTAAAAAACTAACCCATATTTTAATAACTTATCATTAGTAATGATAAGTTACCAAATTAACCCATATTTTACTAAACTAAAAAAAGCCTACTTACTAAATCATATTCTCAAAAAGGCATAGTTACCAAATTAACCCATATTTTAATAACTTATCATCGAGAATATTTTACGTAGTAAATTGAATTTTTACGAGTATGGTTACATATATTTAATTTATATATTTTCCGTATGTTATTTTTTTCGGAAAAGTTCGAGAAAATTTCCGATTCAAAAATCCCGATCCGAGTGTTTCGATCAAGTTCATTTCTATTTTTCTAACTTTATTTTATTTTCTTTCTTTTTCTTATTTGTTCCCCTTGTTTTTTTCTTTGGTGCCAGCTCCTATCTCGGAGCCTTATCTGGTTGCCTGTCCCCGTCCAGACTATTCATCTAGCACCAACAACCTAATTCCAAACCCGACTCCTGGATGCCTGTCACCTCTGCCTGGTGAATCCCTCCCAGCTACCATCCTGGCTACCTGTTGAAGCCGGCCTCTCCTTTACATCCTCACCTTATCTCTGCTCAACACCTCTCCTTCTCATGACCTCTACTCTCGCCTTTCCCCTCTGTACAACAATCTTTGCAGTCTCCTTACCACCTCAACGTGTCATTCTCCATCACCACCTTCCTCCTTCTCTGTTGCAACCCGCGGCGAGCCCCTCTCCAAACATCAACGCAACCAAGCCTCTATCTATTCTCCATCTCTCTGTCTTCCCTGTCTACACTCAGCACTCACCATCGACCTCCACCGGGAAGCCCTTTGAATTCGCCGGGAAACGCCGCTTCAACCAGTGGCGGAGGCAGAAAATTTTCGTTGGAGGGGCACAATTTTTTTTATAAGATATGATGCATATTAAGTTTGAAATTGAACAATAAAATCTATAAATTAAATAAATAAATAAAAATTTACATAAATTTTTTGCTATAAATTAGAGCTTTTAATTTATTTATTTTACTTAGATGAAATTTAAAAATATTATATATATTTAGGTTGTTTTATAAATATGTTGTCAAATAAATTACATAGTGGATGATGAATTATTGTATTAAATATTATATTAATTTTATTGTATTAGTTAAGAGTTAATAAAAGGGTTTTTCTTCTTGGTGTCCTCAAGGTTTGGACTTATCCTCTTGGTATCCACTAAGTTTCAAAAATTCTCTTGGTACCCTCATGGTTTTATTTGTTTCCTCTTTATAACCATTCTTTATATATTACATTAAAAATTCACTATATAATAATTAAAAATCAACAAAATAATTTTAAAAACAATTTTGACCACATTAAATACTAAACTAATAATTTATAATAGAATTATATTTTTATATCTTTAATTAAAAGTAAATGAAAGATAAATTTATTTTTTAATGAAAATATTTTTTTAATTTCGGATCTAAAATAAAATATATAAAATAGATCAAAAAAATTAAAAAAAAAGAGTCTAAACAATTATTGTAATTTGTTTTTGAAGTTCTATAATATTTTAATTCGAAAACTGTATTTTATTTGTATTTTTAGTTCTTTAGTTTACAGATTCTTAAATTTTTTTAATAAAATTTCGAATTAAAATAAATGATATAAATTAAATTCAAAAAATTACTGTATTTTTAAATTTCTAGCACCTTAAAAAAATAATTTTTTTTAAAAAAATTGTTTTTTGTTTAAATTTTTATATATATATATATATTTTATTTTAAATCTAAGATAAAAAAATTTTATTTTAATTCATGAAATAAATATTACCTTTAATTCAAAATATAAAGTTATATATAAAAACAAATTTTATCATAAATTTGTTATATTATTTTTTCAATGAGGCCATAATTAATTTTAAATTTAATTTTCTTATTTCTGTTATTTTGTAATGACTTTTTAATGTAATATATAAGAATGGGTATAAGGAGGAAATAAGTAAAATCATGAGGGTACCAACATAATTTTTGAAATTCGGTGGATACCAAGAGGATGAGTCCAAACCTTAAGGGCACGAAGAGAAAAAATCCTTAATGAAATAATAAACATCACTTAATTTCTCCATCTAAAATATATCGTAATTTGTTTAAAATAAAAATAAAAAAACCTTTATGCTACTCCCGGGAGTTGAACCTTAGACTACAATGTATATCATATTCCGTTTTAAGTAGGGTTTTTTTCCTTCTTTTTCCCCCTTGCTTAGGCTTCCTTAGGCAAAACGAGATCGCAAGCCGGGGCACCTCACCACTGTCCATCCCTCTCTTCCCTTCTGTCAACAGCCGCCTAGAAGCAACGCCCCTGTTTTACCCTACCTCTAACCGGATTTGTCAAGCAAGTCGAGCCACCACCGCGGGGAAAGCGCCGGCAATGTCTCGCTGTCGAAGCCCACCGGAGCTGTCGATTTTCCCACTGCCGCGTGGAGCTCTTGTCGGAGCCATGGCCGCCTGCGCATCTCTTCTCCCCACCTTACGAAACCCTTATAGCGGGTTATATACATAAACTTTGGTTTTATTACAATAAGTGACCAATATTCCCTATTTGTGTTTGTGGCCCTAACTTAGAAAATTTGAAAATCTGCCCCTGTTGGATTAATAAGAGAAAATAGCCTAAAGATTTAATTACATTTCATAACCCATACTTTCTGAAATTACAATGATTGCCCAGAAAATGTTTTTACAGTTTTTGACCTTGAATTTTAAATACGAGTATTATCTTAATATATAATGCCCAAATTTAGTGTATAAACAATTTGTTTTGTTTTGGTACTAGGTTCGAAAACAACCCCGATAAAGGTCTAACGAGTAGGAGTTCGATAACCTTCGATCTATTTTCGTCATTTGACGCTAAGTAAGTATTTTTGAAACCTTTGAAATGGTTTTTCATATTAAACTACGAGTTGGAATATTGAAATGTGATATGCCTCGTTTGGAATTTTGGGTACCTTTTCGGTTGGATAACGGATTTTGAACAAACCCTGAGAGAAGTAAACCCGGACTCAAGTCGGGACTAGACAAGTCACTCTTACACATATTAGATGGTGTTGTGACATATAGTTATTAATATGTGTATTGATTGTGTGTTTTATTCGTTTAGGTCGTTGACGAGTTTTAGTGACATTGACATTTTTAGCTTAAAAGCCGTGCTTAAGACTTCAATTTCAAGGCAAATACTTGTGAGCATTTTTATATAGTAGGATCATGTTTTAAGTCGATATGTTATAGCATGCATGCTTTGACGTTTTAAAATATGATATCATGATACTTATATTATTATTTATGAACCTTGTTATTGAAATATGATTTACTTGAATTGGACTTTTGAAACATCGTTTTAGGATTTAGATATTTAGGTATGGTTTTATGTTTTTAAAGCATTTGAGATGTGATTCATGAACTATGATATGAGACGTTTACGAGGATTTGATTATGAGAATTTTGGACTTCATCGTGAGCATAGTTTTGACTTTGAGTATTTCAGATTTCAAATATGTTATCATGAGCCTAAGAGATATTTGTTGATTTCAAAAGCACAAGGATTTGATTCCGAGAATTTTGCAGTCATCATCTTCCGGCTCTTCCGGCCCAGACGTTCCTCAGTAGATATGCACGAGTTAAAAAAAGTCATCTCACCTGAACATGATATAAAATCCGACTTAATCTGGGTATACTATCCTTGTATTGATACACCTCGAAGTCTACTCATGTGCTACTAACTGAGCAACAATCGAATCGTGCTATCTTAACTAATGAATATAATATAATCGTCCAATTTTAACTACTTAGTGTAATTGAAAAAAACAACATAACCACTAAGCTACTGTTCGCTCTGAAAGGTGTGTGCAAGTTTTACTATTTATACCAAGAATAATTGCAATAAAGCGAACCCGTAGTGTACGGATCGTTTGTAATAAAAGCAAGAATTCCAGGATCGAACACAGGGATTTGGTGAAATCAAAATCAGAATAAGGAATCTAACAAGGAAAGATGCAACCTTTGATAATTTAAAAGACAAAAGACTTGATTTTTGTGTAAAGATTTGGGAAAATGGATTCTAAGGATCAAGGAATCCGATTGTGGTTTTTGATTCAAGACTTCTAAAGATTATGTTGACAAAGGTGGGATTGCTAAGATATGTGTTCTAAAGTGGTATGATGTACGGTGAAGTCTCCACCACCCATGTCCAAACCCAAAGGTTCTAAATAAAGGATGTTGAGTCTCGATAAGATAGAGGTTCTAAGGGAAGGATAATATTCTCAAAACCAAACACAAACCCCAGGGAATCAGATCTAACTCTCAAAGGTAAGGGTTATGGCACACTCAACCTTAATAGAGGGGTTTGAATCCTCTATTACCTAGGACTTGTAATCGTTTGCAACCAAGGACGGGAATCACCGGGTAAGTCTCTTCCCACACTCGGATATAGGTTAGAAAGGTTCAACAAGTCTAGGGTTTAAGCAATCTTTAACCAAGGACAAAGGATAAGGCAAGATCGGTATGACAGAAGGAAAATCGGGTTTTTCATCAAAGGAGATCGTCCATTCATAGCCAAGAACAATCCGATTTTTCCCTTCTGCGATGGTTAAACTCAACTCTCAGGATCCAATCCGTCTATGAAGATCATTCTATCATCATCTCAACCACAATCTTCAACCAATCACCCCAAAATCACAAGGGTTTTAGCCAAGAAAACACATAATCAAAATCAAAAGAGATTTTAAATCAAGGAAGCAAAGAATAATGAGAAAAACTTGAATCTTTGAACTAAAACCTAACCAAAATCGTAAAAACAACGTTTCAATCTATCAAAACTCAAATAAAACTCAGTAACAAACTCTAATTCTCAATCACAAGGACAGATAGAATCAAACTCACAAAAACCTTTGAGAAATATATTCTCGAACTAGGACTCCCGAACTTCCTTCGATCTTCCTCCTTGAATACTTCCTTCACTGCTCTCGATCCTTTGACTCAATAGTCTTGGATGGAATTGGATCATTCTGAAGGCATGGGACGTCCTCCTTTTATAGGGAATGAGGAGTAATCTTTCGGTTACAATCCTACAACCAATCGGATTTCATAAGATAAAAATTGAGTCGTCTACAAAGGAAATCGAACGATTTTAATCTATAATCATCCGATTTTTCTCCCAGATCGTGTGATATCTTTTAGTTAAAACTTCTATCATCTCATGAGATCTTTCCATATCTTTTTTCTTCCCTCCATATCTTCTATGATATTTTGCTCATATCTTCGCGCCACCTCGCCACTTTTTGTGCCACCTCGCCACTTCTATCTTCTATGATATTTTGCTCATATCTTTTTTCTTCCCTCCACTTCTATCTTCTCGTGTGATATCTTTTAGTTGAAACTTCTATCTTCTCATGAGATCTTTTCCATATCTTTTTTCTTCCCTCTAGATCTTCTATGATATTTTGCTCATATCTTCGCGCCACCTCGCCACTTTTTGTGCCACCTCGCCACTTTTCCTACATTTTCACAAATAAAATAGTGTAGACTTCTATTCTTGATAATTAAATGAAAATGAACTAAAAGTCATATAATATCCTTTAATTAAATGTGAAACTGAGGTGATAAACTCATAATATGCATGAATATGATGGTATATAATTCATGTCATCAAAATACCCCATACTTGCCTCTTGCTTGTCCCCAAGCAAGGTTCAATTTAGAATATAAGATGATATGGATTATATAATGCTAAGGATGAAAACAACATGAAATTATTTTTGGGGTGTGCTTCTTTATGCCGGATCACTCTCGTTATGATGTAATAAGGCATTGAAAGACAATGTCTGAAGAGATAAAGTTTATGACATGAAAGGACATTTATACTTTATCCAAACACTATATATGAAATGCATGGTAAAGAATGTAGGGATAATCATAAAGAAACAAATCTAAGCCATGTAAGTCTTAAACACGTGCATAAAGGTCTTAAGGACTTTCAAATGATAAAGGCCCAAGAAAAGTGTTAAGGGTGTGGAAGATATAAAGGATATGTGGAGATAGATTCCAGGAATAAGGAATAAAACTTCACCATTTTTGAACTCTTTTGCAACCACCGAACATAGAAATTTACTTTGCATTTTGCAACATTTACTTTTTCACTTTTTTGACAAATGGACAGAGGTGCACAATAACCGAAGCCTAGGAAATCAGCGATTCTCAATTTCTCGAGATGCCTCAAACCGTGATGCACATACCATGACTCGTTAGGACTATCGCTCAATTCGACTTTGGCAAGACACAAACACCCGGCTATGTGAATGGTGCCGAGTTACTCATCATCATGATTGACGCCCCAGCCCTATTTTCTATACTTTAACACATTTCACTTTTTGCAACAACTTCACAATGTATAACACTTCACACTTGCATGCTTCCTAATTCCTGGAAAAGGTAAAGGGAGGCAATAATACATATGAGGTGCTAAATGTGGATAGGAAGAAGAAGAAGACAATGAAGCGCCTTAGTCATTCCGTCATGATGTATAAGAACTTATTTGTTGGTTTCGATTATTATTACTTAATTCTATCAAAACATCAATTAGCATACAAATCAAACATATTGTTCAAGTAAAGGATGAATGTCCATAAACGTCATAGCTAAACCTCAACATACAAGACTTTCTTTGCCATATTTACAACATATATGTCATCATTGAGGTCATATCCGTTTTTAGAAGCACAAAATTTTTGAAATTTTTTGAAATTTTTATTTTTTTTATGATGAATGAAAATGCGATGCGAAGTCCAAAAATAAAACGTGTGACTAGAGTTATTACAAACCCGAAATCTAAAAGTACAAATGCAATGAAGGTAGACGTGTGACAAGATGATAAAGGATTGTAAGTACCCCCACCCCATACTTAAATCTCACATTGTCCCCAATGTGAAAACTTAAGTATAGAAATGGAGAAAAATACTTACAATGTAAAAATGAGTCTCTCAGTCCTGCTGTGGTGGTGGATGTGGTGGATACACTAGAGCTGATGGATCATAGAAATGGCCGAAAGTGTGATAGTAGAGGTCGCTCCACTGGCCATCATAGGATGAGTGGCGGCCTCGTACCTCGGTCCGGAACTCCTATACCTCTCTAGCCAATGTGTCCATCCGGGTGCCGAAACTGGAGTCATCGGTCTTTGGCTGGGCTCGACGTCGGCGTGAGAATGATCGGCGAGGTGGTCTAGGTGGTATCTCCTCTAGAGGCTGGAAGAATGGATCAGCCTCTGCCATGTGCTCGTCCTCCGTAGCCTCATCATCTCTTGCCCTAGTCGGTCCTCCCTCCTGGTCAGTGTCTAGAACTTCGGTGTCCCCTCCATCTCCTCCTATCTCGAGTATGCCTCCATCTATGTCCTGTGTGTCGGTGGGATACTCCTAAATGTCTCCTCCTATACCCTCATCATCTCCGCCATCTTCCTCAGAAAACTCCTCATCACTGAAATGCTCGAATCCTTCCTTCCAGTAGTAGTCATTCTTAAATGTGTAGCATGGCTTCCAAAGGATCTCCTTGGGCTGTCTATCCCAAGGCATGGCTACATGCGGCTCTCCTCGTCCTCTCGGAACTATGACTCCTTTGGGCACTAATCTCTGAATCCCTAAGGGTTGTGCCTCTACAGCAAGAGTACATGCCGAAATGTCCACCCCTAAGGCCTTTGCCACGTAAGTGACAAGTCCTCCAACACAAATGTGTCTGCCGGATTTGTTGGTAATATTTTCCAAGTAGTTGGACAACATAGTAGCATAGTCCGGGATCATCCCCTCAGTCATACAATAAAGGATGAAGAGCTCATTAGCTTGTACCTTCTGTGGAGTCTCTGTCCTTGCAAACATAGACTCGCTCAAAATCCGGTGCGCAATCAAGAAGGTAAGATTGTACACGCTCTTCTCCTTTGAATTACCGGGCCTCCATTTGTCTCCTTCATATTGCCCAATAGAGATAGTCTCCCAGAATTCAGCGGCCTTGACTCTAGGGGGAAATGTGCCTGCATGAGAGACCGGGAAGCCAAAGAAGTTTCCGAACACTCAAACATCAAAGTTATAATTCCTGTTCATCAACTTAAAGGTCACCTTCCTAATATTCGGGTTATGAGTGAAGGAGCTAAGGAATTCATGGGTTATCTCTACATAAGCATTCTCTCTTATCCGCACAAATTCACTAAACCCGGTCTTCTCTATAATCCAGTCAAGATCCTCCCTAATATACAGAACATTAAGCTCATCCAACTCTAAGTAGCGAGGTGCTTTGATGGAGCGAGCTAAGAGACGCTCGTAACGGCGTCTAAACTTTTCTTGGATGGTAGGGAGTCTAGGAGGGGGTTGCTGAGGTGCTGGGGGAGGTTGGGATGAGGATCCTCCTTGAGAAAACAAGTTTCTGGTTGATCTACGAACCCTATCCATCAAAACAGAGAAAAAATCGGGCTGTTCTTAAGGCATATCGACCGATTTTCCTGGGAATTGAGTCGATTTTCTTCTATTTCGATCAATCGTTCGATTCTGTAACAATTTGTTCAAACAAGCAACACTAAAACACTCCAACAGTAGTTTCTAAGCTTTCTAACTTAGCAAATTCAGCAGACAAACTCTTCAAAAGACCGGATCTAAGAAATTGAAAACTTAGGGTTTGTGAAACTTAAAACCTGAAATCTAAGTGATTCGTCGCTTTTCCAAGATGAGAACTTTTCCTATCTTCTTTGTCTCATCGAGGGCTGCAGTTTTAGCTCAAGAATGAGCGAAAACGCTTAAGGAATGAAGATTTGAGGAAAATGGGTGCTTGACGGCCGTTTCTTGAAATGGTGAAATGAGAGAGATGAGGGATTGTGAGGAAGAAGAAAGAAAGGAGGGCTTTTATACTTTTGACTTTTCTGAAGAAAATCGGCCGATTTTCTGGGGGTCGAATTTTTTTATCGGGTCGATTTTTTGTGCAATCCGTCATGAATGGAGCAAAAATCGGTCGATTTCATTGGTGAAACGATTTTTCATCCGATTCAAGCTACGACTTTTGGCAGATCAACTCAATTTAATTTCTTTTAATTCCTCCATATCGAACGATCTCTGTACAGAAGCATCCAATTTTTCTATTTTTGTCCATTTTGATGAACTTTTGTTGATTCCTTTCTTCTTTACTTCGATCATAGGTTCTTTCTTTGTGGTTTGTGCCTATTTTCTGTCATCACAACACGAGAAAAACCCGGAGCGTACCAATGAAAAGCAAACAAAAACTAATCTAAAAGAAAAAGAAGAAAGGGACATAGAATTACCTTGGGTTGCCTTCCAAGAAGCGCTTGATTTAAGGTCGTTAGTTGGACCTATCTCCTTGCAATGATCATTCGAGAAGGGTAGGAGCAATGTCCTCTACTGGCTCCGGTGTGTATTTCTTTAAGCGGTGTCCGTTGACTTTGAAATTTCCCGTTTTCTCGCTCCAAATATCAACTACACCATGAGGGTAAATGTTTTTGATTAGAAAAGGTCCGGACCAACGGGATTTGAGTTTACCTGGGAACAGACAAAGTCTTGAGTTTAAAAGAAGGACAAGGTCCCATTTTTCATCTCTTTTGGAACGATTTGCTTATCGTGCCATCCCTTCGTTCTTTCTTTGTAGATCCTTGCATTTTCGTATGCGTTGAGGCGAAGCTCTTCAAGCTCATTTATGTCCAACAAGCGTTTCTGTCCAGCTTCTTTCAAGTCAAAGTTGAGCCATTTGATTGCCCAATGCGCCTTGTGTTCTAGCTCAACCGGAAGATGACAAGATTTCCCATAAATGAGATTGTAAGGTGTCGTTCCTATGGGAATCTTGAAAGCGGTTCGGTATGCCCAAAGTGCATCATCTAACTTGAGTGACCAATCCTTTCTTGTTCTTGAAACAGTCTTTTCTAAGATGCTCTTGATTAATCTGTTTGATATTTCCACTTGTCCGCTTGTTTGAGGATGGTAAGGAGTGGCGATCTTGTGGGTAACCCCATACTTAGACAATAGAGTTTCGAATTTACGGGTTGTAAAATGCATTCCTTCATCACTAATAATGGTTCGGGGAGTCCCGAATCTTGGGAAGATCGTTCTATTGAAGAGCTTCACTACCACCATTACATCATTAGTGGGAGAAGCGATTGCTTCAACCCATCTAGAAACATAATCCACAACTAGACGTATGTATTGGTTTCCACAAGATGATGGGAATGGTCCCATGAAGTCTACTCCCCATATGTCGAAGATCTCAACCTCTTGAATGTTATTGAGAGACATTTCATTTCTTCTTGATATGTTCCCCGATCTTTGACAAGCATCACAAGCAACAACAAATTTCTGCACATCTTTGAATAGAGTTGGCCAAAAGAATCCTGATTGTAATACATTGGCAATAGTTTTGTGTGAACTAGCGTGTCCACCGCAAGGGAGGGAATGTCAATGGCAGATAACACTTTCAACTTTATCTTCCGGGATGCATCTTCTAATCATTCCATCCGGTCCTCTTTTGAAGAGGAGGGGTTCGTTCCAATAGTATTGCTTGACTTCTTTAAAGAACTTCTTTCTTTGAGCATATGATAATCCTGGAGGTATTTCATTGCAAACTAAGTAATTAACGAAATCAGCAAACCAAGGTTCGTTACCTCCGGCGATTTGTTTAAGACATTCCTCAATTTTTTGTAGTTGCTCATCCTGAAATGAGTCATCTATGGGTAAATCATCTTCCTTGTCTTGGACGTGTGGAAGTTGTTCGCCACTTAGCATGCGTGCAAATAAGCTTTAAATATAAAACTAGAGATCAAGCAAGCGAACCCGCAGTGTACGGATCGATATAGTTGAGCAAGAATTCCAGAGTATCGAACACAGAGATTTGGGGGGAACAAATTCAATTATAGGTTATCAAGCGAGTAAATGTAAGAAGCTTTTCAAATATTGGGAAAACAACAATCCTAAAGATCCAGGAATCCAGCTGTGGTGATCGATTTAAGATATACTAAAGATATAAGGACAGAGTTGACGTATGCAAAGGTATACGAATGTAAGGTAATCGTACGGTGAAGTTCCAAAAACCTTATATGACTCACCTAAAAGATACTCTCTATAAAGGTTGTTGAGGCTTCAGTATATAAAAGATCTAAAGATGAGAATTAACGTCAAATACCCAAACTTGTAATCCAAGGATCAAGACTAACTAAACCGATTAAGGTTGTGACACTCAGAATCGAGGTAGAGGTTGTTGAGGCTTCACTACCACCTAGAAAAGGCAAGCCAAGACTAAGTTAAAGCTAATGTTTAACTTTGAATTAAAGTAAAAGCAAAGTTCGTAAACTAAGAGAAACCACGGTTGGATCTTGAGGTTCCACGGTCGTGGAACTCAAGAACAGACCGTGGTTTAGGGTTCGTCGGCGATTCTCTCTAACTCTCAGGGTCCAATCTGTTTACGATCGATCTATCATTATCTAAGCCACAACTATCAACCCTTCACTTTAGAATTGCTAAAGGGTTTTAGCCAACAACAGTCATATTGATATCAAATTCAAGATTTAAAAGAATGAAAGATGAAAACTTCCGAAAACTTTGAATAACCTTCAAATCAATCTCAAATCCACGAATATCAATGATAATGTATTTCAGATTTGAAATAACACAAGCAATCACAATCTTAGATAAGAAGGAAGAACGGGATGTCAATCCGTCTTCTAATCAAACCTAAATATGAAGCGAAATCTCCTTACGAACAATCTTCCAAATCTTCTCTCTTTCCGTCAATCCGGAAATCGCAATAAGCAAAGCGCAAATCTCCCAATCACAATCTCCGCAAAAGCGTAAAACTAGGGTAAGCCAAAGTGTAAGCGAAGGTGACGGAATCTCTCTTCTCCCGTCCTTTTATAGTGTAAGATAAAATATTGGCCCGGCCCATTACGTAGAAGATCGTGGCTTAAAATATGGCGAAAAAGATCGTCAAGATCACGGTCGTGGAAGGGTTCCACGACTGTAATCTAGAGCGTGGAATTGTGTCACGGTTTATCTCAACCTTTCCACGACCGTAGAAGTTGCTGGAATGAACCACGCCTCCCTTGCCAAGGTTCCACGGCCGTGGACTTAAACGTGGAATGTAGTACGGCCGTATTTTAGAGCGTGGTTTAGGGGTAAATCGTAATTCTTCCTTTCCTCGTGCTATTCTTCAAGTTAGCACATCCTTAGCTCCTAGAGATGTCCTCAATCCTTGGACATGCTCAATCATACTCCATTCTCTCTCAATCCGTTCGGATTTAGCTCTTAATTGCCTACAAACAACACAAAGCTTATGTAGACCTCTATATCGACAAAATAGATAAACTAACTCACAATTACTTCAATGCTTTATCAATGACTATCAATATGGATGAAATACACTTAGAAAACGTACCTAAAATATCACAATATTTCATGCTAACAAATAACCCCATACTTGCCACTTGCTTGTCCCTAAGCAAGGTCTTTCAAAAAGCTTTAAAACACAAGTTAGGATGAAATATGTGTACCTTCTCAAAGCAAAACTTCTTTTGGATGAATGTGCCTTCTAATCAATAGATCATTCTCAAATCTTGCTTCATTCGTTTATAAGACTTTCATACACTTAATCAAAGAGTAAAGAGTAAAGAAAGCTCATGAATCAATCAAACTTTCATGTAAACATCATAACCTTCAAACATTATCAAAATCAATCATAAGAAACTTCAATTTAGATCACCAAGCCATATAACATTCTTTTGATCTTAAGGACTTTCAAATAGGGTCTAGAATGTGGAAAGGGAAGGAAAACTTTAAGGAATGTGGTGCATGAATCCGGGAAAGTGGATAAATACTCTTTTCTTCTTCTCTTGCGGTTTCTGCAACACTTTCAACTTAGAGCTTCGCTCTCTTCTTTTCATTTTTCGACTTTACTTTTGGAGTTATGGATAGAGGTGCACAAAAACCGAAGCCTAGGAGATTGGCGTTTCTCAATTTTTATGAGATGCCTCAAACCCTTAGCGCACATACCATAATCCGCTACGAATATTGCTCAATCCGACTTTGGCAAGACACAAACACCCGGCTATGTGAATGGTGCCGAGTTACTCATCATCATGATTGACTTCCCCAAACCTATGATTTCTTTCTATTCTTTTGATTTCAAAGTATTGCTTTCATGACCCTCCCACATCAAACATACCTTTTTCATTCACTTCCTCCAAATTCCCGGATAGGTAAAGGAGGTCAATATTTCAATGAGGGGCTAAATGATCAAAGAAAGAAGAAAGAAAATCGAATTGCCTTAATCATCTCAAAAAGAAGCATAGGAACTTATTATGTGATTTCAACCTTAATTCCTCAACATGATTTAAGTAATATTCATCACATTGTGAAATTTGCAAAAGAGGGATAATCCATTCATTCAATTTCTTTTCAACTTACTATTTGTTTAAGCATGCGATTGTCATCAAAACTCAATTCACAAGTGGTAATTATCATAGAAATCATCTCTATCCTTAGAAGCACAAAATTTTCAAAAATTTTCAATTTTTATGGGTTTTTCAAACTCTTTTTCATGCAATGCAATAATGAAACGTGCAACAATAGAATGAAGCATGCAAGATAGTCTCAATAGAAGCAAATAAAGTGAGTAAGAGTTATTACAAACGATTAGTCACACCCCACCCCATACTTGGAACAAACATTGTCCCTAATGTTCAAAGAAAAGAAAAAGAAGAAAAGAAAGAAAGAAAAAGAACTCACAAAATGGTGGTGGAGCGGCTAAACTGTCGGTCCTCAAGGTCGTCACTGCGGCGCCGGTGGAGGTGGAAATGGAGAGAAGCTAGGATCATAGTACCGCCCGAACTGCTGGCGATAAACATCCCTCATCATATGGTCAAGATCGTCCATACGTGCGTCCCTAGCGTCAGCGCGGATCTCCAAAGCTCCAACTCTATCGGAAAGATCGGTGGCCCACTCCGGCAGCTGCTCATACCAGCCAGGCGGCTGGCTGTACCATCCCGGTGCATCTGAAGGTGCTGGTGCAGGTGGTGCCTGTGTAGACCATGGTGGAGGAGCTCCCATCCACTCGGGCTGAGTCGAATACCAAGCAGGTGGATCCGCCATCCAAGTCGGCCTCTCGCTCACGCTGGCGCGGCGAGAAGAAGATCCTGAAGCTCTAGTTGGACGTGGAGAACGTCTAGGCATGTCAGGAACCACATCTGGCTGATCCGGGAATGTGCCAAAGTCATCAGCTCCTGCTCCTCCTCCCTCATACTCGTCTCCTCCTCTCATCTCCTCCTCCTCTACTATAGGTGGTGGTGGGACATATGGTGGGGCTGCAATCCTATTCGCATGCATAGCAGCGAACGTCACCTTTCAGTTATGGCGTCCAGCCATAATGGAATACTTTGGGAGCCACTCAATGCCTCTCCCCGTCCTGCTCTCCCATGGCATAGCAGCGTAAGGTGGACCTCTATGGGTGGGAAAGATGAGTCCTCTAGTCATAAGGGCCTGAAGTCCTAGGGGTACAGCAGGAATCCGTGTGCAGGCGGAGAAATCTACCCCTAATGCCCTAGCAAGGTGGGTGACTATCCCACCATATCCAATATTGCCAGCCCTCTTGTTCTTTAGCTTGCTCATGGTAGCAGCTAAGAGGGTGGCACAGTCAGCAGGCCGTCCATACAACATGTAGTACAGAAGAAATAGCTCATCTGTCTTGATCTTCTGAGGTGTCTCCGTCCTAGGGAAGAGACACTCAGAAAGCACCCGGTGAGCAATCTTCAAGGCTAAGTGATACATCAACTTAGCCTTGGTATCAGCTGGTTGCCAGCGGTCCTCGCTGGCATAGATCATAGCGACCTCTTCCCAGAAATCCTTGGCGTATACGCCACTGGGGAAACGACCATTGAAGGTCTCGTGGAACCCAAAGAAGGCTCCAAACTCCCGGATTGAGAAATCATAGTTCCTCTTTTTACTCTTATCCGTATTTTTGTTCTTGCCCTTATTTCTACCGGACACTCTCCTAACAAAATCCATATTCTGGTAGAAACCACAGTCTGTTCTTGGGATTCCACGGCCGTGGTTCTTCCAGGAACCGTGGTTTGTCTCGACTTTTCTCAAAACTCAGCAAAATCACACCAAATTTCACAGCAGCAGTCCTAGACTAATTCTCTTCCAATTCCAATCAGTTATTCCTAAAAATTCTAGCAAATGCAAGTCCGAATCGACAAAGATAGAGAAGAGCGAAAAAACCTAGGTTTTCGGATTTTCAAATCCGAATTCTGCTTTCCTTGATGAATTGCCGCTAGAATTGTTGCTTGGATCTTGTTGGTGATCGGATTTGCTTATGTTTTGGCCGAAGAATCGTTAAAAACGATTAACGAACGAAGAATTGAGGTGAGGGGAGGCAAATCGGCGTTTAGGGCGTGGAATGGGTTTTGTGATGTTGTGTTTTTGTGAAGAACGTGGTTTATATAGTGGCCGGCAAAATTTTTGAAAATCACGGTCTGTCGGGGGGTTCCACGGCCGTGGAAATGTACGGAACCGTGGTTTTGGTGATTTTTCAAAGGCTTTTGTAAATTACGGTCTCAGAGGGTTCCACGACCGTGGTTTAGGCCGTGAACTCTCTGTAATGCTCCAAAGTCCAAGTTTCGTCACTTTTCTTCAAGCTTTCTCTTCCCCTTTCCTTTTCCACTATTCCTACATCCAAAAACACGAACATACCGGAGGTATCGAAGGCAAAACAAAGCAAAAACGTCTAAACTAAGCTAATCTATGAATCAAAAGCAAGAACATAAATGCAATACCTTGGGTTGCCTCCCAAGAAGCGCTTTGTTTAAGGTCCGTAGCTAGACCAATCTTGGACTTATTCAAGTGCGGTGGGCGCGAACTCTTCAGCTTGGAGTTCCGGTGTATACTTCTTGAGTCGTTGACCGTTCACCTTAAAGCTTCTGCCCGCTTCACCCCATACTTCAACTGCACCATGGGGGAAAATACGTTTGATTAGAAAAGGTCCGGTCCAACGAGATTTAAGCTTACCTGGAAAGAGACGAAGCCTTGAATTGAAGAGGAGAACTTGATCTCCTTCTTTGAAGTCCTTTGGAATGATATGCTTATCATGCCAACACTTTGCTCTTTCTTTGTAGATTTTGGCATTTTCATAAGTGTTCAAGCGGAGGTCTTCAAGCTCATTAAGGTCCAAGAGACGCTTCTCTCCCGCTTCCTTCATGTTGAAATTCAACCACTTGATGGCCAAAACGCCTTGTGCTCTAACTCTACCGGTAGGTGACAAGACTTCCCATACACAAGGTTGTATGGTGTGGTTCCTATGGGAGTCTTGTACGCAGTCCGGTATGCCCACAATGCATCATCAAGCTTCAAGGACCAATCCTTCCTTGTCCTTGAAACCGTCTTCTCTAGGATTCCTTTGATCTCCCGGTTTGAGATTTCAACTTGTCCACTAGTTTGTGGATGATAAGGGGTAGCGATCTTGTGAGTAACCCCATACTTAGCTAGAAGAGCTTCAAAGCGCCGGGCAATGAAGTGAGAACCTCCATCACTAATGATAGTCCTTGGTGTCCCAAATCGTGGGAAGATGGTCTTGTTGAAGAACTTGACCACTACCATGGCATCATTGGTGGGAGAGGCAATTGCTTCCACCCATCTAGAAACGTAATCCACCGCCAAGAGTATATATTGGTTTCCACAAGATGATGGGAACGGTCCCATAAAGTCAACTCCCCAAACATCGAAAATCTCCACCTCTTGGATGTTATTGAGAGGCATCTCATTCCTCCTAGAGATATTTCCTGTTCTTTGACAAGCATCGTAGCAGGAATCAAAGGTTTGCACATCTCTAAATAAAGTAGGCCAAAAGAATCCAGATTGCAATACCTTAGCGCTAGTTTTGTTTGAACTAGCGTGTCCTCCACATGGTAGTGAGTGACAATGGCGGATGACACTTTGCATCTCATCTTCCGGCACACATCGCCGAATAATGCCATCCGGACCTCTCTTAAAGAGGAGAGGTTCATTCCAAAAGTACTCCCGAACATCCTTAAAGAACTTCTTTCTTTGTGCGTAGGATAATCCGGGCGGTATCTCCTGACAAACCAAATAGTTAACAAAATCAGCAAACCATGGTTCGTTACCTTTGGAGATCAAGTCGATGCACTCCTCTATAATGTGTAAATGCTCATCCGGGAAGGAGTCATCTATAGGTAGGTGGTCGTCCTCTAGATGTGTTAGGCGACTCAAATGATCCGCAACAGAATTTTCCGAGCCCTTCTTGTCGCGGATCTCTAGATCGAATTCTTGTAGGAGAAGAATCCATCTAATTAGCCTTGGCTTCGCATCCTTCTTTGCAAGGAGATACCGGATCGCAGCATGATCCGTGTACACAATCACCTTTGCACCTACAAGATAAGAGCGAAATTTATCAATTGCATATACAATAGCTAGAAATTCCTTTTCCGTAGTGGCGTAGTTGAGTTGCGCCTCATCTAGCGTCTTGCTAGCGTAGTAGATAGCGTGGGTTCGCCCTTCCTTTCTTTGTCCAAGGACAACTCCTATAGCTACGTCACTTGCGTCACACATAACCTCAAAGGGGAGATTCCAATCCAGAGGTTGGATAATAGGTGCTGAAATTAGAGCTTCCCGAATCGTGTTAAACACATCCAAGCATTCCTGCGAAAACTCAAAAATTGCATCCTTCATCAATAGATTAGTGAGAGGTTTTGATATTTTAGAGCAATCATTTATGAAGCGCCTATAGAATCCAGCATGTCCTAGGAAACTTCTTATCCCTTTCACCGAAGTTGGGGGATGAAGCTTTTCTATAGTCTCTATTTTTGCCTTATCCACCTCAATCCCTCTACTAGAGATTAAGTGTCCTAGTACAATGCCTTCCTTAACCATGAATTGACACTTCTCCCAATTAAGAACTAGGTTAGTGTCTTCACACCTTTGTAACACAAGACCAAGGTTAGAAAGACAATTGTCAAAAGAGGAACCATAAACGGAGAAGTCATCCATAAAAACCTCCATTATTTCCTCTATGTATTCGGAGAAGATGGCCATCATGCACCTTTGAAAGGTGGCTGGGGCGTTGCAAAGCCCGAACGGCATTCTCCTATAAGCAAACGTACCCCATGGGCACGTGAACGTGGTCTTCTCTTGATCATCCGGGTGTATCGGAATCTGGAAGAAACCACTATAACCGTCAAGATAGCAAAAATGCGAATGTTGTGCTAACCTTTCAAGCATTTGATCGATGAATGGCAATGGGAAGTGATCCTTCCTTGTCGCATTGTTAAGCTTACGGTAGTCTATGCACATCCGCCATCCTGTCACGGTTCGGGTAGGAATGAGTTCGTTATTCTTGTTGGTGATGACCGTCATTCCTCCCTTCTTCGGAACTACTTGAACGGGACTCACCCACTTACTATCGGAGATAGGATAGATGATACCTGCATCAAGCAATTTAAGAATTTCCTTCTTGACAACCTCCTTCATGGTCGGATTCAACCGCCTTTGAGGTTGTCTTGAAGTTCTAAAGTCCTCTTCCATTAAGATTTTATGCATGCATAGGGAAGGTTTGATTCCTACTAAGTCCTCTATAGTATAACCTAAAGCTTTCCTATGTTTCCTAAGGACAACCATAAGCTTACTATGTTCATCTATGGTTAAATCGGAACTAACAATTACCGGATAAGTAGAGTTAGGTCCTAGGAATGCGTACCTTAGATGTATAGGAAGTTGTTTCAACTCCATAGCTGCATGAGTTTCCAATGGCTCTTGAGGAGCTTCCGATGCTTCCTTAGAAGTGTCTAAGGAAGTAGAAGGTGTTGGAGAAGAGTTAAGAGAAGTTGAAGAAGAGGCACGATTGCCTTCGTCCACTGCCAAAATCACGGTTTCTCTGCATCCTCCACGGCCGTGGTTTTGGGCGTGGAAAAGGAATACGGTTGCTCTGTTTCCTCCACGACCGTGTAAACCTCTGGAGTGAGCCACGCTTTTGTTGGTGAAATCCACGGCCGTGGAATATAGTGTATGGCCGTGGATTCGTTCGTCTTCTGCCTCGTCGTGGAGTTTCTCAAACTCCTCTTCACATACTTCATCTTGTGCTTCTAAGGCTTCAATTGCCTCATTGCACTCCTCTTCTTCCCCTACACTCATTAGACTCATAGTAATAACCTTTTGCAAAGGATCTTTGAAGAGAATAGCACTTACCTCTTCTCTAGACAACCCTTCTTCATCTTGGATATTGAATATATCCTCATCAAAGATCGGTTCCTTCACTAGAGTGGAAAGAACGAACTCTACCTTCTCTTCTCCAATGTCAAAGGCGAGCCTAGCATTCTTGCAATCGACTATGCAGCCGGATGTTGCAAGAAACGGTCTTCCGAGAATAATCGGGACCGGACTATCAGCAGGAATGTCAAGCACAACAAAATCTATAGGAATATAGAATTTACCTAGCTTGTCCGGGACGTCTTCAACAATACCGACGGGACGAGTTATGGAACGGTCCGCCATGTACAACGTCATCTTCACCGGTTTAGGGTCGCCTAAACCGATCTTCCTACATAATGCAAGTGGTATGATGCTCACACTTTCTCCCAAGTCACATAATGCATCATATGTGACATCTCCCACTTCTATGGGAATACAAAATGACCCCGGATCCTTTAGCTTTGGGGGCATCTTCTCTTTCATGGTCTTGATGAGATCCGAAGAATCCGAACTTATCTTAACCTCACCGAAATCCTCTAGCTTTCTCTTGTTAGAGAGGATTTCCTTTAAGAACTTGCCATAAGCCGGCATACCTATAATAGCATCAATGAAAGGTATTTTAATATGCAATTTGCTCATGAGTTCTATAAACTTACCGAATTGTTTATCTATGCGCGCTCTTGCTCTAGATTGCGGGAATGGTAGGGGAGGTTTGTAAGCTGGAGGAGGAACGTAGACATCTTCCTTCTCCTTCCCATTTTCTTTCTCTTTCTCAACGGGGACTTCTACAAACTTGGGCTGCGGGTCGGTAGTTGTGACTCCGCTCCTAGTTGTGATTGCCATCAACCTTCCTTTGGGGTTGTCCTCCGTTTTTCCAAGAAGTTTCCCTTGATTCCTAGGAACTTCCTCCGCTTGGCTGAACATTTGGTTTTCTAAAACCTTTTGGGCTTTATCAACCTTTGTAATGTGATCATCAACATTGATGATGCGATTCTCCAACCCTTGAAGCTTCCCCAAAATTATTTCCAACATAGGATCGGGCTTCTCTTTCCCCGAAGTGCTTCCACCATTAGATGTTTGCCCCTGGCTTTTCAAAGGTGTGGAAGAAGAGGAAGGTGGAGTTAGTGAATTCGAATTGGAAGGATAAGAATTACCGGAATTTTGTTGATTGGAGCGCCAATTGTTGTTGTTTGAACCTCTATTGTTGTTCCAATTGTTGTTCCGGTTGTTGTTGTTATTGTTCCAATTATTCGGTTGTTGTTCCGGTTGTTGTTGTTGCGATTCGTATTCTCACCACCGTTGTGGTTATTGTTGTTGCCTAAATAACCCACATCTTTTCCTTGTTGCTTTGGAAAGTTGGTCTTGATAGCTTCCTTCAACTCTTTAATCTCGTTGTTGAGATAAAAAATTTGAGATTGAGCTTCATTTGTGAGCTTTGCTCCTTGCTCCACACAATTCCCCTCTACTTTCCGGTGAGAATACTTCTCTATGACTCGTTCTTGCTTCTCAATGAAGTCCCAAGCGTCATCTTCCCTCATGTCCATGAATATACCACATGAGAGGGATTGGAGCTTGAATTGTGTCTCCACATCCAGACCTTTATAATATATCTCCAATAGTGCAAGCTTGGATATGCCATGATGAGGGCAATCCAATAGCAAATCCTGAAATCTTTCCCAAGATTGAAACAAACTTTCGTTAGATCTCATGGAAAATGCATTAATCTTACCTCTAAGTTCCGCCGTTTTGGATGGCAGAAAGAACTTAGCGAGGAACTCCGCGGAAAGGTCTTCCCACGTGTCTAGTTTCCCACTAGGAAGAGCTTGATACCAAGACAATGCCTTCCCCTTCAAGGAGAAGAAGAAAGGCTTGAGCTTATAATTGTTGGTAGTCGCGTTCTTCGGCTTCATTGTCTCCATCATACACTCAAACTTTTGTAGGTGTTGGTGTGGAGATTCAGCGCTTGTTCCGCCAAATTGGTTTTGGCGAACAAGAGTAATAACCTGCGGGTTGAAGCTAAACCCGGCATCATCAGCATCAAAATTCACGCCTAAACAGCGTGGTTGTTGTGTTGGATCCATCCTTTGGCCAAGAGTTCTTGGCTCATCATCCACACGTTCGACCCTTGCGTTCCTAGGTGGAACACGTCGGTTGGCAGCTGGCCGTGGTACGAATGGATTGACATTGATTGTCGGATCAATGTCCTCTAGTGGTGGCATGGAAGAGTCACTATCATCAGCGGATGAATGACTTCTAGCCGATCTTGATGACCTTCTTGAGGATTTCCTGCTATCCTTTCTCTTAAGGTCTCTTAATTCCATCCTCATCTGGAACATCATATCAGTTAGATCATCAACTTTAGATTGATGACGATCCATTTCCTCTCTACGAGTCTTCTCACTCCATTGGAGTTGAGCGTCCTTTTCTGCTAACTCCGTTTAGTAATCACGTTCTGCTTCTTCAACCATTTTCTTTTCCTTACGCTTTCTCCTCAAAGTCCTCTCAAGCTCTTGATCAAGAGGTAGGAGGTCTTCGTTGTTCCTAGACCTGCGCATGCACTCGAAAAGATATCAAATAACAAGGGAGAAGCTCCCAAGCTTGACAACCGATAAGCTTGGGAGCTTCTCCCAAGCTTTAAATATAAAACTAAAAATCAAGCGAGCGAACCCGCAGTGTACGGATCGATATAGTTGAGCAAGAATTCTAGAGTATCGAACACAGGGATTTGGGGGGAACAAATTCAATTATAGGTTATCAAGCGAGTAAATGTAAGAAGCTTTTCAAATATTGGGAAAACAACAATCCTAAAGATCCAGGAATCCAGCTATGGTGATCGATTCAAGATATACTAAAGATATAAGGACAGAGTTGAGGTATGCAAAGGTATACAAATGTAAGGTAATCGTACGGTGAAGTTCCAAAAACCTTATATGACTCACCTAAAAGACACTCTCTATAAAGGTTGTTGAGGCTTCAGTATAGAAAAGATCTAAAGATGAGAATTAACGTCAAATACCCAAACTTGTAATCCAAGGATCAAGACTAACTAAACCGATTAAGGTTGTGACACTCAGAATCGAGGTAGAGGTTGTTGAGGCTTCACTACCACCTAGAAAAGGCAAGCCAAGACTAAGTTAAAGCTAATCTTTAACTTTGGATTAAAGTAAAAGCAAAGTTCGTAAACTAAGAGAAACCACGGTTGGATCTTGAGGTTCCACGGTCGTGGAACTCAAGAACAGACCGTGGTTTAAGGTTCGTCGGTGATTCTCTCTAACACTCAGGGTCCAATCTGTTTACGATCGATCTATCATTATCTAAGCCACAACTATCAACCCTTCACCTTAGAATTGCTAAAGGGTTTTAGCCAACAACAGTCATATTGATATCAAATTCAAGATTTAAAAGAATGAAAGATGAAAACTTCCGAAAACTTTGAATAACCTTCAAATCAATCTCAAATCCACGAATATCAATGATAATGTAATTCAGATTTGGAATAACACAAACAATCACAATCTTAGATAAGAAGGAAGAACGGGATGTCAATCCGTCTTCTAATCAAACCTAAATATGAAGCGAAATCTCCTTACGGACAATCTTCCAAATCTTCTCTCTTTCCGTCAATCCGGAAATCGCAATAAGCAAAGCGCAAATCTCCCAATCACAATCTCCGCAAAAGCGTAAAACTAGGGTAAGCCAAAGTGTAAGCGAAGGTGACGAAATCTCTCTTCTCCCGTCCTTTTATAGTGTAAGATAAAATATTGGCCCGGCCCATTACGTAGAAGATCGTGGCTTAAAATATGGCGAAAAAGATCGTCAAGATCACGGTCGTGGAAGGGTTCCACGACCGTAATCTAGAGCGTGGAATTGTGTCACGGTTTGTCTCAACCTTTCCACGACCGTAGAAGTTGCTGGAATGAACCACGCCTCCCTTGCCAAGGTTCCACGGCCGTGGACTTGAACGTGGAATGTAGTACGGCCGTATTTTAGAGCATGGTTTAGGGGTAAACCGTAATTCTTCCTTTCCTCGTGCTATTCTTCAAGTTAGCACATCCTTAGCTCCTAGAGATGTCCTCAATCCTTGGACATGCTCAATCATACTCCATTCTCTCTCAATCCGTTCGGATTTAGCTCTTAATTGCCTACAAACAACACAAAGCTTATGTAGACCTCTATATCGACAAAATAGATAAACTAACTCACAATTGCTTCAATGCTTTATCAATGACTATCAATATGGATGAAATACACTTAGAAAACGTGCCTAAAATATCACAATATTTCATGCTAACAGAAGTCGAATCAAGTGATCCGCAACCAAGTTTTCGGAGCCTTTCTTATCGCGGATCTCTAGATCGAACTCTTGTAGAAGTAGAATCTATCTAATAAGTCTTGGCTTTGCATCCTTCTTTTTGAGCAAGTAGCGAACTGCTGCTTGGTCGGTATAGATGATCACTTTCGCTCCTACAAGGTAAGAACGAAACTTCTGGAAAGCGTAAACCACGGCTAATAATTCTTTTCTGTTGTAGCGTAGTTTAGTTGGGCTTCGTCTAGCGTCTTGCTAGCGTAGTAGATGACATATGTCCGCCCATCTTTCTTTTGTCCAAGGACAACCCCTACGGCTACATCACTAGCATCGTAGATGATCTCAAAAGGTAAGTCCCAATCTGGTGGCTGAATTATGGGAGCTGAGATTAATGCTTCTTTGATCCTGTAGAAAGCATCTAAACAATCCTTTCAAAACTCAAAAACCACATCTTTCATTAGTAGGTTAGTTAATGGTTTAGAAATCTTATAAAAGTATTTAATGAAGCGTCAATAAAAACCTGTGTGACCAAGGAAACTTCTTACTCCTTTTACCAATGTTGGTGGAGGTAGTCGTTCGATGGTCTCAATTTTTGCTTTATCGACTTCAATGCCACGGCTGGATACCATGTGTCCAAGAACAGTTCCTTCATTAACCATAAAGTGTCATTTCTCCCAATTCAAGACAAGATTAGCATCTTCACATCTTTGAAGGACTAGAGAAAGGTTAGCAAGACATTCATCAAATGAAGAACCATAAACTGAAAAATCATCCATGAAAACCTCCATTATATTCTCAATCTATGATGCACGGACACGAACACGGATACGGGAAACGGATACGTCGAGAAACGGGGAAACGGCAATCTCAAAAGTATAGGAAATGGGGACACGGAGAGTAAAACAAATAATATATCATTTCAAAGATATTGACATATAGAGTTCTTTTATCATAATGAGATACACATATATGAAAAAATCAATAATATATGAATAGATAAGAATATTAACATGATAACAAAATAACCGAAATAAAAGCTTAGTAACAAACATTTAAAGTCTTACAAAACATAGAAATAAACATATTTAGTCTTATTATATGAAAGAAACATACTTAGTAAGAAAACTGAAGAATGAACCATTCATTTAGCAAATTAACAACAACCGAACATGATCAACCAAGGAAATCAATAATAAATATTTGTAAATTATAAAGAGTGAAAAAATTAGAAGAACACGCTCAACATTCAACAAAGAAAGATTCCACAAAAAATTAATAATCAAATATTCAAAATTAATTTATAAAATCATAAGAAAAATGGAGAGAAGAGTCGGTTGGCGGAATAACATTTCAACATTAGATCTGAAGAAGAAGATCGGTGTCCTACTTCCGGCAACAACAATTTCGTACATGGCCATGTGGGGCTAGGTTTAGTCGGAAAAAAATGAAAGAGAAGAAAATATATTTCGGTAAATAAGTTTTTATTTATGTTTTTTTTAAAAAAATGTTTCTTATAGCCTTAAAACATAAGGTAAACTTTTGTTGATAGTGTCTTGACCGGACACAATCCGCGTCCTCGCCTTGTCGTAGATGTGTCCTACCTTGGAAACGTGTCAATACCGTGTCCGAGCCATGTCCTGTTGTGTCCCCGTGTCCGACACGGCAGGACACGGGACACGTCGTCTTCTAGAAGTGTCCGTGCATCATAGTTCTCAATGTATTCGGAGAAGATGGCCATCATACACCTTTGAAAGGTGGTTGGAGCGTTGCAAAGTCCGAATAGCATTCTTGTATAGGCAAACGTTCCCCACAGACATGTGAATGTGGTCTTCTCTTGATCATCGGGATGAATGGGAATCTGAAAGAAACCACTATAACCATCTAAATAGCAAAAATGGGAGTGTTGTGCTAACCTTTCAAGCATTTGGTCTATGAAGGGAAGGGGAAATGATCCTTCCTTGTTGCTACATTCAACTTGCGGTAGTCGATGCACATCCTCCATCCGGTCACCGTCCTTGTAGGAATGAGTTTGTTTTTCTCATTTGTGACAACGGTCATTCCCCCTTTCTTTGGAACTACATGAACCGGGCTAACCCATTTGCTATCGGAAATAGGAAAGATAATTCCTGCATTAAGAAGCTTACGAATTTCCTTCTTCACAACCTCTTTCATGATCGGGTTTAACCATCGTTGAAGTTCTCGTGAAGGCTTATGGTCATCTTCCATCAATATTTTGTGCATAAATAAAGAGGGTTTAATGCCAACAAGATCATCAATGGTATAACCAATAGCTTTCTTATGCTTTCTTAGTTCAGTTATTAACTTATTAAGTTCAATTTTAGTCAATTTTGAACTTACAATAACCGGATAAGTAGAATTCGCTCCTAAGAAGGAGTACCTTAGATGAGATGGAAGGGGTTTCAATTCCAAGGTGGGAGGATCCTTAGAAGGTGTGTCCTGGCCTGTGGAAGAAGTTGGAGAAGGATTTGAAGTCGAAGAAAGTGCGATGTTGCAAGCAGAAACGCTTTCAATTGATTGTTGAGAAGTCGCAGAAGCTACAGGAAAATTGGTCGATCTGGCTCTGTTCATCCGATTTTTCACTCGACCCATAGCTACGACTTCTGTCAGATCGACTGAATTAATTGAATTAATTTTAAAAATCGGTCGATTTTCCTGAGGCGCACCGATTTCTTCGCTCTTTTTCGTGCATTCTTCGAATTTCTCAAATTTAATTGTGGGATCTTTCTCCAAGGATCTTAAATTTAATTGGAAGGGTAAGATCACAATATAAGAAAGTCCTTGGGAAATTACATGTAAAATATTAATCTCAAACCAGATGAAATTGACTATAGTATGCTTACCTTCTGCATCATACTGAAATTTCTACATAATTTTGACAAGAAAGGGCATAATATCCAATTAAATTCTTTTCAAAAAAGGCCCGTGGAATAATTTCCTTCTCTACCGTTGAAAAGAGTGAATCAAGTTTAGCATCTTCAGATTTAGCAATCCCTAATTCAGCATTTATACCCGCATTCTGCAGACAAACATCATGTTCATTCAATTCAACCATGAAAAAAACTATAACCTAGATCGTCAAGTAAACAGCAAGAAGTAACCCACTCACCTTAGATGCATCTACGGTATCCGAACAATTGTTATCACTATGATGATTTTCAGCTACCAATCTCGATTTGTTTGTCTTTTGTCTTTGGAAAATTTTAACGCGGCATTCAATAAATAAGCTCCTAGTAAATGTTTGCAAGAAATTTCATCCTCATCTTCTTTTGCAAGCGCTGTAGTTAGTAGATTACTACACAAAAAATATCCAAGGGTGTGTAGCTTCAATTCAAATATCAGTATTTTGGCAAACATAAGTTTAAATGTTTAATATAGTAAGTAATTATGCCAACATCATGTTGATTGATGAGAACTGTTTTATTCATTAGTCAATAGATTAAAAGCATGTTGAAGAGTCAGATAGCGAGTGAATACCTATTGAAGGACGCTCAAGTGAGTTGCATCTTTATATTGAGCTTTCAAAAGATCCTCAAAGCATATTTTCAGGCTGTAAATCAGTCAGAAACTACATGTTATAGTCTAATATAATTATGAAGGACAAAAACTAATATTTGTAGTTATCTATCTAACTGCATCCCAAGTGCGCATTAATTCTCTTTTTGAAGGACATTGTTGTTTTCATATTGTTGTCATCACGTCAGTTAGTATTAGTTTCTCTCAGACATTTAATCGAATACCTTCAATGCAAACTCAAATAATATATCTAAATAAACTCAAATAAGATGGCTAGATCATAAACTCCATCCTTTTTAAGCCATAGAGATCCAAACTTCTAAAACACCATCAACTTAGTATCTAATTCAAAAAATCACTGAAAAACCTAATTAGTTATGAGTTTTTAGATCAATTGCAAAATTAAAACCGCAGATAAGCAACCCAAGAAACTGTAACACCCAAAATTCTCAAAACTCGAAGAGCTACTAGTTAGGACCTCACAATGGGTCCCGACAATAGTTTGACAATAATTTTACGAGATCTTACAACAAGACACAAATATAAGTAAAACACTTTGAAAACTATAAAATATATTTGCATGAATGTATAACATGTGACATCCTTACAAGATGGAAATATCATAGCTCTAGGTTGACAACAATAACACTTAAAATCTTCTAAAGAGCCGAATAAGTAAATAAAAAAACCCGGAAGGGGTCTGAGTTTGTAAAGAAATTTTGGTTTTAAAATCACGTGCATAGTCGGGTTGGGATAAAAGTACGGATATCCACCACTACCTCCAAGGATCTCAGCAGCTTAGTTGTAAGGTTGGACTCATATGTACTTATTGCTTGTATTAGTTAACTTTCTTTTATACTTAGTTGTTATACTTGTAAAGAGGACACATAGTAGAACTACATCCGCTATGGATCAAGATTTAGATCAATCGCCCCATTTCCCTACTAAGCGAGTTAGAATTGATTTGGCTCCCGTAGTTGGGAACGAGACAACTACCTATCAGGATCACAGAGGACTCAATTAACTGATGAAGGTCGTGTCTAGATGAGGATAACAAAGTTTAGAGAATACATCCAGCAAGTGGCTAATGTAGCTCGAAAAGGGGAACGTATTCCCGACCGCCCGGCGCGTAAAGGATCTGCTGAGCTGTTACAAAGAGTGACTACGGTACAAGGTGTTCAGAAGAGAGTAAAGGAAGCCATCAGAGATAAGGAAGAACCAATGGTACCAACATCGAATACAAGTGGACCAGAGAAGCGATAGAAGGTCGGGCATGCCGATACTAGTGCAGGAACTCTTGGCTATGGACGAAGTTAGAAGCAGGAACGACCAAGTTATGTCTATACTGTGCAAACTCCAAAGAAAGGTAGACAATGTCATAATTGTGGTGGTCATTGTAACACCCCGAATCCGCGGGATATCGGAATGCTACGGGCGAGACCACACAATGGGTCCCGACCCTTAGCTTGACAACAATCTCACCGGACCTTTCCAACATGGTACAAATAAAGGCTTAAAACTCGAAAATGTTTTAATGAAATGCAAGACGAAAAAGGTAAAGAGTACAACTTGGAAACTCAGCCGAGTCCTCAAAACAACATAAACTCCACAAGACATAAACCGAAAGCGTATAACAACCACAATCCCAACAAAAGGGTAACATAATAAACACAACAACCCAAAAAACGCCCCCGTCCTACAATGTACGGCGACCCTCGGTTGTCCACTCCTCCACCTCACTCGACGACGTCCCTAACCTGCGGGGCATCTACAACAAGCGGTTTAAAACCGTTAGCTACATTCGAAGCATTAAAGACATTGTGAAGGCACAAACACAAACATATATAATCACATCAAATAAACATGCTCATCAAACAATCCGGTTATTATCTTTATTTATTAGGTCATATCCCGTTCTAGTTCAACTTCTTTTGTGACACGAGAATCTCCCGAAACTCGCCTCAGTCCCTTCTTCCGGCAATGGAATGGTTGGATGCCTCCGACCGTCTAACCAGCACGGGCCAGTCGCCGAGAACCTCCTAGCTCTCGCGGGAGCTAGGCAGTGATGTCACCGCCCGTTATCATACACTTGGGCCAAAATAACATATAAGGTCTGTAGTCCTATTATCCGGTTTATAAGTTATAACAAAACCATAAACACACACCACCAAGCACACCATGAATCTAATACGACGAATATGGCTAAGTAAGTCCGGAGACTTACATCGTCTCTCAACTCACAACACTCTAGCTTCCTTAATGAGGAAGCACACAACCTGCTCATACACGAAAGTACTCATCAATACAAGTCCACACTAATGAAGTCATAGACTTCATTCTAAAGATCTAAGCAAGATTCCACCACTCTCAAACTTGGAATGTATCCTAGGGTCCAAGGTACAAAAGACACTAACCACTACTAAAGAAAGCTCACAACAACCTATACAACCTAAGAACAAGATCAACAACAACATCCTAGGAGAAACAACTAGTTTAGGAAGGCCAACATGCTCACACTCAAGATCAACATTCAAACCAAGCCATAAGGGCTCCAAGGCTAGCAACAACTAGATGGAATTCTCATAATCCCTAGGTACATCCTAAGCATGCTTCTAACTATAAACATCAAGGATCTAAGGAAGGAACGAAAGGAAAGGGAGGGAGGAACCTACTGGTGAGAAAACGCAGCCGCGGAAGCAAGCTGACGCCCCGGCGGAAACCTATCGCCGCCCCTACGCCCCTGGGAGCCGCCCCTGCGGTGGTTCAGGCTGCCCCTGCGGTGGTCCAGGCCGCCTCTGCAGTGGCCTCAGTCCGCCCCTGTGCCTCTTGCAATCCGCCCCCGCGGTCGAACAGCAGAAGGTTCGTCTTCTTCGTTTCTTTGACTGGTTCTTTGCTCTTATTGCCTCCTTCTCTTGTTGGGCGTCCTCCAAACCTTCACCATAGGTCTTAGCCTCCTCAACACGACCTAAAAGAGCTAGGGAAAGGGACATGGAAAGGATTTACAAGATATCTCTTCAAAGCTTCCTCCATAGCCATGGAGGTGAAGAGAAAGGAAAGAAGGGAATACAAACAGCAAGAGGGAGAGGAGATAGAATCACTTACGTACCACTACAAATCTGGAAAGCTCAAGCTGCAACTCCACACACCACTCCTCCAAGGTGTAATAGAAGAGAGGTCCAAAGGAAGAAGAAAGGGCTGTGGAAGGGAAAGAGCGTAAAAGAGGAGAAGGAAAAGAAAGAAGGGAGGAAAATGGCTGACAACAAGGTGGAATATCCCAAGGGTCAGCCTCCTTTGTCCCCTCACTCCACTTCCCAAGGTCGGAAAGTAGAACGGGAATCTCTCTTCTCACGTTAAAAACTCGTACTCAGCAACGTGCCTGCGGGAAATAAGCCGCCACCGCGGGAAAGATCGAAAACACCTCAACTTCCGGAAATAAAATTTCCGGATGTTACTACTAACCCCCCTAAAAACAAGTTTCGTCCCGAAACTTGAGCGACGTACACCACACAGAAAGCAGAACTCCGAAGTCGAAACTCGTAAACACATCGATACCTCGAAGGTTAATCACACATAAAGCATATACAAGGCATGTCACAACACAAAGCATACAGGCATAAACAAGGAAAAGCTCTAGACTAACGCAACTGCCCTATCGGTGAATGTAAACTCGCATAAAACTCGGGATAGTTCCTCCGGACACTATCCTCCGTCTCCCAAGTAGCCTCGTCTGCTCCTCGCCTCGACCACTGCACTCTCAACCTCGGTATCTCCTTCGATCGAAGGCGTCTCGTACTCCTCTCCAAAACCGCTATCGGGTGCTCCGCAAAAGTGTGGTCCGTCTCGACCACAAGGTCATCGTGACTAATGATGTGCCTCGGGTCATGGATGTACACTGAGACACATGAAATACCGGATGTATACCCTCTAGTGGTGGTGGCAATGCTAGTCGGTATGCCACCTCACCGACTCTCTCCACTATCTCGAATGGGCCGACATATCTGGGGCTTAACTTCCCCTTAATGCCAAATCGTCTGACACCCCGGGTCGATGATACCCTCATCCACACCTGGGCTCCTACTCTGAACTCGAGAGGTCTACGCCTCCTATCCGCGTAAGATCTCGGACGAATCTGAGCGGTCAACATCCTCTCTCGTATCAATGCAACTCTAGCCATCTCGTCCTGTACCTGATCCGGAGCTACAACACTCAAGCTCCCTGGCTCGTCCCAACATAAGGGAGTGCGGCATCTCCTCCCATACAACGCCTCATAAGGTGCCATCCCAATCGATGCGTGCCAGCTGTTATCATACGAAAACTCCACCAATGGAAGATGGTCTAGCCATACCTGACCCTAGTCTAGTACACATGCCCACAACATGTCCTCTAGGGTCTGATTAGTCCGCTCTGACTGGCAGTCGGTCTGTGGATGGCATGCGGTGGTGAAATTCAGACTCGATCCTAGGGCGGCGTGTACCTGCTGCCAAAACCTCGAGGTAAAGCGCCCGTCCCTATCCGAGATGATAGTCCTCGGTACTCCATGTAACCTCACAATCTGACGAGTAAACTCCTCGGCTAGATGACTCACCGGCCACGTTTCCCGAATAGGGATGAACCGTGCGGTCTTCGTCAACCGATCCACTACTACCCATATCGCGTCAAAGCTCCTACTCGGTCTCAAACCCGTCAGGAAGTCCATGGAAATATCCTCCCACTTCCATTGCGGCACGAGAAGTGGATGAAGCTCTCCTGTGTGTCTTTGGTGCTCGATCTTGACCTACCGGCAGGTCGCGCATCAAACCACATATCTAGCTACATCGGGATTGAGCCCGCCCCACCAATAAGATCTCCTAAGGTCCTGATACATCTTACTCGCGCCTGGGTGCACCGAGTAAGGTGTAGAGTGTGCCTCCTGCAAGATCCGCTCTCTCAACTCTGGGTCTGACGGTACACAAATACGTCCCTGGCGTCTCAATAACCCATCTGCCCCTGTGATAAACTGCGGTGCCTCACCTCTGGCCATCCTGTCCCGAATCCTCATCAGCACGGGACATCCCTCCTGCTTCTGCCAGATCTCTCCGGACAGATCAGGTAATACCTCTAACTCGGATAAACGGCTGACCGTATCCGGAAACCGGATATCTAACTCTAACTCCGCCAAATCCCTCTGCAATTGTGGCTGAACCGTAAGTCGAGCTATAGCCTCCTCTCGAGGTGTCCTCCTACTCAACGTATCGGCGACCACGTTCACCTTTCCCGGATGGTATAAAATCTCCAAGTCAAAGTCCTTAATCAGCTCTAACCATCTCCTTTGGCTGTTATTCAACTCCCGCTGAGTGAATATATACTTCAGACTCTTATAGTCTGTGAAGATCTGGCACGTGGCTCCATACAATTAGTGTCGCCAGATCTTCAGGGCATGAATGACTGCCGCTAGCTCAAGATCATGGGTGGGATAATTCTCCTCGTACAACTTCAGCTGCCGAGAAGTGTACGCAATAACCCTACCCCTCTGCATCGGAACGCACCCCAAGCTTAGCTTGGAGGCGTCACTATATACCACAAAGTCCTCTACGCTCTCAGGCTAGGCTAACACAGGAGCGGAGGTCAACCTCCTTTTCAGCTTCTCAAAACTGCGCTGACAAGGCTCGGACCAGAAGAACCTGGTAGACTTCCTTAGCAAGGAAGTAAGGGGCCATGCAATCACGGAGAAACCCTCAACAAAACGACGGTAATATCCCGCTAAACCCAAGAAACTGCGCACCTCCTTGACCGTCCAAGGAGGCGGCCATGAAGAAACGGACTCTATCTTCGCCGGGTCAACCATGACACCATTGGCGGAAACTATATGACCTAGAAATGTCACCTCGGGCATCAAGAACTCGCACTTAGAGAGCTTTATGCAAAGCTCTCTATCCTGAAGGACTCGAAGAACCGTCCTCAAGTGTCCCGCATGCTCCTCCCTACTCCGGGAGTAGACTAAGATGGTATATATAAACACCACTACAAACTGGTCCAAGAAGTCGATGAAGATGCCGTTCATCAACTCCATGAAGACGGCAGGCGCATTCGTGAGCCCGAATGGCATCACGATAAACTCATAGTGGCCGTATCTCGTCCGGAATGCCGTCTTCGGCACGTGCTCCTCCCTCACCCTCAGCTGGTGGTATTCCGACCTCAAGTCGATACGTGAAAATACGGAGGCTCCTTGCAACTGGTCTAGCAAGTCATCAATGAGCGGTAGGGGGTACTTGTTCTTGATGGTGACTTTGTTCAATTCTCGGTAATCGATACAAAGTCTTAAAGATCCGTCCTACTTTCTGACGAAGAGGACCGGTGCACCCCAAGGGGAAACACTCGGGCGTATGAAACCCCTCACAGCTAACTTCTCGAGCAACTTCTTCAGGTCCAGCAGCTTGATCGGCGCCATGCGGTATGGGGCCTTGGAGATCGGCCTCGTGCCGGGCTCCAACTCAATGGCAAAATCAACGCTCCTTTGTGGGGGTAATCCGGGTGGCTCCCCAAATACATCCTCGAACTCGCAAGCCACGGGAATCTGCTCTAGCGATGGTCCCACCTCCTCCTTCTTGGCATAGCACCAGGAGGCCTCACATCCCTGTCCGATAATACTCGCGGCTCGAACCGCGCTAATGACTGTACTGGTCTTCCCGAGGTCCCAACCTCGGAAAATCACCTCATGTCCCGTCTCCATGGTAACCGTCACGGTCCTCCGACTGATGTCTAGAACGGCTCGGTGACAATCCACCGGTCCATGCCAAGGATGACTTCTTCATGCACTAAGTGCATGACATAGAAGTCGGCTAACCAATCTCGGTTTCCCAAAGGTATGGGACAACCGCGTACCTCTCGGGTACCACTAACCCTATCCCCATTGGGTAACCCCACAACGAAGGGTCTCCCCTCTACCGTAACTAAGGACAACCTAGCTACGCAATCATCGGAAATAAAAGAGTGCGTGACACCCGTATCAAACAAAATGCGGGCCGGTAGTCCATGGATCTGAATAGTACATGTAGCTACCGGTGCTGCAAGAGCAATAGCACTCCCCAGCTCGATCGCTTTGACCTGTGTGCCTCTGTTCTCGTGTGCACCACCGCCACGGCCTCTACCATAGCCCGGACCCTGGGCTGAACCCTGGGTACGACGAATATGGCTAAGTAAGTCCGGAGACTTACCTCGTCTCTCAACTCACAACACTCTAGCTTCCTTAATGAAGAAGCACACAACCTGCTCATACATGAAAGTACTCATCAACACAAGTCCACACTAATGAAGTCATAGACTTCATTCTAAAGATCTAAAGATTCCACCACTCTCAAACTAGGAATGTATCCTAGGGTCCAAGGTACAAAAGACACTAACCACTACTAAAGAAAGCTCACAACAACCTATACAACCTAAGAACAAGATCAACAACAACATCCTAGGAGAAACAACTAGTTTAGGAAGGCCAACATGCTCACACTAAAGATCAACATTCAAACTAAGCCATAAGGGCTCCAAGGCTAGCAACCACTAGATGGCATTCTCATAATCCCTAGGTCCATCCTAAGCATGCTTCTAACTATAAACATCAAGGATCTAAGGAAGGAACAAAAGGAAAGGGAGGAAGGAACCTACTGGTGAAGAAAACACAGCCGCGGAGGCAAGTTGACGCCCCGGCGGAAACCTATCGCCGCCCCTACGCCCCTGGGAGCCGTCCCTGCGGTGGTTCAGGCCGCCCCTGCGGTGGTCCAGGCCGCCCCTGCAGTGGCCTCAGTCCGCCCCTGCGCCTCTTGCTATCCGCCCCCGCGGTCGAACAGCAGAAGGTTCGTCTTCTTCGTTTCGGTGATCAATCAAAGATCACAAATCATGCAAAGTAAACGATCAACTAAACTATGAATCAACACAAACAAACCAACAAACTAAAACGAGATATAGATCAAATAAAGAAAAGACGGATTCTAGGGGTTGGAAGTTCCGGTTATGACATAGGACTCAAGCTATCTATTCATTCCTTGGATTAACTATGATATGTTGGGGTTAAGTGTTTCTAGATTGGGATCAATCACCGGGTAGGTCTCATGGTCCACTAGTCCATCCCTAAGATCTCATCACCGGGTAAGTCTCTAAGAACCTAAGGGACGGAATTCTACACAAACCGGATTGTTACCTAAAGATCTAACCTATCCTTACCGGGTAAGTCTCGGAAGGGTTAGTCCTAAGCAACCATCTAGCACACTTAGTCCAATGGCGGCTTATGAAGCTCACCACTACCTAGGGTTTGTTATCTTTGGAATCTAAGAGTAAGGATTACCGGGTAAGTCTCTCCTAACACTTAGTTGCTAACACTAGGTCACCCTAGGATAGATTTAACTCAACAAACACTTAGGATTTCAACATTCTAACAATTCAAGGCTAGATCCATCGAACCAGGGAAGATCACGGTTTGTTCTACCTTTCCACGGCCGTGGTTTGGCAAGAACTGACCGTGATTCCTAACAGAGGCTACGTTCATGCACACAAGTCATCCAAAGGTAAATCTAAGTCCATCCTATCATAACCCTAGCCATAACCATCCTTTCCTTACCCTAGAACCACATCTATTTAGCCTACAACATTCATAATAGAAATCGAAATCATCAAGCATGAAATCATGGCATCCATTTGCAAGATAATAAAGAGAAAGAGATAAACAAGTGAAGTAAACAAACTAAGCTGAAAAATAGAATTAGAATGGCTCACAATCCTTCTTAAAGAAGGTTCAAATGATTCATACAACTCTAGAAATTGATTCTGAAATTCTTCACTACAAAAGCTCTCAAGGTCTATCAATGGTGTGTTCTCCTTCTTCTCCAATGAAGCTCTTCTCCAATGGTAGCTTCCTTCTACCTCCTTCTTCCAAGAATCTTTTTGTTGAGAGAGTATTTTGATTGGATGATAGTGGATAATGAAGAGCTGCCCCAAGATGCTTCTCACAGCCAATGTAGGACCACTTTTATACTACAACTTTGCAAGAGCTGGCCAAGAGATCGTGGCACAGCTGTCACGAAAACCTGGCAAAAACCACGGCCAGAATCACGGCCGTGGTTTGTTAGTGAACCGTGATTTGTGCTTCAGCTTTGCTTTCGATCACTAGGTTTCGATTTGGTGCATGGCTTGTGTTGGCAAGGTTCCATGAGTTCTCCTTAGCCTCTAGCTTGTATCCTAAAGAGTCCGAGGGTGTGTCATCTTGGTGAACGATCCTCAAACGTATCATTTTAGCTCCTAAATCTTCCAAAATACCTACAAAGCAATGCACAAGTCCGTGTAGACGTCTATCTCGACAAAATACGTGATTTGAGTGCAAACGCCGTGAACTAGTGCTAAACCATGCATGAATGAGTGTGAAATCTATCTAAATGATTACCTAAAACTTAGTCATAAATCGTGTTATCAAAATACCCCATACTTAAGGTTTGCTCGTCCCCGAGCATATTCTCAATTATAGACTACAAGGTAACATGATTTATGTATGCCGAAAAATGGTAAAATCTTTTTGGGTTTGTGCTTCTACTATTGGATCACCTTCATAGTCATGATTTATGGCAATGGACAAGCAATTATGTATCAAATAAATGAAGGCATGGAAAGACAATGGTACTTAACTCAAAAGCATGCATGAAATGTAAAGATGACGAAGTCAAGATGATCAAGAGCATATCCAATCTAGATTACTAAGTCTTACAAACATACAAGTAGGTCATAAGGTCTTATGAACTAAAAGGCCAAGAAGTGTTGTGATTAGGTGAGGATTTTTCTAGGTTATGTGATGCTAATCCGGGAATAAAACTAACTCACAATCTTGTCCTCGATCAACTTCCCTCAAGTGTATATTTTTCTCTATCTTTTCTTTCTTTTCTTTTTCTTTGACTTATTTTTGAGACAATGGCATTGGTGTACAATAGCCGAAACCTTGGTGATTAGCCATCCTCGGGCTTTTTCTATTTTTTTTCGAGGTGCATCCACACCGGGCACACATACCAAAACTCGTTAGGACTATTGGTTTATTTGACTTTGGCAAGGCACCAACACCCGATTATGTGAAGTGTACCGAGTTACTTGTCATTTAAGCCAACGTCCCCAAACCTATGTTTTTGTCTACACTTTCACAATAATTTCAGCATTTTATTCATGACATTCTTTCATCAACATCTTCACCCCACACTTGCTTTTCACCACATCAACACACTATCATGATCCTATTCCCGGATGGGTCAAAAGAGGTCAATTTATAATCCATTGAGGTGCTCAAACAATCATGATCCAGATGAGAAGTAGAGAAAAATGAATTGCCTCATTCATTCCTAGATGGTATGCAAGAACTATCATGTAATTTCGACTTTCAATACTCAATCCATTCTAGGCAAACATCATGATCACAAATCATCCATAGAATTCAAGAGAAGTAGTTCAAGTCCACATATGCATTTATCAAGTCAACACATAAGGCCATCCATAGCCAATTCACAAGACAAGATTCATCATTAGGATCATATCCAAGCCTAGAAAGCACAAAATTTTTTAAATTTTCTGAATTTTTATGGGATTTTCGAAATGAATATATACAATGCAAGACATGTGAAAATTTTAAACTATCCTAGATGCTCATCATGCAAAAGATCATGCAAACCCCACCCCATACTTAGAAACACATTGTCCCTAATGTGCAAATGAAGTAAAGAAGAGTGAAAGAAGGTTCTCACAATGTAAAAGTGGTTTGCTATGGTATTTGGGATTTCTTAAGTGAATTGATGGTGGATGATCCTATCAACAATGGTAGAGAGCTCTAAGTATTCATCAAGTTGTCGGAACCCGCGCTAGGCACCGCTAGCCGTCCAAGTTTCGCGTCCGCTCCACCAATAATTGATGAGGGGTTTATCATCATTATTCACATTCCAAGCAAGGCTTCCAATGCTACTAAGGCTCTAGCGCACACACAAAGCACACAAAACACACACAAAAATAGAAAAATCTAAAACGAAAACAAAACGAGACAAGGGAAAAAACGTTACCAATGGGCTGCCTCCCACCAAGCGCTTCTTTAAGGTCATTAGCTTGACCAAACTCGGGGGCGTCTATTCAAGGTGAAGTGGGGCAATCATGTCCACCGGAGCTCCCGGAATATACCTCTTCAAACGGTGCCCATTCACCTTAAAGTTTCCACAATGCTCCCCTCCTATCTCAATAGCTCCATGGGAAAAGATCTTCTTCACCACATATGGCCCGATCCATCTTGATTTGAGCTTTCCGGGAAAGAGCCGCAGCCTTGAGTTGAAGAGAAGGACAAGGTCGCCTTCACTCAACTCTTTCGGGATGAGGCGCTTGTCATGCCACCGTTTGGTCCTCTCCTTGTAGATCCGGGCATTCTCATAAGCTTCCAACCGGATCTCCTCAAGGGCGTTTATATCAAGCAACCTCTTCTCTCCCGCCTCCTTGAGGTCAAAATTTAGCCACTTATTGGCCCAATAAGCTCTATGCTCCATTTCCACCGGAAGATGGCAAGACTTGCCATAGACTAATTTGTAAGGAGTGGGGCCAATTGGTGTTTTGAAAGCGGTCCTATATGCCCACAATGCGTCATTGAGCTTCATAGCCCAATCCTTTCTTGTTCTAGAGACCGTCTTCTCAAGGATTCCCTTTATCTCCCGGTTGGAGATCTCTACTTGGCCACTAGTTTGGGGATGGTAAGGTGTTGCCACCTTATGAGTCACCCCATACTTAGCCAAAAGTGCCCCCAAATTCCTATTGGTGAAGTGCTTTCCTCCATCACTTATGATCACCCTTGGTGTTCCAAACCTAGGGAAGATCACTCGGTTGAAAAACCGCACCACCACCTTGGCGTCATTTGTAGGAGAGGCGATTGCCTCCACCCATCTTGAAACATAGTCAACCGCCAATAGGATGTAGAGGTTGCCACATGAAGAAGGGAATGGTCCCATGAAGTCCACACCCCATACATCAAATATCTCCACTTTTTGAATGTTGTTCAAGGGCATCTCGTTCCTCCTTGAGATGTTGCCCGTCCTTTGGTAAGCATCGCAAGCCGCCACAAAGCTTTGCACATCCTTGAACAAACTTGGCCAAAAGAAGCCCGATTGCAACACTTTAGCACATGTCTTGTGTGAGTTAGCATGCCCTCCACATGGCAAGGAATGACAATGGCGGATCACACTCTCCACCTCATCCTCCGGTATGCATCTTCTAAAAATTCCATCCGGACCTCTCTTGAACAAAAGCGGTTCACTCCAATAGTAGTGCCTCACATCCTTGAAGAACTTCTTCCTTTGGGCATATGTTAAACCGGGAGGCACTTCCTCACACACCAAGTAGTTCACAATGTCGGCAAACCATGGCTCACTTCCTCTAGACACTTGGAACAAGCATTCCTCCACCATTTGCAATTGCTCATCCCGGAATGAGTCATCAATCGGGATGTCATCTCTTTCAAGCTCCAGTGGTGGGAGTCTACTAAGGTGATCCGCCACGGAGTTTTCGGATCCCTTCTTGTCCCGGATTTCCAAATCAAACTCTTGAAGAAGAAGGATCCACCAAATCAACCTAGGCTTGGCATCCTTCTTGGTGAGTAGATAACGGATCGCAGCATGATCCGTATAAACTATGACCTTCGCTCCAACAAGATATGAGCGGAACTTCTCAAAAGCATACACCACCGCTATCAACTCTTTCTCGGTGGTAGCATAATTGAGTTGGGCATCATCTAGCGTCTTGCTAGCATAATAAATGGCATGAGTACGCCCATCTTTCCTTTGCCCCAAAACAGCCCCAACGGCTACATCGCTTGCATCACACATGATCTCAAATGGTAGGCTCCAATCCGGAGGTTGCATGATAGGTGCGGAGATCAAGGCGTTTTTCAACCTACAAAAAGCCTCAAGGCAATCTTTGGAAAAGACAAAATCAACATCCTTCATTAGTAGGTTAGTAAGGGGTTTAGAAATTTTAGAGAAATCTTGAATAAACCTCCGGTAGAAACCGGCATGCCCTAAGAAACTCCTTACCCCTTTCACCGAGGTAGGTGGTGGCAACTTCTCTATCGTTTCAATCTTGGCCCTATCAACCTCAATGCCACGGTTAGACACCAAGTGTCCTAACACAATGCCTTCACTTACCATGAAGTGGCATTTTTCCCAATTCAAGACAAGATTTGTCTCCTCACATCTTTGCAATACTAATGACAAGTTAGCCAAGCAATTATCAAAGGAAGAACCATAAACAGAGAAATCATCCATGAACACTTCCATGATATTTTCTATGTATTCCGAAAAGATAGCCATCATACACCTTTGGAAGGTGGCGGGTGCATTACACAACCCAAATGGCATCATCCTATAAGCAAAGTTTCCCCATGGACATGTAAATGTTGTTTTCTCTTGGTCATCGGGGTGGATAGGGATTTGGAAGAATCCACTATAGCCATCTAGGTAGCAAAAATGAGAATGTTGAGCTAACCTCTCTAGCATTTGGTCAATGAAGGGGAGAGGGAAGTGATCTTTCCTAGAGGTCATGTTCAACTTCCTATAATCAATGCACATTCTCCACCCCGTAACCGTCCTAGTTGGGATTAGTTCATTGTTCTCATTGGTCACTACGGTCATCCCACCCTTCTTAGGAACTACATGAACGGGACTAACCCACTTACTATCCGAGATAGGGTAGATAATCCCCGCATCTAGCAACTTAATGATCTCCTTTTTTACTACCTCTTTCATTATAGGATTCAATCTTCTTTGATGTTCAATAGAGGGTTTATGATTATCTTCCATCATTATCTTATGCATGCACAAAGAAGGTTTTATGCCAACCAAATCATCAATAGTATAGCCAATGGCTTTCCTATGCAATCTTAGTTCATGCAACAACTTAACAAGTTTATCATCACTCAAGCATGCATTAACAATCACCGGATATGTTGAATTCTCACCAAGAAAAGCATACTTCAAATGAGAGGGGAGGGGTTTAATTTCAAGTTTAGGAGGACCTTTATCGAGTGTAGACGATCCAAATAAGGTTGGATGAGATGAATCCAAAGCAAATGAAGGCTCTCCATGGCTCCTGGAAGCTTGATCACCATCAAGAGCTGATCCAGGGAAAACCACGGCCAACTCCACGGTTTGCTCCAAGTCCACGGCCGTGGAAGCTGCCAGGCTTGCTTCCCGGAGTTATCCAGAGAGTTCTACGGCCGTGGAACACAAATCTCGACCGTGGAACTTGCAGCTGTTCAACACCTCTTCGTGGCTTTCAAATCCAACTCTTGTCTCCTTTTCTAGTGCTTCCAAGGCCTTGATTTCTTCATTGCAAGCCTCCTCAACATCTTCCTCCATCATACTTAAGGTAAGAACCTTCTCCAAGGGATCCTTGATCAAGATCGAGCTCACAACCTCTCTAGATTCCTCTTGTTCGACTATGTTGAAGACATCCTCATCAAGGGTTGGCCCTTTCATCATTGTGGACAACTTGAACTTGATGTTATCTTCCCCAATGTTGAAGGAGAGAGTCCCATTCTTGCAATCCACTAGGCATCCGGAGGTGGCTAGGAAAGGTCTTCCTAAGATGATGGGCACCGGATAGTCCGCCGGAATATCCAAGACAACAAAATCAATTGGCACATAGAATCCTCCTAGTTGCACCGGGATGTCTTCTAAGATCCCAACCGGATGAGTGATAGAACGGTCCGCCATATAGAGGGTCATCTTGACCGGTTTCAGCTCTCCTAGCCCAACCTTGTTGCAAAGTGCAAGCGGTATGATGCTTACACTCGCCCCAAGATCACAAAGGGCCTCATATTTCACATCTCCCACTCCAATTGGGACACAAAAGGAACCCGGATCTCTTAGCTTGGGAGGCATCTCCTCCTTCATTGTTTGGATCAATTCCGAAGATCTTTTGGTCATTCTTATCTCCCCATACTCCTCCAACTTCCTTTTGTTGGAGAGTATCTCTTTCAAGAACTTGCCATATGTCGGCATTCCTAAAATGGCATCCATGAACGGAATGTTAATATGCAATTTAGACATTAGTTCAAGGAACTTACCAAAGTGATTGTCCAAGCGAGCTCTTGCTCTTGATTGTAGAAACGGTAGTGGTGGCTTGTATGGAGGCGGTGCCACATATGTTGGCTCAACATCTTTGCTCTTGCCTCCATCTCCTTGCAAAGTCTCTTCCTCTATCACCACTTGTTTTCCTTTAGCATTCTCCTTGGGCAAGGGATCTTTCATACTCAACCCGCTCCTTGTAGTAATGGCCAACACTTGGCCTCTTGGGTTGTCTTCGGTTCTTCCGGGAAGCTTTCCCGGATCTCTATGGGCTTCTCCCGCTTTTTGGAACACTTGTGCTTCCAAAACCTTTTGAGCTTTGGATATTGAAGTCACGGTGCTCTCAAGACCACTCACCCTCCCAAGCAATTGCTCAAACATCATTTCGGTTCTATCCTTTGGAGGTTGAGTAAATCCGGGTGGAGGTTCTTGTGAAGCTTTTGGTGGAGTTGTGCTTGTGGAAGCGGTAGGGTTCAAGGCTCCATCCGGGTTAGAGTAGGAAAATCCGGGATGGTTGTGGTTGGGCCGGTAATTGTTGAATTGCCGGTTGTTGTTGAAATTCCTTGGGCCTTGGTAGTTATTGTAGTTGCCCCTTCCCATGTAATTCACATCCTCCTCCTTAGAAGGCAAGTTAGCTTGTGGAAGCACTTGAGGAGTTGCTTGATTCTTCAAAGTTGTAGCAAACAACTCCCTCAAAGACTTCAATTCATTGTTGATGGCATCAAGCTTGAAGTTGCTCATGGTGACTTCACTCACCTCATATGCTCCCGCCTTTCTCCCTTCACTCTTCCTATGAGAGTACTTCTCAATTACTAGGGCTTGCTTCTCCACAAACTCCCAAGCTTCATCTACATGCTTCTCCATGAAAGTCCCACCGGAAAGAGATTGAAGCTTGAATTGGATATCTTCATCAAGTCCCTTGAAGTAGATCTCCAATAGCTCAATTTTCGGTATGCCATGGTGTGGACAATCTAGGAGAAGGTCTTTGAACCTCTCCCAAGACTTGAATAAACTCTCTCTATCCTTCATCACAAAGGCATTGATCTTCCCTCTTAACTCGGTAGTCTTGGAAGGTGGGAATAACTTAGTCAAAAATTCGGTTGTCATCTCCTCCCAAGTACCAACTCGCCCTTGTTGAATAGAGTGATACCAAGCTAAGGCTTTGTCCTTAAGAGAGAAGGAGAAAGCCCTAAGCTTATGGTTGTTGCTCTCCAATCTAGGCGGTCTAAGAGTCTCCATCAAGATCTCATAATTCATCAAGTGTTGATGAGGAGACTCTCCTTCCATCCCTCCAAATTGATTATGCCGGATCATTTGTAGAACTTGAGGGCGGAGTTCGTAATCATGGGCTGCGGGATCTCCTAAGTTCACACCTGGACGGTGTGCTCTTTGTGCCGGATCCATACGTTGCCCCAACGTTTGTGGCTCTTCCATAGCAATGGGCACAACCCTAATATTCACCGCCGCCGGCTGCGGTTGTGGTGGAGGTGGAGGAGGTTGTTGACGGTTAAGCTCTCTTTGCACAAGAGCTTGCCTAATCTCCTCAATCTCCCTCCTAGTTGCCTCTTGCCTCTCATTGGCAAGTCTCCTTTCATTCTCCAAAGCTTCATCCCTTATCCTAATTTGCTCTAAAGCCTCATCCAACTCAGCTTGGAGATCTCTTCCAGCCATCTCTTTTCCCTTTTTAATGCTCTTGGATCTAGATCTAAGGGTTTTCTCCGGTTCGGGATCGAATGGAGCTAAATCCTTGCCACGAGATCTTCGCATACACCTAAAGAGTAGGAGATGTCCTGAAAAGCAAAGACACAAACCAACAAGAGATCAAAAGCAACAAGAAAGATCTACACTATAAACAATCACAAAATAGACTCAATCTAGACCTAGTCCCCGGCAACGGCGCCAAAAACTTGTCACGCTCAGGATGTGATACGCAATGGGTTTTAAATTTATATACTCGTTATATTTATCCTAACTCCTAGCGAACCCGCTGTAACACCCCAAATTCTGAGAACTTGGGGAGCTACTGGTTAGGACCTCACAATGGGTCCCGACCATAGTTTGACAACAATTTAACTTGGATCTTACAACAAGGCACAAAAGTATATAAAACATTTGAAAACTTTAAACAATATATACATGAATAATACGTATCAGCCTTACAAAACAAAGGTACCAAAACGACACATAAGAAAAACAGAAGACATCCCCGTCCCCAACTAAATAAGTACGTGGACCCGGCTGACCATTCCCTTCGGATCTCTCTACAACTGTTTTAACCTGCAAGACATCTACAAGCGGTATAAAACCGTTAGCTAACATTCTATGCATAAGTATAAAGGTAAAAGCACAAACACACAACATACACAATCAACATGCAACACTCAATCCCTTTATTATCTTTAGTTAGGTGATAGGTTATTACTAATGATACTTATTTTGTGACACGAGGGATTCCCAAATCTCGCCCCTGTCCCCGTTTACCAACGCGGAATGGTACTAATGCATCTGACCGTCTACCGGACTGGGCTGGTCGCAGGGAACCTCCTAGACTCTCGCAAGAGCTAGGCAGATGATGTCACGACCCGTTATCATACACTTGGGTCAATTACGTAAATAATAAAGTCGGCCTAATCCGGTTTCGTTGTTTAGCATAACTAGCAAACACCACTCATACACATTACACTCATACAAGAAAGCCAGCTAAGTAAGTCCGTGGACTTACCTGAATCAGATCTCGACTCTCTTAATCACAACTCAATCTGTAACCGTATAATTCGGTTGCCTGTCAAAGGAGGCAAGTGTGTCAGCACACTTTCTAGGTAATTAGAAGTCTAAGACTTCTAAGGCATTAGATCCTATTAGAACATAATTTAATACAGTACCAATTTATGGTAAAATGACTATTTTACCCTTGGCTCCGGAACTTCCAAAAACTCGGAATATGTACTTAAAATATAATTGGAGGCTAACTAACCATATTCTACTCCCTAGGATGATTTTAGGTAACAACCAGAAAAACTACCCATTTTCTATTTCCCGAAAAGTCACTAAAGTCCAACTACAGCTTCAAATATAAAATTCGAATAATCTTATAAAGATTCCGAAATAATTCCCTAGATCATCTATGATATCCCATCTATTCATAGGAGAAAGAATTTCTTAAAACTGTTCAACCATCACTTCTACAAAAATTTCCAAAGTTGGTTACCACACTTATCAAACAACACATTGTCTTAACTTTGAAAAATCATAACTCCTAAACTACTCGCGGGGTTTATCCCAAATTTTGATACGTTCTACTATAAAATCTTATCTATCATATATCCAAAATTCAGCCGCAAAGGATATCAAAAGCCTATTTAAAACTATCTCACAAAACCAAATTTCGGCACAACAGAAAAACTGTTTATGACTAAATCTTTGAAAAAAATCATAAATCCTAAACCACTCGCTGGATGCTTCTCAAATTTTAATATGTTCTATAACAATATGTCAACTATATCATATCCAAAATTCAAGCCCAACGGAGGTCAATAGCTTATTCAAAACCATCTCACAAAACAGCTTCACTTGCTGTTTTCATCAACACTCAGCACATATATACAAAACACAATAACTCTCAAACCGTAACTCCGATTCCTCTAAAATTTTAGTATGCTTTACTATGCCATACCGTCTATGACATATCCGAAAACCAGCCAAAAATAAGGAGTTTAGCATACCTAAATCTGGTCATCAAGCTGGCTGTTTCTCGTGACAATGTGCTTGCTGTTGCTGTTGCTGTGGTGCAGTTTGTGACAGGGGCATAAGCAGTGAAGGCTGGGCTGCTTTGGCTCAACAGCAGTGGCTTAGGGACAGCAGGGTGTGGATCACGTGGTGCAGCAGTAGGGCATTAGACCTTCTTCCATTCTGTTAACCCAAATCAGCAGCTACTCTCTACCTACAATACTCTCATTCAGCACACCAACAAACTAACTCCCTATACAGTACAATGTATGCAGAAGAGGGGGCTGTTTACTCACCACAGCACAAGAGTCATGGCTCACTAAAGGGTCGACAAGGGGAGGTTGTAAGGGCTGCGGTTGGGCTGCTGAAGTTGTTGCGAGATATCATGTCTGTTGCTACACGACCCAGATCAGAGGCGGAAGTAGGAGGCTTCAGCAGCTCGTCATCTGGAGGTGCAGTCCGGTTGATTGCTGGTTGCAGAAGGCTCGTCCAGGGGCAGATCGGTGGGTGCTGTTTGCACGGGCTAGACGTGTAGAGGGCTGAGTGCATAAGGCCGATTGTAGAAGGCTGAGGCAGCACGTTGGCGAGCAGCTGTGTCCGGGTGTGCAGAGCGGTTGCACGCAACAGCCAGGCGCTTGTGTAAGGAGCAGGAGGGAAGAACGATGTTTCCTATCTCTCCTGGTGTGTCATCGACAGGCAGAACCGGCAAGCAGTGGTCGTCGGGATGTGGAGAGTTGGAACGGTTACAGCTTCAGGCGTAACTCTTGCAGCAGAATCCGGCGGTTTTAATGAAAGGAGATACTCGTAACAGCTGGGAGCCTAGTGAGTCAGCAACGTGTCTTCTGGTTGCACAATACATGGGCTGGGCTGAGATGATGCTTGGGCTGGTGTAGAGCAAGGGATATAAGAGTTTCAACACTAGGAAGGAAGGAAGGAAATGGGCTGAAATAAGAGAAGGAATTGATGGGCTGAAGTTGTCCAGCCTTGTCAAAAACTTGTCAACAGCTTGTCATAGCCATGTCAAAGACGTGTCATGGCCTTGTCATGGTCTCGTCTCAGGCTTGTCATGATCTCGTCTAAAGTCATCGTTAAGAATTAATTATAAGAATTAGGGTTTGATATAGTTCTATCATTTTATGTGAATTAAATTCTACATAAAATGATAAATAATTATAAGAATTAGGATTTGATATAATTCTATCATTTTATGTGAATTAAATTCCACATAAAATGATAAATAATTATAGGAATTAGAGCTTGATATAATTTTATCATTTTATGTGAATTAGCTTATACATAAAATGATAAAATTTGTGAAGAAAGAATTGCTAGATAAAATGGAAAACCGTCAACGGCTCAAAGTCCGATTTGATTCGGAATTAAACGGAAATAAAAATTCCGGATATTACACCCGCAGTGTACGGGACGTTTGTAGTAGGGATAGTATTCCGAGGTCGAACACAAAGACTAAGGTGAGATTGATTCGATTTATGATTGAGTTTAGTAAAGATCTATGTTAAGAGAAGAGAAAGAAATAAAGAAATGAAACTCTCAAATGTTTTTGGTTGGTTTTTAGGTGATCAATCAAAGATCACAAATCATGCAAAGTAAACGATCAACTAAACTATGAATCAACACAAACAAACCAACAAACTAAAACGAGATATAGATCAAAGAAAGAAAAGACGGATTCTAGGGGTTGGAAGTTCCGGTTATGGCATAGGACTCAAGCTATCTATTCATTCCTTGGATTAACTATGATATGTTGGGGTTAAGTGTTTCTAGATTGGGATCAATCACCGGGTAGGTCTCATGGTCCGCTAGTCCATCCCTAAGATCTCATCACCGGGTAAGTCTCTAAGAACCTAAGGGACGGAATTCTACACAAACCGGATTGTTACCTAGAGATCTAACCTATCCTTACCGGGTAAGTCTCGGAAGGGTTAGTCCTAAGCAACCATCTAGCACACTTAGTCCAATGGTGGCTTATGAGGCTCACCACTACCTAGGGTTTGTTATCTTTGGAATCTAAGAGTAAGGATTACCGGGTAAGTCTCTCCTAACACTTAGTTGCTAACACTAGGTCACCCTAGGATAGATTTAACTCAACAAACACTTAGGATTTCAACATTCTAACAATTCAAGGCTAGATCCATCGAACCAGGGAAGATCACGGTTTGTTCTACCTTTCCACGGCCGTGGATTGGCAAGAACTGACCGTAATTCCTAACAGAGGCTACGTTCATGCACACAAGTCATCCAAAGGTAAATCTAAGTCCATCCTATCATAACCCTAGCCATAACCATCCTTTCCTTACCCTAGAACCATATCTATTTAGCCTACAACATTCATAATTGAAATCGAAATCATCAAGCATGAAATCATGGCATCCATTTGCAAGATAATGAAGAGAAAGAGATAAACAAGTGAAGTAAACAAACTAAGCTGAAAAATAGAATTAGAATGGCTCACAATCCTTCTTAAAGAAGGTTCAAATGATTCATACAACTCTAGAAATTGATTCCGAAATTCTTCACTACAAAAGCTCTCTAGGTCTATCAATGGTGTGTTCTCCTTCTTCTCCAATGAAGCTCTTCTCCAATGGTAGCTTCCTTCAACCTCCTTCTTCCAAGAATCTTTTTGTTGAGAGAGTATTTTGATTGGATGATAGTGGATAATAGAGAGCTGCCCCAAGATGCTTCTCACAACCAATGCAGGACCACTTTTATACTACAACTTTGCAAGAGATGGCCAAGAGATCGTGGCACAACTGTCACGAAAACCTGGCAAAAACCACGGCCAGAATCACGGCCGTGGTTTGTCAGTGAACCGTGATTTGTGCTTCAGCTTTGCTTTTGATCATTAGGTTTCGATTTGGTGCATGGCTTGTGTTGGCAAGGTTCCATGAGTCCTCCTTAGCCTCTAGCTTGTATCCTAAAGAGTCCGAGGGTGTGTCATCTTGGTGAACGATCCTCAAACGTATCGTTTTAGCTCCTAAATCTCCCAAAATACCTACAAAGCAATGCACATGTCCGTGTAGACGTCTATCTCGACAAAATACGTGATTTGAGTGCAAACGCCGTGAACTAGTGCTAAACCATGCATGAATGAGTGTGAAATCTATCTAAATGATTACCTAAAACTTAGTCATAAATCTTGTTATCAGGTACTCCATGTAACCTCACAATCTGACGAGTAAACTCCTCGGCTAGACGACTCACCGGCCACGTTTCCCGAATAGGGATGAACCGTGCGGTCTTCGTCAACCGATCCACTACTACCCATATTGCGTCAAAGCTCCTACTCGGTCTCAAACCCGTCAGGAAGTCCATGGAAATATCCTCCCACTTCCACTGCGGCACGGGCAGTGGATGAAGCTCTCCTGCGTGTCTCTGGTGCTCGATCTTCACCTACCGGCAGGTCGCGCATCAGGCCACATATCTAGCTACATCAGGATTGAGCCCGCCCCACCAATAAGATCTCCTAAGGTCCTAATACATCTTACTCGCGCCTGGGTGCACCGAGTAAGGTGTAGAGTGTGCCTCCTGCAAGATCCACTCTCTCAACTCCGGGTCTGACGGTACACAAATACGTCCCTGGCGTCTCAATAACCCATCTACCCCTGTGATAAACTGCGGTGCCTCACCTCTGGCCATTTTGTCCCGAATCCTCGTCAGCACGGGACATCCCTCCTGCTTCTGCCGGATCTCTCCGGACAGATCAAGTAATACCTCTAACTCGGATAAACGGCTGACCGTATCCGGAAACCGGATATCTAACTCTAACTCCGCCAAATCCCTATGCAATTGTTGCTGAACCGTAACTCAAGCTATAGCTTCCTCTCGAGGTGTCCTCCTACTCAACGCATCGGCGACCACGTTCACCTTCCCCGGATGGTATAAAATATCCAAGTCAAAGTCCTTAATCAGCTCTAACCATCTCCTTTGGCTGTTATTCAACTCCCGCTCAGGTGAATATATACTTCAGACTCTTATAGTCTGTGAAGATCTGACACGTGGCTCCAAACAATTAGTGTTGCCAGATCTTCAGGGCATGAATCACTGCCGCTAGCTCAAGATCATGGGTGGGATAATTCTCCTCGTACGGCTTCAGTTGCCGAGAAGTGTACGCATTAACCCTACCCCTCTGCATCGGAACGCACCCCAAGCTTAGCTTGGAGGCGTCACTATATACCACAAAGTCCTCTACACTCTCAGGCTGGGCAAACACAGGAGCGGAGGTCAACCTCCTTTTCATCTTCTCAAAACTGCGCTGACAAGGCTCGGACCAGACGAACCTGGTAGACTTCCTTAGCAAGGAAGTAAGGGGCCATGCAATCACGGAGAAACCTTCAACAAAACGGCGGTAATATCCGCTAAACCCAAGAAACTACGCACCTCCTTGACCGTCCAAGGAGGCGGCCATGAAGAAACAGACTCTATCTTCGCCGGGTCAACCATGACACCATTGGCGGAAACTCTATGACCTTGAAATGCCAACTAGGGCATCAAGAACTCGCACTTAGAGAGGTTTGCATAAAGCTCTCTATCCTGAAGGACTCGAAGAACCGTCCTCAGGTGTCCCGCATGCTTCTCCCTACTCCGGGAGTAGACTAAGATGTCATCTATAAACACCACTACAAACTGGTCCAAGAAGTCGACGAAGATGCCGTTCATCAACTCCATGAAGACGGCAGGCGCATTCGTGAGCCCGAATGGCATCACGACAAACTCATAGTGGCCGTATCTTGTCCGGAATGCCGTCTTCGGCACGTCCTCCTCCCTCACCCTCAGCTGGTGGTATCCCGACCTCAAGTCGATACGTGAAAATACGGAGGCTCCTTGCAACTGGTCTAGCAAGTCATCAATGCGCGGTAGGGGGTACTTGTTCTTGATGGTGACTTTGTTCAATTCTCGGTAATCGATACAAAGTCTCAAAGATCCATCCTTCTTTCTGACGAAGAGGACCGGTGCACCCCAAGGTGAAACGCTCGGGCGTATGAAATCCCTCTCAGCTAACTTCTCAAGCTGCTTCTTCAGCTCCGGCAGCTTGATCGGCGCCATGCGGTATGGGGCCTTGGAGATCGGCCTCGTGCCGGGCTCTAACTCAATGGCAAAATCAACACTCCTTTGTGGGGGTAATCCGGGTGGCTCCCCAAATACATCCTCGAACTCGCAAGCCACGGGAATCTCCTCTAGCGACGGTCCCACCTCCTCCTTCATGGCATATCACCAGGAGGCCTCACATCCCTGTCTGATATGTCTCGCGGCTCGAACCGCGGTAATGACTGTACCGGTCTTCCCGAGTTCCCAACCTCGGAAAATCACCTCATGTCTCGTCTCCGTGGTAACTGTCACGGTCCTCCGACTGATGTCTAGAACGGCTCGGTGACGGTCCATCCAGTCCATGCCAAGGATGACTTCTTCATGCACTAAGTGCATGACATAGAAGTCGGCTAACCAATCTCGGTTTCCCAAACGTATGGGACAACCGCGTACCTCTCGGGTACCACTAACCCTATCCCCATTGGGTAACCCCACAACGAAGGGTCTCCCCTCTACCGTAACTAAGGACAACCTAGCTACGCAATCATCGGAAATAAAAGAGTGCGTGGCACCCGTATCAAACAAAATGAGGGCCGGTAGTCCATGGATCTGAATAGTACCTATAGCTACCGGTGTTGCAGGATCAATAGCACTCCTCATCTCGATCGCTTTGACCTGTGTGCCTCTGGTCTCCTGTGCACCACCACCAGAGCCTCTACCACGGCCCGAACCCTGGGCTGAACCCTAGGTACGAGTCTGTCCCTAGAACCTCTGCTGAGAGCCCTGTGGCTGAAATTGTAGAGGCCTTTGACTACCTCCTGCTACCCCAGCAGGCGAAGAACCCTGCTAAGACTGTGACCTGCCCTGACGGCAAAAAGCGGCTCGGTGGCCCACCTGACCACAAGTAAAGCATGCTACGGGAGGCTTCGTGCAAGTCCTCCGAATGTGTCCATATCCTCCACAACCATGGAATTGTGGCCCACGGTCGGATGTCGGCTGTTGTGGTCCAGAACGTCCCGGAGCCTGGCTGCGCCCCTGTCCTCCGGTTCCGGTAGGTGCGGACCTCTGTCTCTTGTCCGGTCCCCCGAACTGTGCTGCTCTCCTCATCCCAGGTCGGTCTCTCTCGTAGGCCGAAGCTCGATCCTGGTACTCAGCAAATGTATCGTAGCGAAATCCCGCCAAGTAGGCACGTGTGGACTCCCTCAGTCTCCTGGAAAAGAGATAGACATGCTGGTCTATTGGAGGTGCAGCGGGCCCCAACAATGCCAACCCGCTCTGAAACGTCTAATTGCCTCCATGACGGGAACATCCTCAAAGCTGGCCTCTAGGAAGTCCTAAACTCTATCTCGATGCAAAGAATCTGGGCAGAAAGTCTCTCTCACGAGATGTAACAACTAGTCCATCCTGGTCACACCCCTCTTACCGATCTCCACCAGTACTGGGTTTCCTCTCTAAACAATGTCTGCACTATCTCCACCTGTCTCTCCTCTGGGCAACGGATCGCCTCCAAGGCTGACTCCACATGCCCAATCCAGTGCTCTACCTCAAGCCCTACCTTCCTATCGAAGTAGGGAACATGTTGCTGGTTGAAAGCTTTCAACCACTCATCGGGTCTAGGAGACCTCAGCTCGTCTCTAGGCCTAACTATCTCCACAACCGGCCCGGGTGCCATTACTTCCGGTGCAACTCTATCAGGTGCGGCTTTGATTTGAGTAGCCCTCTGCGAGACCTCAACTGACCTCGCTGGTGCGGGTGCAGGTGTAGGTACAGGTACCGGCACTAGTGGTGCTGGAGGCGGTGCTCCAGTCCTAAACGCCTCATGTACTCGGCGTATATACTCCTCAAACACTGTAGCTCCAACCGATGATCCCCCGGTCCTAGCAGATGGGTAACTCTGTGCCCCGGACCTCACAGCTGTCCTACACTCAGCCTCGGGAATAACGCTCTCTGCAACGTCCTCAACGGGATCCTCAGCTGTTGGCAGATCCACAACGGGTGGGTCCGCAATGGGGATTCGTCCCAGACCTCTCGGGCCTGGAGGTCTCCCTACTCGTCCTCGTCTTGGAACGGTAGGAGGTAAAGGTGGTCTACCCCTGGCGGGTCCCACATAAGCGGTAGCTCGCGTGCGTGCCATCTAATATCGTATCGCGTTGGTTCGATTCAATTAAGTTGGTATACATCTATATACATACATATATATATATATATATATATATATATATATATATATATATATATTACTCACATTGCATATATAGTAGGGTACTTATAAAACATAAGAGAAGAGTGCCGAAATCCAGAATACAATCAAGGCATAAAGCCCAATCATCCTAAGGTCGCATGCATATCTAAGTACATACAAGTCCAACAACAACCCTAAGGTCATAATATAGATAGCTATGTAATATACTTACATGCGTCAAAACCAGAAATTTATGTCGCCGAGGTTTGCGTGAGGAGTGGTGGTCCCGTACATTCTAACCCAATCCCGACTCATGCACATGAATTTTAAAACCAAAAAGGTCAGAACCCGAAGGGTTTTGTTTATTCCTCATTCGGCCTTTAGAAAGTTGCGAGTGCCATTGTTGTCAACCTAGAGCTCCGATACCACTTTGTAACACCCCGAATCCGCGGGATATCGGAATGCTACAGGCGAGACCACACAATGGGTCCCGACCCTTAGCCTGACAACAATCTCACCGGACCTTTCCAACATGACACAAATAAAGGCTTAAAACTCGAAAATGTTTTAATGAAATGCAAGACAAAAAAGGTAAAGAGTACAACTTGGAAACTCAGTCGAGTCCTCAAAACAACATAAACTGCACTAGACATAAACCGAAAGAGTATAACACCCACAATCCCAACAAAGGGTAACATAATAAACACAACAACCCCAAAAACGCCCCCGTCCTACAATGTACGGCGACCATCGGTTGTCCACTCCTCCATCTCACTCGACGACGTCCCTAACCTATGGGGCATCTACAACAAGCGGTTTAAAACCGTTAGCTACATTCGAAGCATTAAAGACATGGTGAAGGCACACACACAAACATATATAATCACATCAAATAAACATGTTCATCAAACAATCCGGTTATTATCTTTATTTATTAGGTCGTATCCCATTCTAGTTCAACATCTTTTGTGACACGAGAATCTCCCGAAACTCGCCTCTGTCCCTTCTTCCGGCAGTGGAACGGTCGGATGCCTCCAACCGTCTAACTAGCACGGGCCAGTCGCCGAGAACCTCCTATCTCTCGCGGGAGCTAGGCAGTGATGTCACCGCCCGTTATCATACACTTGGGCCAAAATAACATGTAAGGTCGGTAGTCCTATTATCCGGTTTATAAGTTATAACAAAACCATAAACACACACCACCAAGCACACAATGAATCTAATACGACAAATATGGCTAAGTAAGTCCGGTGACTTACCTCGTCTCTCCACTCACAACACTCTAGCTTCCTTAATGAGGAAGCACACAACCTGCTCATACACAAAAGTACTCATCAACACAAGTCCACACTAATAAAGTCATAGACTTCATTCTAAAGATCTAAGCAAGATCCCACCACTCTCAAACTAGGAATGTATCCTAGGGTCCAAGGTACACAAGACACTAACCACTACTAAAGCAAGCTCACAACATCCTATACAACCTAAGAACAAGATCAACAACATCCTAGGAGAAGCAACTAGTTTAGGAAGGCCAACATGCTCACACTCAAGATCAACATTCAAACCAAGCCATAAGTGCTCCATGGCTAGCAACCACTAGATGGCATTCTCATAAGCCCTAGGTCCATCCTAAGCATGCTTCTAACTATAAACATAAAGGATCTAAGGAAGGAACAAAAGTAAAGGGAGGGAGGAACCTACTGGTGAAGAAAACGCAGCCGCGGAAGCAAGTTGACGCCCCGGCGGAAACCTGTCGCCGCCCCTGCACCCCTGGGAGCCGCCCCTGCGGTGGTTCAGGCCTCCCTGCGCCTCTGGCAATCCGCCCCCGCGGTCGAATAGCAGAAGGTTTGTCTTCTTCGTTTCTTCGACTAGTTCTTTGCTCCTATTGCCTCCTTCTCTTGTAGGGCGTCCTCCAAACCTTCACCACAGGTCTTAGCCTCCTCAACACGACCTAAAAGAGCTGGGGAAAGGGACATGCAAAGGCTTTATAAGATATCTCTTCAAAGCTTCCTTCATAGCCATGGAGGTGAAGAGAAAGGAAAGAAGGGAATACAAGCAGCAAGAGGGAAAGGAGATAGAATCACTTACCACTACAGATGCGGAAAGCTCAAGCTGCAACTCCACACACCACTCCTCCAAGGTGTAAGAGAAGAGAGGTCCAAAGGAAGAAGAAAGGGCCGTGAAAGGGAAAGAGCATAAAAGAGGAGAAGGAAAAGAAAGAAGGGAGGAAAAGGGCTGACAAGGAGGTGGGATATCCCAAGGGTCAGCCTCCTTGTCCCCTCACTCCACTTCCCAAGGTCGGAAAGTAGAACGGGAATCTCTCTTCTCGCGTTAAAAACTCGTACTCAGCAACGTGCCTGCGGGAAATAAGCCGCCGACGGGGGGAAGATCGAAATCACCTCAACTTCCGCAAAATAAAATTTCCGGATGTTACAGTCACAATCATCTCCAATTTAGCCGCAGGAAGCCGCTAGTGACATGCTTCACATGCGGCATGTCATCTCCAAGTTTGGATCTCCAATTGTGGCGGTCACGATCATCTCCAATTTGTCATCAGGGCAGAGTTTTTCCACAAGAAGGGTCTTCCTTCTCAGTGATTCAGAGTAGTGGACCGAAGGCACCACAACACCAGACTCAGGGCCAACTACAACAATATCGGATCCCAGACCCTTCCCTACACATAGTTCCGTGCAAGGACATGGTCAAGATAGAGAAAGTAGTGAGGACACAGACGATACGGGAGGAACTCAAGAAAGAGAGATTGAATTGAAGAACGCAAATAAGTCAGCGGCACCTCCAAGTGCAGGTATCATCTGAGTTATTTTTTGCTTAGCAAAGTAGTGTTTGGAATGAGTACTACGCCTACTCTTATTTTTAACGCATATGTAGATAAGGTTCCATAGATGCCGGTAGAGGGTGTATTTTTTGTTATAGGGTACTAATGGTAGCGGGGTTAAAGATATGAAGATATCCATGATTATCCCATTCATTGGGAAATCTTGACCGGTTGGTGGATTCTTAGTCCAATACCTAGTACATGAGGAAGCCATATGGGAAATGAATCGACTGGCGAGGTAAAGGATAATTTTGATCTTGGTAGTAGTGACGGTCATTGTTGAGGCAAACCACACAAAAATATTCCAAGGCGGAGAACTCGGAAGGTTTGGTGAATTATCAACAAAGTAAGAGCAGTTAGATCGAGGTAACCAAGTAGTGAAGTCTTCTTGTACTAAGTTATAAACGAGAGTAAAGACCCAAAATTGGGGTAGATTCCGGTGATATGTGAGTCCACTGACATGTTTAGAATCCTACCAAGCGTGCTTCTACGGAGGAACAACGACATCATTATATCTTGGTACAAGACCAAATATTGAACAAAACCCACCGTTGGGTACCTAGTAAGCTGCTGGAATTGAAGAAACAATAAGGGGAATTGGCTAAGAAAGAGTTCATACGCTTCTTCAATTTCCAATGTGTCACAACGTGCTGTTTGTGAAAAAGAAGGACAAGTTGATGAGGTCATACATCGAACGTAGAGAACTAAATAAAGAGACTCTCAAGCATAAGTATCCTTACTCTTATCAAAGAATTTCGGCACCATATACATGGAACTACGGTATTCCTCATAATCGAATGGAAGTCGAGATATCATCAATATGGATTGAAAGAAGCGGGATGAACCTAAGATGGCATTTTGGACTCAAAATAGCCACTACAAGGGTTAGTAATGTTATTTAGGGACTAGAATTGCATCGCCGCGTCAATGAAGGTAAAAAGTAGAATCATTATTGGCTCCTATTTCAGCATGAGGTAGTATATATTGATGACATCTTGACATACTAAGAGCTACAAAGAGCACACAGGACATTTAAGGATGATACTAAAAGTTCGGCTAGTTAAGGAGTTTTAGGCCAAGCTGTCCTAGTGCGAGTCTGGAGGTCCGATACGACTTTTCGGAGAGATGTGGTTACGAGTGGGAGGATTAAGGTCTATTCGGAAATGGTTTTCTATGATGGTCCGACACCTTACTACCTCAGAAGGGAGACCGCTTGGTTCATTGAGTTCGGGTCGTGTCCACAGAATTTAGAATAAGTAAATGAGCGGTGGATAGTTGCTTCATTGGTAACCATGGATCGATGAGTCGATATCTTTACTAAAAACATACATTGTAATTGTTCTGAAGCCCTTGAAGCTGTCAGTCTGTCACGACAATATATATTTGCTATGGTTGGATTCTACATCACAAGCAAATTCTGGCAATAATTAGTTGTGGGAGAAAAAACAACAGCCTCATATCACTACTATGCAAATTCACAAAGTTCGACTTTAAACCATCTTTGAAGCATCCGACAGAATTTGGGAAAAACAACAGCCTCATATAATTTGGGTGATTCATTCTTCTTTTTTGATGGCTAGTGTCAGCTGCTTAAATCTCTTACAAGTGAATCCAAAGTTCCAAGAATGGTAATCATAGATCCTGTTTCACAAACACATTCCAAGCTGAAAACATGCATAACCATTCTAAGCTGAATTATCATTCAAATTACATAATTAGAAGATCTACACTACATCAGCAAACATATTTAACACCATAATTTGGGAAATCTAAGCAAATTTTCCATTCAAATTACATCAACATATTCAAGAGTGAGTATCCACAAAATTCAACTAATATCATTGATAATGGAGTAGCGCAATCCATAACCCCTCAAGCCCTAATTCTAATTGCACATAAATCACTCGTCAAACAGAATACATGTTCTCTCACTTCTCAGACGTGTGTTGAGTTGCGCCGATGACGAATTGGAATTGAGAAGAAGAGATACAAAAGAAAGTAGAGTCAGGAGTGATGTTGGGAGAGGATGTGTTGTGGTTGGTCATCGAGCCTTCCGTCGATCCTTCGTTCGTCGTTGCACTTGTCGTTGCTCTTGGCCTCATCTGCCGAAGAATGTAATATATTACTTGTAAATTGGCCTTATCACCAAAACAAAACATTAACCGATGACGAATTGGAACTAACAAGAAGAAAATGAAGGTCGTGCCTGTTGGCAATGGCGGTTACCTTTGTCTGGTCTTGTATTTGATTTTCGAACATCTGTCTACAACAATTGAAGGGAACGAACTAATCGAAAGAGAAGAGTCGGGTATAAGAGAAGAAAAGAATGATTGAAGAAGATCTGTTGTGAGTGAGGAAGGGTATGTGTGGAATGACAAATAATCTAACCCCAATAATCCCCAAGAAGCTTGGGTGGGCAAGCTTCTTTTTACGGGATTCTTTAGCCAAAAAAATCTCGTAAAAGAATACAATACTGAATCTCCAACTCATACCAAACGCGTTCATTTTTGCCTTCTCGAAGAATACCGTCAAAAAGAATCTAAATGAATCTCTAAGAATACAATACCAAACATGCCCTTAATATGGTTGTTGATGGAGTGATTAGACGCTAGTATCGTATTTGTGTTCCATCCGACAGTGAGCCGAGACAGAGGATATTGGGAAAGCTCACACTACCCCATACTCGGTACATCCGAAAACGAGTAATAAGTATAAGGACGTGAGACGATCCTTTTGGTAGGTTGGTTTGAAGCCAACGTGGCCGATATGTAGCTCAGTGTGCGACCTGTCGGTAGGTTAAGGTTGAGCATCGCCGATCCGAAGGAGAACTCCACCCACTACTTGCACCATAGTGAAAGTGGGAGGACATCTCTATGGATTTTGTCACGGGATTGAGACTCAGTAGATGTTTTGATGCTAATTGTGTAGTTTTTGACCAATTGACAAAGACCGCACGTTTTATCCTGATCATTGAAATGTGGCCGGTGAGTCGTCTAGTTGGTATTCACCGGACACATTGTTAGACCCCATGGAGTGCCGAGGACTATCGTTTCCGATAGATATGGAAAATTTATCTCAATATTCTGGACAACCATTACACACAGCTTAGAGTACGAACCTTCACGTTAATAAAGTAAATAATCTCTAGATTGACGGTAGGTTTAAGAGGATCTCGCCGTTATTAGAAGGGAAGTAACATGCGAGAGTTTGATAAATCATCTGGACTCACGGAAGACGCCATTATGAGTAATGGGCGGCAACAGATTGATTAGAGTAGCGCCGCAAAAGCATGGTGGGCCCATAACCCATAGAACCTGAAAGTCGATGATTTGTAAACTATGACCCCAAGTTAAGGAATTATGGATCGATATGAAAATCTCCGCATGAAATGTTACTTTTGGGTTATAGTAAGTTGCAAACTACTAGAAGTAGTTGAAGATACATTTATGAAGGAATGATCCGACTAGGTCACATTATAGTATCGGGACCGAGTGAGTTATCTTACAAAGAGATTTAGGCACTTAATAAAGTGCTTGGATATGTCTAAGACTTTTCTGCAAAGTTGAGGGGCAGAAGTTTTTTGAGAGGTAAGAAGCAAGTGGGGTTGACAAAAGGAGTTAAGTTTTTATGGTTATTCTCGGAAAATCATCAAAAGTATCTAAAAGTAAATTGAGAAATGTAACCTTGTGAGATCTTAAAGAAGATTGGAAAGTTATTTCTCGACTAGTACTTCTACCCATACTAGAGGGTGTACACCCAATGTAAAGTGTAACGGTTAAGGGAATACATACCGGACCCGAGGCACCCCATTAGCCATGATGATCTGATAGTTGAGCCAGATCTCACTTTTGTGGAGTACATAGTATCCGTCCTAGAGCGTAGTACTAGACGTCCGTGGTATAAGGAGATACCGATGTTGAGGATCCATTGGTCTAGACGAGGAGCCGATGAGGCTACTTGGGATACAGAGGAGCACATTAGACGTAGTTATCCCGAGTTCTTTAAGGAGTTAGCTGCTATTTATGTACCGACGAGTTAGTTCTCGGATGTTGTTCTGTGTGAATTTTGTGATTTTACATGGGATGGAGTGATTGTGTTTTTATGTATTTCCTGATTATGACGATTGAGTAGTTCTTGCATGTAAAGAAATGGGAGTGAAAATTTAGTAGACACCGAGTTAAATACTTTTATTTATAGAATCATGTGAATAAATAGCCTTATTCTAAGTTTCGGGACGAAACTTATTTTAAAGGGGCACTGATGTAATATCCAAAAATTTTATTCCGTTTATTTTCGAGTCAAACCGGATTTTGATCCATTGACCTTTTATCATTCTACCTAGTGTTGCACACTATCACAACTTCTATCATTTTATATAAACTTTAATTCACATAAAATGATGAAATTTACACCAAACCCTAATCTTAAAAACCCTAGTTTATGTCTATGTGTTTTGACAAGGTCATGACATGACTTTGACAAGGTCATGACACCCTTTTGACAAGATCATGGCTTGATTTTTACAAGGCCATGGCATGTACTTGACAAACCCATGACTAGCTCTTGACAAGGCCTTACAAAATTCCAGCATACTCCATTCCTTGGCCTTGGACATTGATTTTTTTCTCATCCCATGCACAACCTTCTTTCAGCCCAGACGCAACCTCCTTCAGTCCAGGAACCTCTCCTAGTCAATCCAACAAATGAAGAGAACAACCGTTACACTACCTCTTCCCTAACCCCGCTTCTCTCTCAATTCCCTTTCCTTGTTGAGCATGCCTACCGTAAATCTCGCACGCACGTTACCCTACCACATCCAGATTCACGTTGCACTCGACCTTCCCTCTCCCTTTGTTAACACCGGATCTGCAACGCTTCGCCTCTCCCTTGGAACGTCCATCTTCAACGAGATCTTGCCTGCTTTATCCCTTCTGCACACCATACCGGACCTCTTTGAGAGTCTTTGTTTTTGCACATAGTAGCCTTCTTTACAGGTGAGTCTTGATCACTCCTTCCCCTCTTACTCCTCTCCTTGATTTTAGTCTTCTTGATCGACTACACGTCTGCACAGAAACGTTGAGTCCTCTAGACAAGCGTCACAGTAGACCAGCCTCTTCACACCCCTGTTGTGTTGACCTATCTGAGTATTGTCTCGTCCTGGTGAGTTCTCCCTCTCTCTCATCAGATTTCTAGCACCAACATCGTGAGTATAACTCCACCTCGGACAAAGGAACGATCTACGTACTAACCAGGAGCTGCCAACGTCAAGCCAAGACCATCCAGGGCATTGATGACTAGTGGGAATCGAACCTGGAAACTGTGACCTTCCTTACCCTTGTTACAGAAGCTGCATGTGATTCTCAAAACTAAGACCACTTGCACTCTTGTTTGATTCTAGAATTCAGAGTTGAGTAGCCATCTTTAGGGCCAAATTTTGATGCCTTACACTGATTATTTACCGTTCAATTGTTAATATGACATAGAAGGATGTATAGTGTAATGTAACCGATGTTGAGACCGATCCAACGGTTGGACCTGGACCAATAGGGGTATAAAGTAGGTTGGTTGTGCAGTTTGTGAAATCACTTAAATTTGGCTAAGTATGGAATTTCTAGATGTTGGAACCATCTTTGGAGATTTGTGTAGGAGTTGTTGTAGAATGTTTTTGAGAGGTCTTTGCTCCCATGAGTAGCATGCATATCATAGAAGACCTAGATAATTTTCTTGGAATTTTTATAGTTTTATTCGAGCTTCACATCTTAAGCCAAAGTTGGACCCTAATGACTTTGCTTGAAAGTCAAAAGTTTTAGTAATCTTCTAGTTTCTACCTAAACTTCCTTTTGAGAGTTAGATTGTGGATTTTGGTTCGAAAGGAGAGTTTGAAACTATATTATGGAGTTTTGAGAGTTTTGGGACCAGGGGTAAAATGGTCAGTTACCCTTATGAGGGTATTTTAGTAATTTCTCTTTATCGGTTTGTGTATCTTAGAAGTTGGAGACTTCTAAGAAAGTGTGATACACTATTGATCCACTTGTCTTTTGTAACAGGTGGTTGAGTTTCTACGGTGGCATACCGAGTTGAGATTACGAGAGTTGAGTTTTGATTCAAGTAAGTCTTTTGGACTTACTTAGTTGGCTTCTAGATATCAGTTGAATGATGATGGTTGTGTGTTTTTATGTGTTTAATAATTATAACATGCATAGGACGACCTTACTATTATATGACCCCAGTGTATGTATAATAGCCGGTGATATCACTGCCTAAATTTCAAGAGACTAGGAGGTCCTCTATATACCCAAATCAGAAAGGGTACACGGTGAGGTACATCGGATCCAATCATGTTGGTTACATGGGGGTGGAGGCGAGCTTTGGAAATCCCTCGTGGCACAAAAATAAGTTGCATTAGTAAAGTGTATGGCTTAATTAAAGATAATAAATGGAATTCTCTGAAAGCATGATGAGTGCTTTATTTTTGTATTATGTGTGTGTCAGCTATTATCATTTTTCTAACTTTTGGGTAGCTAGCTATTGGTTGTTTATTTTCGTTGTTTAGACTTACCACATGTTAGAGTAGTAGCTAAGTGATCCGAAAGTAGTGGTCAACCGGGTCTCCGTACTCCCTAGGATGGGGTTGGATAATTTTATTATTGTATTTCTTTATTAGTACGTTGACATTTAGACGCTTTGTCCTTAAATACGTTATTGCCTTTTAGTAGCATGTTGTTTCGTTCATGACATTAAACCATCGTTTTATGAATTTTGGTTTCCTTATTTGTGTCTTGTTGTAAGATCTAGTGAAAGCATTATCAAACTAGGGTTGAGACCCATTGTGAGGTCCTAACCCGTGACTCCCCAAATTTTGAGAATTTGGGGTGTTACATTACTAGTTAGGACCTTACAATGGGTCCCGACAATAGTTTGACAACAATTTTACTAGATCTTACAACAAGGCACAAATTGCATGAATGTATAACATGTGACAACCTTACAAGATGGAAATATCAAAATAACATGCATGTAGACACTAAAAGACTCTCCCGTTCCCGTCTAAATGAGTACGTGGACCCGGTTGACCATCCGCTCCGGTTCTCTTTGCAACTTCCTATACCTACAAAACATCTATAATAACATCGAATAATACCTTTAGCTAACAACCTAGATATTAGAAGAATAACATAATCAGAAACACACACAATGCGGAAACGAAAACACAAAGCATGATATCACATAATCCATTTATTATCTTTCATAAGGTCGTAGACTTCAAATTTCAGTTATGCTTGTGGCACGAGAAGTCTAAGATTCTCACCTCCGTCCCTGTATACCAACAGAAGTGGTTCGGCGCACCTCCTTGTATACAATGTGAGTGGTTCAATACCCTCCCCGTATAACATGTCTGGACTAGTCGCGGATCACCTTCCAGTCTCCCTTGGGAGTTGAGTAGATGAGGCCACCGCCCGAAATACTTGGGCCAATACAAAATTTTATCCAAGTTATCATAACTATAACACATAAACATACACTACGCATGAATTCAACCAATAAAATATTGCGGCTAAGTAAGCCCAAAGGACTTACTTGTACAGGTCAAGTCTAGTCAACAATATCCCTTGACTCAATGAGAGTATAATCTCAACTACCTGATCATAATATGAAACTTGAACTGTATCAATATAACTTATCCGACATCTAGAAATTCCAACTTCTAGGTTGACAGCTAATATCTGAGAAACGTACTAAGTTGACTTTTTGAGAAAAGACGTTTTTACCCTTAGGATTTGGAAACTTACAAAGTTCTATGAAGTCTCGTGACTTCTACTAGAAACCAAAGACAAGATGTCCAACTCTAAGATGAAAGGATCTATTGAGTTTGAAAGATGTCCAACTTTCAAACTCCTTATCTAACTAACTAAGGTACAACTAACACGTGTCTACTAAAGCCCAAACATTTTGAGAATACTTACTCACGTGCAAAGCCATGTCTACTCCTACACTATTAATCCATAAGGTCACACAAATCTCAAAGCCATCTCCAAGAACACACAATTCTAAACCTAATCAAAACTCTTCTAGGAGAGAAAAACTCTTATCAAACTTTCTAACAATTTACTAAACTTCCTAGCGACATAAAATGTCATATATACAAATCTCCTAAATCATCAACATGCTTATCTAAAGTTATGTGCTTCACCTTTTAGCTACTAAGATATAAATAATTCCAATACATATGATATAACTCCTTATGAAATATCAAAATGAAGAATCCAACTCGTTACTCATCAAACCCACCAACTTAGGTTATGCTTCCTCCAACCTTAAAATCCATCCTTAGTTATTTTCCGCATATTTTCATGACAACAAAGATATTCTATGCCTTATATGAATATCAAGTTAGCTATCATTTTCTTATTAAAGATATAATTCACAATTCTAAAAATATGGGTCATTTTCTAAAATAAATAAAAACTTGGGCTATTCTGCGTAATTATCCAAGTCCTGGCATTTGTCACAAAAACAAACAATGTGGGTCATTTTCATAAATTATAAACTTGGGTCATTTTCTGAAATTAACTGATGCGGGGATAAACCGTAGTTCTCGATTTATATTGAAAGTCCTTAACTGGGATAAAAATTGGGTTGTTCTAAGGAATAAATCGGCCGATTTTCTCCAAGAGCAGGGATTTTTTGTAAAACTCGGAATACAGACTAGTGATGAAATATCCGGAAATTTTATTCCGTTTAATCCTGTAGCAAACAGGATTTCGATCCGTTGATCTTTCTCTTTCTAACTAGTCGTACACACTATCTCAAATATCTATCATTTTATGTAACCTCACTTCACATATAAATAATAGAATTTTACATCAAACCCTAATCTATCAAACCCTAGTTTATATCATGACATGTCCTTGACAAAGTCATAACGTCCTATTGACGAGACAAGGACGAGACCATGACAAGATTTGACGAGACCATGACGAGATCATGACAAGGCCATGCATGAACTTGGCAAGGCCATGACAAGTTTTTACAAGGCCTTGACAACCTCAACCCATTCCTTCTTGGCCTATGTTCTTTAGTCCACACAACCTCAGCCCATCTTCTCCTCCTTCCTTGCTTGTGACCCATTTCCGGACTGCTTGCTTACATGCCCAACCGCAGCCCTTTACAGCCTTGCTTTCCTGCCCAGCCGCAACCCATGATAGCCTTGCTTACGCACCCAGTAGCAGCTCTCCCTTCCTGCAGGTTGTGCGACTTCCCTCTCCAGCCCCAGAACACACAGTCCGGGCCAAACTGGAAGAGCTTCCACATCTTCAGCCTGGACGTTTCAACTCCCGTAACTCCTCCACAAATCACGCAACTATCTCCTCCCTATTATCGTAATAGCCAGACCATGTATCGTTTCCTACAAACGCAGATATGAGTCCCATTATCGGTAGCACAACATCCCAATCAAACCCCATCGTTGCGGACGCCTCACTGCACGTTGAGTCGATCAGAGCACAACCACAACACACTGCCTTCCTTGCACGCGAGAGAGAATGGACGGCCACTATTCGCTCGAAAGTGTGTGCGTCAAAGTCTTAAATTTATAAAACTGAAAATAAAGCAAAGCGAACCCGTAGTGTACGGATCGGCGTAGTAAAACAAGAATTCCAGAGTATCGAACTCAGTGATTTGGGGGATCAAATTAAGTTCACAATTATCGAGCAAGTAAAGTATAGAAGCTTTGAAAATATTGGGAAGACAACAATCCTAAAGATCCAGGCATTCAATTGTGGCAATCGATTCAAGATATTCTATTGATATAAGGACAGAGTCGGGATTGCAAAGGTATATCTAATGTAAGGTTATGTACGGTGAAGTTCCAAAACCCTATATATCTCACCCAAGGATACTCTCTATAAAGGTTGTTGAGGCTGAGTATAGAAAGGATCAAAGGACAAGAATTAATCTCAAATACCCCTGCCCAAACCCAAGATAATCAAAGATAAGCCAAAACGGTTAAGGTTGTGATACTCGAAACCGAAATAGAGGATGTTGAGTCTCACTACTACCTAGAAAAGGCAAGCTGTTCGCCACTTAGCGTGCGTGCAAATAAGCTTTAATTTAAAACTAGAATCAAGCAAGCGAACCCGCAGTGTACGGATCGATATAGTTAAGCAAGAATTCCAGAGTATCGAACATAGGGATTTGGGGGGTTAAATCCACTTATAGATTATCAAGCAAGTAAATGTATGAAGCTTTTGTGATTATTGGGAAAACAACAATCCTAAAGATCCAGGAATCCAGCTGTGGCAATCGATTCAAGATATACTAAAGATATAAGGACAGAGTTAAGAGTTGCAAAGGTATACTAATGCAAAGCAATGTACGGTGAAGTTCCAAGGCTTTATATGACTTATCTAAAGACACTTTCTATAAAGGTTGTTGAGGCTTCAGTATAGGAAGGATCTAAAGACAAGAATTAATATCAAATACCCAAACTTGTAATCCAAGGATCAAAACTAACTTAATCGATTAAGGTTGTGACACTCGAAATCGAGGTAGATGTTGTTGAGGCTTCACTACCACCTAGAAAAGGCAAGCCAAGACTAAGTTAAAGCAACTCTTTAACTTTGGATTAAAGTAAAAGCAAGGCTCGTAACTGACACAAAATTACGGGTAGTTCTTGAGTTCCACGGCCGTGGAAGCTCAAGAACAGACCGTGGATTAGGTTCGTCAACGATTCTCTATAACTCTCAGGGTCCAATCTGTTTACGATCGATCTATCATCATCTAAGCCACAACCATCAACCCTTCACCTTAGAATTGCTAAAGGGTTTTAGCCAACAACAGTCATATTGATATCAAATTCAAGATTTAAAAGAATGAAAGATGAAAACCTTCGAAAACCTTGAATAAACTCAATTCAATCTCAAATCCACAAACAAAGAATGATGATGCAAGTAGATTCAAAATAACACAAACAATCACAATCCTTGATAAGAACGAAGAACGGGATGTCAATCCGTCTTCTAATCAAACCTAAGGATAAAGGATGAAATCTCCTTATAAACAATCTTCCAAACCTTCACTCTTTTTCTAGCTTTCCGTCAATCAGAAATCTCCCTCATTCCATCCTTTTATAGGGTAAGATAAAATATAAGCCCAGCCCATTGTGCAAAAGTTCATGGCTTCAAATCGTGTGTTAAAAGATCGCCTAAATCACGGTTCTCTGGGATTCCACGACCATGGTTTAGAGCGTGGTTTAGAGTGTGGAAGTTCATCACGGTTTGTCACAACTTTCCACGACCGTGTAATTTGCTGGAATGCTCCACGCTTGTCTTGCCAAAGTTCCACGGCCGTGGTTTAGAGCGTGGAATCTAGTACGGCCGTATTTCAGGGCGTGGAATAGGTGTAGATCGTGATTCTTCTTTGCCTCGTGCTATTCTTCAACTTAGCATCTTCCTTAGCTCCTAGCGATGTCCCCATTCTTTGGACATGCTCAATCTATCTCCATTCTTCTTCAATCCGTTCGGTTTTAGCTCTTAATTGCCTACAATCAACACAAAGCTTATGTAGACCTCTATATCGACAAAATAGATAAACTAACTCACAAATGCTTCCATGCTTTATCAATGACTACCAATATGGATGAAATACACTTAGAAAACGTGTCTAAAATATCACAATATTTCATGCTAACAAATAACCCCATAATTGCCACTTGCTTGTCCCCAAGCAAGGTCTTTCAAAAACTTTAAAACTCAAGTTAGGATGAAATATGTGTACACTCTCAAAGCAAAACTTTTCTTAGATGAGTGTGCTTTTTAGTCAATAGATCATTATCAAATCTTGCTTCATTCGTTTATAGGACTTTCATACACATAATCAAAGAGTAAAGAGTAAAGAAAGATCATGAACTAATCAAACTTCCATGTAAACATCATAACCTTCAAACATTATTAAAATCAATCATAAGAAACTTCAATTTAGATCACCAAGTCATATAACATTGTTTTGATCTTAAGGACTTTCAAACAAGGTCTAGAATGTGGTGCATGAATCCGGGAAAGTGGATAACTACTCTTTTCTTTTTCTCTTGCGGTTTCTGCAGCACTTTCAACTTAGAGCTTCGCTCTCTTCTTTTCAATTCATTTTTCGACTTTACTTTTGGACTTATGGACAGAGGTGCACAAAAACCGAAGCCTAGGAGATTGGTGTTTCTCATTTTTACGAGATGCCTCAAACCCTTGATGCACATACCATAATCCGCTAGGAATATCGCTCAATCCGACTTTGGCAAGACACAAACACCCGGATATGTGAATGGTGCCGAGTTACTCATCATCATGATTGACTTCTCCAAACCTATAATTTCTTTCTATTCTTTTGAATGCAAGTATTGCTTCCATGGCCCTCCCACATCAAACATGCCAATTACTCAACTACTCCAAATTCCCGGATAGGTAAAGGAGGCCATTATTTCAATGAGGGGCTAAATGATCAAAGGAAGAAGAAAGAAAATCGAATTGCCTTAATCATCTCAAAAACAAGCATAAGAACTTATCACGTGATTTCAACCTTGATTTCTCAACATGATTTAAGCAACATTCATCACATTATGAAATTTGCAAAAGAGGAATAATCAACTCATTCAATTTCTTTTCAATTCACTATTTGTTTAAGCATGCGATTGTCATCAAAACTCATTTCACAAGTGGTGATTATCATAGAAATCATCTCTATCCTTAGAAGCACAAAATTCTCAATTTTTTTTCAATTTTTATGGGTTTTTCAAAATCTTTTTCATGCAATGCAATAATGAAATGTGCAACAATAGAATGAACATGCAAGGTAGTCTCAATAAAGCATACAAAAGTGAGTAAGAGTTATTACAACTATTAGTCACACCCCACCCCATACTTGGAACAAACATTGTCCCTAATGTTCAAAGAAAAGAAAAAGAAGAAAAGAAAGAAAGAAAAAGAACTCACAAAACGGTGGTGGAGCGGCTAAAATGTCGATCATCAAATGTCATCACTGCGGTGCCGGTGGAGGTGGAAACGGGGAGAAGCTGGGATCATAGTATCGCCCGAACTGCTGGCGGTAAACCTCTCTCATCATGTGGTCCAGATCATCAGCTCGTGCATCTCTAGCATTAGCACGTATCTCCAAAGCTCCAACCCTATCGGAAAGGTCGGTAGCCCACTGTGGCAGCTGCTCCTACCAACCAGGCGGCTGGCTGTACCACGCCGGTGCATCTGAAGGTGCTGGTATTGGCGGCGGCTGTGAGTGCCAAGACGGTGGAGCTCCCATCCACTCCGGCTGCGTGCTATACCATGTAGGAGGATCTGCCATCCAAGTCGGCCTCTCGCTCACACTAGCACGGCGAGAGGAAGAGCCAGATGCTCTAGCAGGACGGGGGGAATGTCTAGGCATGTCGGGAACTGCATCCGGCTGATCCGGGAATGTATCAAAGTCTTGCTCAGCTCCTCCTCCTCCCTCATAATCATCTCTACCTCCCATCTCCTCCTCTACAACTGGTGGTGGTGGAACATAAGGAGGGGCTACCAATCTGTTCGCATGCATGGCAACGAACGTCGCCTTCCAGTTATGGCGTCCAGCCATAATGGAATACTCGGGGAGCCACTCAATCCCTCTCCCGGTCCTACTCTCCCATGGCATAGCAGCATATGGTAGACCTCTATGGGTGGGGAAGATGATGCCTTTAGTCATGAGGCTATGTAGTCCTAGGGGTGTAGCAGCAATACGTGTGCAAGTAGAGAAATCTACCCCTAACTATCGAGCAAGGTGGGTGACCATCCCACCATATCCAATGTTACCAGCCCTCTTATTCTTTAGCTTGCGCATAGTAGCAGCTAAGAGGGTGGCACAATCTGCAGGTCTACCGTATAACATACAGTAGAGAAGGAAAAGCTCATCTGTCTTGATTTTCTGAGGTGTCTCCGTCCTAGGGAAGAGACACTCAGAAAGTACCCTATGAGCAATCTTCAAGGCTAGGTGATACATCAACCTAGCCTTGGTATCAGCTGGCTGCCAGCGGTCCTCGCTGGCATAGATCATGGCGATCTCTTCCCAGAAATCCTTGGCGTATACGCCACTGGGGAAACGACCATTGAAGGTCTTGTGGAACCCAAAGAAGGCTCCAAACTCCCTGATGGAGAACTCATAATCTCTTTCCATCAGCCGGAAAGAGACAATCCTATCTACATGACTGTGCTGGAAGGAAACCACAAACTCCCTCGTGATCTCATCGTAAGCATCTTCCCGAATAGCGGAGAAGATGACTAGACCGGCTCTATCTAAGAGCCAAGTAATGTCTCCTATCACATGTAGAGGCTCTAACTCCTCAAGCAATAGGTACCTAGGTCCTATGACCGGTCTCTTATGGATCCTCTCTAAAGCATCGAGATGATCCTCATGGATGGTACGGATCCTAACGCGAGGTGGTGATGGTGATGAAGGAGGTGAAGGGGATCAAGTGGGAGGTGCTCTAGAAGAGGAAGCATCATTGCCTTTCCTCTTTTTACTCTTATCCTTATTCCTACCGGACACTCTCCTCACAAAATCCATTCTCTGTCAAAAACCACGGTCTGTTCTTGGATTTCCACGGCCGTGGAACGTACAGTGACCGTGGTTCGGAACGTGATTTCTCAAAACTCAGCAAAAATTCACCAAACTCAGCAGCAATCAGTCCTAGACTAATTTCCTTCCAATTTCAATCAGTTCTCCTAAAAATACTATCAAAAACAAAGCCGAATCGACAAAGAGAGAAAGAGCAAAAAACCTAGGTTTTCGGATTTTGTAATCCAAATTGTGGCTTCTCTAGTGATTTGCCGCTCGAATCGTTGCTTGGATCTTGTTGGTGATCGGATTTGCTTCAGTTTAGGTCGAAGAATTGTTAAAAACGATTAACGAACGAAGATTTGAGGGAAGGGGCGTGGAGTCGGTGTTTTTGGGCGTAATTTTGGGTTTGTGTTGTGTTTTTGTGAAGAACATGGTTTATATAGTGGCCGTCAAAATTTTTGAAAACCACGGTCTATCGGGGGGTTCCACGGCCGTGGTTTTGTACGGAACCGTGGTTTTGGCGATTTTTCTCAGGCTTTTGAAAATTACGGTCACTGTAGCTGTCACGACCGTGGTTTAGGCCGTGGAACTCTCTGTAATGCTCCAAAGTCCAAGTTTCGTCAATTTTCTTCAAGTTTTTCCTTCCCCTTTTCTTTTCCACTGTTCCTACATCCAAAAACACGAACATACCGGAAGGTTTCGAAGGCAAAACAAAGCAAAACGTCTATACTAAACTAATCTAAGAATCAAAGACAAAAACGTAAATGCAATACCTTGGGTTGCCTCCCAAGAAGCGCTTTGTTTAAGGTCCGTAGCTAGACCATATTCGCACTTATTCGAGTGCGGTGGGCGCGAACTCTTTAGCTTGGAGTTCCGGAGTATAATTCTTGAGTCGTTGACCGTTCACCTTAAAGCTTCCGCCCGTTTCACCCCATACTTCAACTGCACCATGGGGAAAAATACGTTTGATTAGAAAAGGTCCGGTCCAACGAGATTTAAGCTTACCTGGAAAGAGACGAAGCCTTGAATTGAAGAGGAGAACTTGATCTCCTTCTTTGAAGTCCTTTGGAATGATATGCTTATCATGCCAACGCTTTGCTCTTTCTTTGTAGATCTTGGCGTTCTCGTAAGCGTTCAAGCGGAGTTCTTCAAGCTCATTCAGGTCCAAGAGACGTTTCTCTCCCGCTTCCTTCATGCTGAAGTTCAACCACTTGATTGCCCAAAATGCCTTATGCTCCAACTCTACCGGTAAATGGCAAGACTTCCCATACACAAGGTTGTATGGTGTAGTTCCGATGGGAGTCTTATATGCAGTCCGGTATGCCCACAATGCGTCATCTAGCGTCAAAGACCAATCCTTCTTAGTCCTTGAAACCGTCTTCTCTAGGATTCCTTTGATCTCACGGTTTGAGATCTCCACTTGTCCACTAGTTTGTGGATGATAGGGGGTGGCGATCTTGTGAGTCACCCCATACTTAGTTAAAAGAGCTTCAAAGCGCCGGGCAATGAAGTGAGAACCTCCATCACTAATGATGGTCCGTGGTGTCCCAAATCGTGGGAAAATGGTCTTGTTAAAGAACTTAACCACTACCATGGCATCATTGGTGGGAGAGGCAATCGCTTCAACCCATCTTGAAACATAATCAACCGCTAAAAGTATGTATTGGTTACCACAAGATGATGGGAATGGTCCCATGAAGTCTACTCCCCAAACGTCAAAGATCTCCACCTCTTGGATGTTGTTGAGAGGCATCTCATTCCTCCTAGAGATATTTCCTGTTCTTTGACAAGCATCGCAGCAAGAAACAAAGGTTTGCACATCTTTAAATAGTGTAGGCCAAAAGAATCCAGATTGCAATACCTTAGCACTAGTCTTGTTCGAACTAGCGTGTCCTCCACAAGGTAGTGAATGACAATGGCGGATGACACTTTGCATTTCATCTTCCGGCACACATCGCCGAATGATGCCATCCGGACCTCTCTTAAAGAGGAGAGGTTCATTCCAAAAGTATTCCCGAACATCCTTAAAGAACTTCTTTCTTTGTGCGTAGGATAATCCGGGCGGTAATTCCTGACAAACCAAATAGTTAACAAAATCAACAAACCATGGTTCGTTACCTTTGGCGATCACATCGATGCACTCCTCTCTAATGTGTAAATGCTCGTCCGGGAAGGAGTCATCTATAGGTAGATGGTCGTCTTCTAGATGTGTTAGACGACTCAAATGATCCGCAACAGAATTTTCCGAACCTTTCTTGTCGCGGATCTCTAGATCGAACTCTTGTAGGAGAAGAATCCATCTATTAGCCTTGGTTTCGCATCCTTCTTTGCAAGGAGATACCGGATCGCAGCATGATCCGTGTACACAATCACCTTTGCACCTACAAGATAAGAGCGAAATTTATCAATTGCATATACAATAGCTAGAAATTCCTTTTCCGTAGTGGCGTAGTTGAGTTGCGCCTCATCTAGCGTCTTGCTAGCGTAGTAGATAGCGTGGGTTCGCCCTTCCTTTCTTTGTCCAAGGACAGCTCCTATAGCTACGTCACTTGCGTCACACATAACCTCAAAGGGGAGATTCCAATCCGGAGGTTTGATAATTGGGGCTGAAATTAGAGCTTCCCGGATCATATTAAACGCATCCAAGCATTCCTGCGAAAACTCAAAAACTGCATCCTTCATCAATAGATTAGTAAGCGGTTTTGATATTTTAGAGAAGTCTTTTATGAAGCGCCTATAGAATCCAGCATGTCCTAGAAAATTTCTTATCCCTTTCACCGAAGTTGGGGGAGGAAGCTTTTCTATTGTCTCTATTTTAGCTTTATCCACCTCAATCCCTCTACTAGAGATTAAGTGTCCTAATACAATGCCTTCCTTCACCATGAATTGACACTTCTCCCAATTAAGAACTAGGTTAGTGTCTTCACACCTTTGTAATACAAGAGCAAGGTTAGAAAGACAATTGTCAAAAGAGGAACCATAAACGGAGAAGTCATCCATAAAAACCTCCATGATTTCCTCTATGTATTCGGAGAAGATGGCCATCATGCACCTTTGTAAGGTGGCTGGGGCGTTGCAAAGCCCGAACGGCATCCTCCTATAGGCGAACGTACCCTACGGGCACGTGAATGTGGTCTTCTCTTGATCATCCGGGTGTATCAGAATCTGAAAGAAGCCACTATAACCGTCAAGATAGCAAAAGTGTGAATGTTGTGCTAACCTTTCAAGCATTTGGTCGATGAAGGGTAGTAGGAAGTGATCCTTCCTCGTCGTGTTGTTTATCTTGCGGTAGTCTATGCACATCCGCCATCCTGTTACGGTTCGGGTGGGAATGAGTTCGTTATTCTTGTTGGTGATGACCGTCATTCCTCCCTTCTTCGGAACCACTTGTACGGGACTCACCCACTTGCTATCGGAGATAGGGTAGATGATACCTGCATCAAGAAGTTTAAAAATTTCCTTCTTGACAACCTCCTTCATGGTCAGATTCAACCGCCTTTGAGGTTTTCGCGAAGTCCTAAAGTTCTCTTCCATTAAAATCTTGTGCATGCATAGGGAAGGTTTGATTCCTACTAAGTCCTCTATAGTATATCCTAAGGCTTTTCTATGTTTCCTAAGGACAACCATGAGCTTACTATGTTCATCTATGCTTAAATCGGAACTAACAATTACCGGAAAGATAGAATTAGGTCCAAGAAATGCATACCTTAGATGTGTAGGGAGTGGCTTTAGTTCCATCACTATCGGAGTCTCCAATGGTTCTTGAGGAGCATCCGATGCTTCCTTAGAAGTGTCTAAGGGTGTAGAAGGTGTAGGGGAAGAATCAAGGGAAGTTGAAGAAGAGACACAATTGCCTTCGGAGTCACCCAAAATTACGGCCTCTTTGCATCCTCCACGGCCGTAATTTTGGGCGTGGAAAATATTTACGGTTGCTTTGTTCTCTCCACGACCGTGTAAGCCTCTGGAGTGCTCCACGCTTTTGTTGGTGAAATCCACGGCCGTGGAATATAGTGTATGACCGTGGATTCGTACGTTTTCTGCCTCGTCGTGGAGTTTCTCAAACTCCTCTTCACACACTTCTTCTTGTGCTTCTAAGGCTTCAATTGCCTCATTGCACTCCTCTTCTTCCCCTATATCCATTAGACTCATAGTAATAACCTTTTGCAAAGGATCTTTGAAGAGAATAGCACATACCTCTTCTCTAGACAACCCTTCTTCATCTTGGATATTGAATATATCCTCATCAAAAATTGGTTCCTTCACTAGAGTGGAAAGGACAAACTCTACCTTCTCTTCTCCTATGTCAAAGGCAAGTCTAGCATTCTTGCAATCGACTATGCATCCGGATGTTGCAAGAAACGGTCTTCCGAGAATGATCGGGACCGGACTATCTGCAGGAGTGTCAAGCACAACAAAATCTATAGGAACATAGAATTTACCTAGCTTGACCGGGACGTCTTCAACAATACCGACGGGATGAGTTATGGATCGATCCGCCATGTACAACGTCATCTTCACCGGTTTAGGATCACCTAAACCGATCTTCCTACATAATACAAGTGGGATGATGCTCACACTTGCTCCCAAGTCACATAATGCATCATATGTGACATCTCCCACTCCTATGGGAATACAAAATGACCGCGGATCCTTTAGCTTTGGGGGCATCTTCTCTCTCATGGTTTTGATGAGATCCGAAGAATCCGAACTCATCTTAACCTCTCCAAAATCCTCTAGCTTTCTCTTGTTAGAGAGGATCTCCTTTAAGAACTTACCAAAAGCTGACATACCTACAATAGCATCAATGGAAGTTATATTAATATGCAGTTTGCTCATGAGTTCAATGAACTTACCAAATTGCTTGTTTAGACGCGCTCTTGCTCTAGATTGCGGGAACGGTAGGGGAGGTTTGTAAGCTGGAGGAGGAACGTAGACGTCTTCCTTCTCCTTCCCCTTTTCTTTCTCTTTCTCAACGGGGACTTCAACAAACTTAGGCTGCGGGTCGGTAGTTGTCACTCCGCTCCTAGTTGTGATTGCCATCACCCTTCCTTTGGGGTTGTCCTCCGTTTTTCCTGGAAGTTTCCCTTGATTCCTAGGATCTTCCTCCGCTTGGCTGAACATTTGGTTTTCTAAAACCTTTTGCGCTTTATCAACCTTAGTAATGTGATCATCAACCTTGATGATGCGAGTCTTCAATCCTTGAAGCTTTCCCAAAATTGTTTCCAACATGGGATCGGGCTTCTCTTTCCCCGAAGTGCTTCCACCATTAGATGTTTGCCCCTGACTTTTTGAATGAGTGGAAGAAGAAGAAGGTGGAGTTAGTGAATTTCCTGAATTGGAAGGATAAGAATTACCGGAATTTTGTTGATTTGAACGCCAATTGTTGTTGTTTGAACCCCGATTGTTGTTCCAATTGTTGTTCCGGTTATTGTTGTTGTTGTTGTTCCAATTATTCCGGTTGTTGTTCCGGTTGTTGCGGTTGGTATTCTCATTACCGTGTGATTATTGTTGTTGCCTAAATAACCCACATCTTGCTCCTTTTGCTTCGGAAAGTTGTTCTTTATGGTTTCCTTCAACTCCTTAATCTCCGTGTTGAGAGAAAAGATTTGAGTTTGAGCTGCTTGTGATAGCTTTGCTCCTTGATCCACATGATTCGCCTCCACTTTCCGATGAGAATACTTCTCTATAACTCGCGCTTGCTTCTCAATGAAGTCCCAAGCGTCATCTTCCCTCATGTCCATGAATGTACCACATGAAAGGGATTGGAGCTTGAATTGTGTCTCCACATCCAGCCCCTTATAGTATATCTTCAATAATGCAAGCTTGGATATGCCATGATGAGGGCAATCCAATAGCAAATCCTGAAATCTTTCCCAAGATTGAAACAAACTTTCGTTAGATCTCATAGAAAATGCATTAATCTTACCTCTTAGCTCCGCCGTTTTGGATGGCGGAAAGAACTTAGTGAGGAATTCCGAAGAAAGGTCCTCCCATGTTTCAAGCTTTCCACTTGGAAGAGCTTGATACCAAGACAATGCTTTCCCCTTCAAGGAGAAGAAGAAAGGTTTGAGTTTGTAGCTGTTGGTAGTTGCATTCTTCGGCTTCATTGTCTCCATCATAATCTCAAAATTTTGTAGATGTTGATGTGGAGATTCAGTGCTTGTTCCACCAAATTGGTTTTGGCGGACAATGGTAATAACTTGAGGGTTGAAGCTAAACCCTTGTGCATCGTTAACATCAAAGTTCACACCTAAACGGCGTGGTTGCTGCGTTGGATCCATCCTTTGGCCAAGAGTTCTTGGCTCCTCATCTATACGTTCGACCCTCGCACTTCTAGGTGGAACACGGAGATTTGCAGCTGGCCGTGGAAAGAATGGATTGACATTGATCGTTGGATCAATTTCCTCTAGTGGTGGCATGGAGGAGTCGCTATCCTCATTGGATGAGTTGGCTCTAGCATATCTTGATGGTCTCATTCTTCTCTTTTTCTCCTTAAGGTTGTTTATTTCCAACCTCATTTGGAACATCATGTCCGTTAGATCGTCGACCTTCATTTGACGACGATCCGTTTCTTCCCTACGAGTTTTCTCACTCCATTGGAGTTGAGCTTCCTTTTCCGCTAACTCCGATTGGAGATCACGTTCACTTTCTTCGGCCATTTTTCTTTCCTTACGCTTTATCCTCAAAGTCTTCTCAAGCTCTTGATCAAGAGGTAAGAGGTCTTCGTTATTCCTAGACCTGCGCATACACTCGAAGAGATATCAAATAACAAGGGAAAAGCTCCCAAGCTTGACAACCGATAACCGAATTCGGCCTAGACCAAATCCCCGGCAACGGCGCCAAAAACTTGTTCGCCACTTAGCGTGCGTGCAAATAAGCTTTAATTTAAAACTAGAATCAAGCAAGCAAACCCGCAGTGTACGGATCGATATAGTTAAGCAAGAATTCCAGAGTATCGAACACAGGGATTTGGGGGTTTAAATCCAGTTATAGATTATCAAGCAAGTAAATGTATGAAGCTTTTGTAATTATTGGGAAAACAACAATCCTAAAGATCCAGGAATCCAATTGTGACAATCGATTCAAGATATACTAAAGATATAAGGACAGAGTTAAGAGTTGCAAAGGTATACTAATGCAAAGCAATGTACGGTGAAGTTCCAAGGCTTTATATGACTTATCTAAAGACATTCTCTATAAAGGTTGTTGAGGCTTCAGTATAGGAAGGATCTAAAGACAAGAATTAATATCAAATACCCAAACTTGTAATCCAAGGATCAAAACTAACTTAATCGATTAAGGTTGTGACACTCGAAATCGAGGTAGAGGTTGTTGAGGCTTCATTACCACCTAGAAAAGGCAAGCCAAGACTAAGTTAAAGCAAATCTTTAACTTTGGATTAAAGTAAAAGCAAGGCTCGTAACTGACACAAAATTACGGGTAGTTCTTGAGTTCCACGGCCGTGGAAGCTCAAGAACAGACCGTGGATTAGGTTCGTCGGCGATTCTCTCTAACTCTCAGGGTCCAATCTATTTACGATCGATCTATCATCATCTAAGCCACAACCATCAACCCTTCACCTTAGAATTGCTAAAGGTTTTTAGCCAACAACAGTCATATTGATATCAAATTCAAGATTTACAAGAATGAAAGATGAAAACCTTCAAAAACCTTGAATAAACTCAATTCAATCTCAAATCCACAAACAAAGAACGATGATGCAAGTAGATTCAAAATAACACAAACAATCACAATCCTTGATAAGAACGAAGAACGGGATGTCAATCCGTTATCTAATCAAACCTAAGGATAAAGGATGAAATCTCCTTACAAACAATCTTCCAAACCTTCACTCTTTTTCTAGCTTTCCGTCAATCGGAAATCTCCTTAGGGCTAGGCACAATCTCCAAGCGAAAGCGTAAGCGAAGGTGACGGATTCTCCCTCATTCCGTCCTTTTATAGGGTAAGATAAAATATAAGCCCATCCCATTGTGCAAAAGATCATGGCTTCAAATCGTGTGTTAAAAGATCGCCTAAATCACGGTTCTCTGGGATTCCACGACCGTGGTTTAGAGCGTGGAAGTTCATCACGGTTTGTCACAACTTTCCACGACCGTGTAAGTTGCTGGAATGCTCCACGCTTGTCTTGCCAAAGTTCCACGGCCGTGGTTTAGAGCGTGGAATCTAGTACAGCCGTATTTCAGGGCGTGGAATAGGTGTAGATCGTGATTCTTCTTTGCCTCGTGCTATTCTTCAACTTAGCATCTTCCTTAGCTCCTAGCGATGTCCCCATTCTTTGGACGTGCTCAATCTATCTCCATTATTCTTCAATCCGTTCGGTTTTAGCTCTTAATTGCCTACAATAAACACAAAGCTTATGTAGACCTCTATATCGACAAAATAGATAAACTAACTCACAAATGCTTCCATGCTTTATCAATGACTACCAATATGGATGAAATACGCTTAGAAAACGTGCCTAAAATATCACAATATTTCATGATAACACAAGCCAAGGCTAGGTTAAAGCAAATCTTTAACTTTAGATTAAAGCAAAAGAAAAGGTCGTACAACAGAGGAAATCACGGCTAGATCTTGAAGAACCACGGCCGTGGTTTTCAAAAACAGACCGTGGAAAAAGTTGTCGACGAGGTTTCTCGCACTCTTTGGGTCCAATCGGTTTACGATCGATCTATCATTATCTAAGCCACAACTATCAACCCTTCACCTTAGAATTGCTAAAGGGTTTTATCCAATAACCATCATCATTGAATCAAATATCAAATATAAAAGAGAAAAAGGTAAAACCCTCGGAAACTCAATAACAATCGAAATCAATCTCAAATCCGAACAACAAAGTATGTGTTTAATGAATTCGAAATAGGGAATAGAAATCCTCACAACAATCTTAAGAAACAATGAAGAACGGGATGTTAATCCGTCTCCAAATTAAAACCCAAAGATAATCTCGAAGTACACAATCTTCAAATCGCGTCCTTCTCGGGATCTTCCCAAGTAATGATCCAAAATCTCTCTATCCGGGTATAAGCCGCCGTAAATGCAAGCGTATGCGACCGTCTGCAAAAATGTAAGTGAAGCCCCCTTTTTCTCCCTCCTTCAACCTTCTTATAGGGAAAAATAGGGTTACGAGAAAGCCCAATAACCGTTGTTGACGTGGCAGATATGACACGTCACATCGTCATGGAAATCACGGTCATGTGCACCAAAACATGGTCGTGGTTTAGGGCGTGAAACTCTCTGATGTTCTCCAAAATCACTTTCTACGAACTCAATGCTTAATCACGGTCGTGGTTTAGGTCGTGGAACTCAAAAGCCTTTGTGAAAGCCTTTGTTTCGTATGTTCTTCAATCATGCTCCTTCCTTAGATTCTCCAAAGCATCTCCTTGACATCTAGCATGATCAAATACTCCTATTCTTCTCATATATTCTCCAATTCAAGCCCTGATTTACCTATAAACATAACAAGACTAGTGTAGATCTCTATATAGACAAAATAGGTGAATGTGCTCATAAATGCTTCAAACTCATATCAATGTACACATCTAAGAGGGAAAAATAATCAAAACAAGTGCCTAAAATATAGTCCTATTTCATGCTATCAAAATACCCCATACTTGCCACTTGCTTGTCCCCAAGCAAGGTTTTCAAAAGCTTAGAACATAAGGTAGAATGAAATATGAATGCAAAAACAAAACAAAAACAATCTTTTTGGTAATGTTCTTGTAATCAATAGATCATCCTCAAAATCTTTCTTCATTCATCCTTGAAAACGTTCATACACATAAACCAAAATATGCAAAGCAAAGGAAACATCATAAATTGCATAAACTTCAAGACAAACATCATAACCTTCAAGTATTGTCAAAATCAAACATGTGAAAATTCAATTTAGATCACCAAGTCAAATAACATTCTTATGATCTCAAAGACTTTCAAGTAAGGTCAACAATATGGAAAGGGTGGGAAACTTGTAAAGGAATGTGGTGTATGAATCCGGGAAGAAGGAACAACACAAACTCTTTTCTTTTCACCATTTGAACTAACCACCAACTTAGAGCTTTGCTCTATACTTTTTGCACATAATTTTCGACTTTACTTTTGAAAATATGGACAACGGTGCACAAAAACCGAAGCCTAGGAGATTGGCGTTTCTCAATTTCGAGATGACTCAAACCCTTGATGCACATACCATAATCCGTTAGGAATATCGCTCAATCCGACTTTGGCAAGACACAAACACCCGGCTATGTGAATGGTGCCGAGTTACTTATCATCATGATTGACTTCCCCAAACCTATTTTTCTATACTTTGAATTCAAACAATTTCTTTCATGGCCCTCCCACATCAAACATGCCAAAATCAACTCTTCCTAAATCCCGGATAGGTAAAGGAGGCAAATATTTTAATTGAAGGGTTAAATGATCAAAGAAAGAAGCAAGAAAATCGAGGTGCCTTAATCATCTCATAGAGAAGTATAAGAACTTATATTGTGATTTCAACCTTCATTCCTCAATATGATTTAGATAAAACTTCCACATTATGAAACTTGCAAGAAAGGTTAAACAACGTATGCAATTTCTTCACAATTCATAATTCAATTCAAGCATACAAAAGTTATCAAAAACTCATTCCACAAGTAGATTCATCATAGAAATCATCTCCAATCTTAGAAGCACAATAATTTTCAAAAGATCCAAAATTTTTATGGGTTTTTCAAAGCTTTTCAATGGAATGCAATAATGAAACGTGTGACAATGAAAGAAAGATGAAAGTGTTCATGGAATTAAAGCAACCAAGTGTATCGAGTTATTACAAAAGAGAGTCACACCCCACCTCATACTTAACATACACATTGTCTTCAATGTTCAAGAAAAATAAAGAAAAGAAAAGAAACAAAGAAAACTCACTAATGGTGGTAGAGTGGCTCAAAGCATCCATCAACGATCACTGTGAAGGAGGTGGCGGATATGGAAAGAAGTCGGAGCTGAAGGGACGCCCAAACCGTTGGCGGTATACGTCACGTAAGATTCTGGCGTTCTCTTGTCACTCCACATCATGCGCCTGCTGGTGGATCTCCAAGTCTCCCACCCTCCTAGAAAGGTCAGTCGCCCATGCTGGCCGCTACTCATACCATGTGGGAGGCTGCTGTAACCACTCCGGCTGTTGCTGCTGGATAGGTGTCGGTGCAACTAGTGGTTGATAATACCAAGGAGGTGGAGCTCCCATCCGAGATGGCTTCTGTCCATACCAAGCAGGTGGAGCCTCCATCTATGTCGGGCGCTCACTAACACTAGATCGGCGTGAGGAAGAAGAACCGAAGGCCTAGACTGGTGGGGGGGATCTCCTAGGTAGCTCCAGGAAGTCAGCTGGCTGCTCCGGGAATGAGCCAAAGTCATGCTCAGCCCCTCCTGCATCCGGGTAATCTCCTCCTTCTATCTCCTCATCATCATCATCTACAGCCTCAACTAGAACCTCATCAGGCACATTTGGAGGAGCTACTAATCTATTGGCATGCATCGGGACAAAGGTCTCCTTCTAGTTATGGCGACCAAGCATGAGAGAGTACTCCGGAAGCCATGTAATGCCTCTACCACCTCTTTCCTCCCAAGGCATGGATGCGGTGGGTGCATCACAGTGGCGAGGAAAGATAAGACCTCTAGTCATGATCCCATTGAGACCCAAAGCTCTCACAGCTATCCTAGTGCAAGCGGAGTAATCAATGCCTAGTTGGTTGGCAATGTGAGTCACTATACCTCCATATCCTATCTTCCCAACCGATCTGTTCTTCACCTTACTATGGGTGTAGGCAAGCAAAGTGGCACAATTTGCGGGATGACCGGTAAGCATGCAATTAAGGATGAAGAGCTCATCGGCTTTGATCTTTTGGGGTATTTCGGTTCTAGGGAAGAGGCATTCTGATAGGACCCTATGAGCTATCTTGGTGGTTAAATGGTATATGAGCTTGGCCTTAGTATCGGCCGGTTACCAACGGTCCACGGAAGCATAAATCATGGCTATCTCTTCCTAAAAGTCTTTAGCATTCACTACCCTAGGAAACCTTCCATTGAAGGTCTCTTGAAACCCAAAGAATGTTCCAAACTGCACTATGGAGAACTCATAGTTACGCTCCATCAACCTAAATGACACCGTTCGGCTAACGCCGCTATGCTCAAAGGAAGTTATGAACTCCCTTGTGATCTTTTCATAAGCATCCTCCCTAATGGCGGAGAATATGATCAATCCGGCTCTATCTAATAGCCAAGTCAAGTCATTCACAACATTCAGCTCTTCAAGCTCCTCTAAAACAATGTACCTAGGTCCTATCACATCTCTCTCAGAAATTTTATCCATGGCCCTTTCATGATCCTCATGGATTGTAGGGATTCTAGGGGATGGTGGTTCACTAGGAGGAGGTTGGGAAGAAGAAGAACTATCACCCTTTTGCTTCTTATTTCTACTTGACTTCCTTCTAAACATTTTCACTCATAACAAAGGAAACCACGGTCTGTTCTTCAGAAACCACGGCCGTGGTTTTGTATGGCACCCGTGCAATTCTCTGAAATTCCTCAAAAACTCAGAAATTCACAGCAAACTCAGCAATCACAGTCCTAAACTACTTCTAATTCCAATTTCATCCAGTTCTCCTAGAAATTTGCAAGAAAAACGAACCAAATCGACCCAGAAGAGAAAGAGAGAAAACCTAGGGTTTGGATTTGAAAAAATCCAACATCCTTCCCAATTGTTGATTGTTTGCTCAGTTTGTTGAATGGATCTTGTAGAGGATTCAATTTGCTCCACTTTTGGTTAAAGAATCGTTCAAATCGGTCTTCGGATGTGGAATTGCGAGATGGGGCAATTTTCGGCTCTTTGGGGCGTGGTTTTGGGGAAGAAGACTGTGTTTTTGTGAAGGAGAGGGAAATATATAGTGACCGTTAAATTTTGGAAAACCACGGCCAGTCGGGGTGTTCCACGGCCGTGGTTTTGTACGGACACCCGTGGAACTCTCTGATTTGTGTCAAAAACTAGGAAAATCACGGCCAATCGGGGTGTTCCACGGCCATGGTTTTGTACAGACAACCGTGGAACTCTCTGATCTATTCCAAAAATCCAAGTTTTGTCATTCTTTCCGACTTTTCCCTCCTTCCTTTGCTCATTCCTTATTCCTGACATCGAAAAACACAACATACCGGAAGGTATCGAGGGGAAAACAAACAAGAACGACATCTATTCTAAACTAACCTAAGAAAGAAAGAAAGAAAACAAAAACGATAATGCAATACCTTGGGTTGCCTCCCTAGAAGCACTTTATTTTGGGTCCGTAGCTAGACCGTTCCTATGTTTAAATGAGGACAATCGTAGCGATTTCCTCAGCTTGGAGCTCCGGGGAGTACTTCTTAATTAGTTGACCATTCACCTTGAAACTTCCGCACTTCTCACCTCATACTTCAACTGCGCCATGGGAAAAAACACGTTTAATCACATAAGGTCCAGTCAAACGAGATTTAAGCTTACTTGGAAAGAGTCGAAGTCGGGAATTGAAGAGGAGAACTTGATATCCTTCTTTAAGGTCTTTTGGAGTGATATGCTTATCATGCCAACGATTCGCCCTTTCCTTGTAAATCTTGGCGTTCTCATAGGCGTTCAAGCGGATTTCTTCTAGCTCGTTAAGGTCTAAGAGGCGCTTTTCGCCTGCTTCTTTCATGCTGAAGTTCAACCACTTCATAGCCCAATACGCCTTGTGTTCCACCTCTACCGGGAGATGACAAGACTTCTCATACACAAGGTTGTATGGTGTTGTGCCGATGGGAGTCTTGTATGCTGTTCTATACGCCCATAATGCGTCATTGTTCGCTCAAAAGGGTGTGCGTCAAAGTCTTAAATTTATATCTAGAACTCAAAAGCAAAGCGAACCCGCAGTGTACGGATCAGCTGTAGAAAGGTAAGAATTCCAGAGTCGAACTCAGGGATTTGGTGAGAAAAATTCCGATTTCAATTATCTAGCGAAAGTATAAAAGCTTTTGTGATATGATAAAGAGAGAAATGATTCCAAGGATTCAAGTATCCGATTTAGGCTTTCGATTCAAGACACTTCTATAGATATAGGACATAATTTATATTGCCAAGATTAAATGCTCAAAAGTAGGATTCGTACGGTGAAGTTCCGAAACCTATATGACTAATCTAAAGGTTCTCTCTATAAGGGTTGTTGAGGCTGCAATATAGAAAGATCTAAAGACAAGAATTATATTCAAACTAACTATCTAAAACTCCAGGATATGACTCTCCAAAGTAAAGATTAGAAAGCACATTTTAAAATCTTAATAAAGGATGTTGAATCTCTTTATTACCCAAATTTTATAACCTTAATCTATTAAATGTAGAATCAAGTTTAAAGTCTCTTCATACACTCTATTAGAGGTCAATAAGGTTAATCAATGTTGGGATTTAGACAAGGATTAGTTTTGGTTAAAGATTAATTCAATTGAAGCTCGTCAGAAGAATAAATCGTGTTGTTCATAAGAAAAATCGGCCGATTTTCCTCAAGAACAGTCCGATCTTCCTGTTTGTCGCAAAACTAAAATCTAAATTCTCAGGGTCCTAATGTTTGAATGAGTTCAGTCTATCATCATCTAAGCCTTAATCATCAACTATTCTCCCCAGAATCACAAGGTTTTTAGCCAACCATTTTCAAAATCGAATCAAATTAATTATTGAAGAAGATATCGCAAAGAAACCAAATCTTGAACGGAAAATTCAATAACTTTCAAATCTGTAAAACAATCGTCAAATCTGTTCAATATGTCTCTCAAACAACTCAATTTCGTGTTCACAAACCACAAACAATGTAATGGAATAGAGAAATCTCACAATCAAAGATCAAGAATGACTTTCCGGCAAAAGCTCTTCAATCTCTCTCCAAGAATCGTTGATTTCTCCAAAACGTGTAAATCAAATCCAGTGCGACCTCCTCGTTTTCGTTCCTAGGGTTCTCTTCTATACTTTCTTGCCGATGGGCCGTTTGGCAAAACTCTCCTCTAGCCCAAAATAATTGGGCTTTGTGTCGTCTATCCATTTGTCCGAATTGTGAAGAAAATCGACCCAGTCGATTTAGGTGCAAAACCGTTCGATTTCAAGGTATGAAAATCGTCCGATTTATATATATATTGGCACGATTTTCTTCAACAGAAAGTGCTCTTCCTTTGGTTCGTCCTCTATGCTTCTCCTTTGCAATTCCTTAGCTCTTTGTGATCCTTCTAAGACTCCTTTAGCTTCCTTAACATCCTTAGATGCTCCTTGCTCCATTTTTACTTCCAATTCCGCTTCATTTACCTATAATTCATAAAAATCTCGTGTAGACCTCTATTTCCGACAATTGATTGAATAGAACATAAAAAGCACACAAAATCCCTCTAAATGCAAGGTAAACTGAGACAATCTTCTACAATATGCATGAATATGATGATACATAATTCATGTCATCAAAATACCCCATACTTGCCTCTTGCTTGTCCCTAAGCAAGACTCAAATTTAGAATATAAGATGTCATGGATTATGTGTGTATGAAAACTCAAAAACTTTTCTTTTGGTAGTGCTTCTTTTTATTGGATCACCCTCAAAGTGATATTTCAAGGCATAAAAAGGCAAAATATGTATCAATGATGACTATAAGATGAACAAACTCCCTTTTCTTCCTTGAAAGCATAAATAAAGAATATGATAAAGGTGTAGAGGCAATCAAAGTCAAACAAGTCTAAGCCATTAAGTCTTAAACACATGCATAAAAGTCTCAAGGTCTTCAAATCAAAGGAAAGGTTCAAGAAACGTATTAAGGGAAGGAGTTCTTTTTGGCAATTGTGGTGCTAATTCGGGAAAGAGGAACACATAACACCTTCAAGAATTTTCTTCACCGCACATGCTTCGCATGTAGAAAGCTTTGCTTTCATTATACTTTACTTTTTGAGAGTATGGACAGCGGTGCACAAAAACCGAAGCCTAGGAGATCGGCGTTTCTCAATTTCGAGATGCCTCAAACCCTTGATGCACATACCATATCCCGTTAGGACTTGTTGTTCAATCGGACTTTGGCAAGACATAAACACCCGGCTATGTGAATGGTGCCGAGTTACTCATCCTCATGTTCAATGTCCCCAAACTTATGAAATTTTGCACTTTTTCAATACATTTTTCTTGGCCCTCCCACATCAAACATGCCTTTTTCAATCACCTATCCTAATTCCCGGATGGTAAAAGGAGGGTTACATATTTCATTGAGGAGCTAGCATGATCAAGACATGAGAAAAGAAAAGAAGTGAATTGCCTTAGTCATCCTTAAATGATGTAAAAGAACTTGCAATATAGCTTCGACTATTATTTCATTCTCTCATCAAAACAACTAAATCATATAACTTATTCATGTGTTCAAGTAACAAAAGCAATTTCATTCATGCTATAATCAAAATCTCAACATAACTAAGCATCTTTTTGCCTATCCATATACACAATTCTCATCATAGAGGTCATTTCCATATAAGAAGCACTTTAAAATTTTTGAAAATTCATAGGTTTTGAAAAAGATCATGCAAATGCAAGTGTCATAATGGAAAGCAAATAGTGCAAGAGTTATTACAAGCCAAATTGTCAAGAGTAGTGGAAAGTACATAAAGTGCTAAAGTGAGACATAAGGTATTGTAAGTACCCCCACCCCATACTTGACATCCACATTGTCCCCAATGTGAAAATCAAGCATAGAGAGGAGAAAAATACTTACAATGTAAAAGAAGTGGAAGCTCAATCCTCTGTCGGTGGTGGAGGTGGTGGATAGGGATACATCGGTGCGCTGGGATCCTAGAAGTGGCCGAACTGGTGGTAGTACATGTCCCTCATCTGGCCATCATAGGATGAATGCCTAGCGTCCGTCTCCTCCCTGTAGTTCCTGAACTGAGTGTTCAGGGTGTCATAATCGGTGCGGAGGGTACGGTAGTCGGTGCTGAGGCTTTGGAAGCTAGTGACTAGCTCCCTGAAGTGGCGTGGAGCTCGGCGTCCTCGTCTAGGGCCTGGAGCATGTGCATAAGAGTGTCGAGGTGGCTGTATGTCATCCTCCGTCTCCTCATCCTGCCTACTAGTCCTGCTCGGTCCTGCTCCATGAGTGTCAGTGTCCATGGCATCCGTAGCATGCCCGCTATGAGTATCACTCTCAAACTCGAGCATGGTCTCCTGTCCTCCATCCTCATCCTCCTCCTCTGAGTCACCTGCATCATCATCATAATAAGTAGGAGGTGAGAACTCCTCAAGCATCACCTCAAAGGTCTCCTTCCAGTTCCTCTTATTCCGAATGGTGTATTCGGATTTCCATATGATCTCGGATGGCTTCTTCTTCGGATCCCTGTGCCATGGCATCGGCACATGAAGAGTTCCTCTCCCTCGAGGAATCAAGACCTGTCGAACCACCAACCTCTGTGAGCCTAAAGGGAGGGCACTCTCAGCTAGAGTGCATCCCGAGAAGTCATAACCCATGGTCTTTGCCACATGAGTGACAAGACCTCCTGCACAAATATCGCCCTTAGCTTTGTTGGCTATCTTTCCTAGATAGTCAGCAAGCATGGTGGCAATGTCGGGAGTGGTGAGCGTAGATGTCATGCAATAGAGGATAAAAAGCTCATCAGCATTGAGCTTCTGCGGAGTCTCTGTCCGGGAAAATAAACTCTCGCTAAGTATCCTATGCACTACTTTAAAGGAAAGGTTGTACATACTTGTCTCCTTGGAGTTTCCGGGTCTCCACTTGTCTCCTCCGTACTCACCTACAGAAAATAGCCTCCCAAAAATCACTAGCACTGAGACCTCTAGCAAATGTGCCTGCATCTGAATAAGAGAAACCAAACAAGTCGCCAAAAGTGTCAATGGACATAGTGTGGTCTTGGCTCATGAGGCGGAAAGTGACCATCCTTTCCCTAGGGTCGTGCTCAAACGTGCTAAGGAATTCTAGGGTGATCTCTCTATAAGCATCCTCCCTAATCGTAGCAAACTGTCTCAACCCAGCTCTGTCTAGCATCATATCAACATCCTCTCGAACATACAACGAATCTAAGTCATCAAGCACTATGTAGCGAGGAGGTGTGAATGGGCGATCTACAATGCGTTCATAGCGTTTCTTGTGCTTGGATAGGGGAGGAGGAAGCTTAGGGATGTTGGTAGGTGGTGGTGGAGGTGGGGCAGGGGCTTTGGAAGAAGATCCCTTCTTCTTCCCCGTGTTTCTAGTTACCCTCTTAACAAGATCCATTCTGAGTCAAAAAATCGGCTTGTTCTTGACAAAAATCGGACGATTTATCTGGGCTGGGTCGATTTTTGTCTCGATTTTAATGATTCTCACAATTCTGTAAAGTTCTGTTCAATCTATCACCACACACAGTTCTCTACAATGATTTCTAAGCAAATTCCTCTATCAATTCCAACAAACAAACACTTCCTAAGCAAACTTCAATTTCGAATGAGAAACTTAGGTTTTGGAAAGAAAAACCTGAATTCCTTATGGAGGAGTCGATTGCCGTGCGTGCTGTTGTTAGATCCTTGTTCCTTGTTGAAAATGCTTCGGTTTGGAGCCAAGAATCACTCGAAATGGTTAAGGAATGAAGATTGTAGGGTGTGGCGATTTTTCGGCTTTCTTGAGAGAGAGGAATCGAGAATTGGGGGTTTTGGAATGAAGAAGATCGAGTGTGAAGTCCTTATATAGGGTCGATGAATTTTGAAGAAAATCGGCCGATTTATCTGGGCGATTTATTTGTCGGGGCGATTTTTCTTTCTGTCGGAAAAAATCGGACGATTTATTTTGACCGGTCGATCTCCAGGTCGATTTATGTTTCTGTTGAAAAAAATCGACTTGCTCTGTTACTGAATCGGACGATCTTCTTATGGTAACTCGATTCCCTTCCTTGTTTTTCTTGAATCTCGAAGATATAACTCATTTGTGCTCCATTCTCCATGAATCTCTCACATTTGAACCTAATTTCCTGCGAATAATGACACGACAAACCAGTAGTGCATCGAGGAACAAATAAAAACGAAAAAACGAAGAAACAAAGCAATTAATCTATTCTAACTAAGTGAGGGAAAGAAAGGAAACTATACTATCATGGGTTGCCTCCCAAGAAGCGCTTTATTTATCGTCTTTAGCTGGACGGTGTATGATGTTGTGTTCAATGGAGGAGGATAGGAGCTATCTCCTCGACCGGAGCTTCCGGTGTGTATTTCTTCAACCGTTGGCCATTAACCTTGAAATTTCCGCTTTGTTCACCCCATACTTCAACTGCACCATGGGGGAAAATTCTTTTAATTACAAAAGGTCCTGTCCAACGGGATTTGAGCTTACCTGGAAATAGACGCAGCCTTGAGTTGAATAGGAGGACTTGGTCTCCCTCCTTCAAATCTTTTGGAATGATGTGCTTATCATGCCAGCGCTTTGTCCGTTCCTTGTAAATCTTTGCGTTCTCATACGCGTTTAGCCGGATCTTATCCAGCTCATTGATGTCTAAGAGCCGCTTCTCTCCGGCTTCTTTCATGTCGAAGTTGAGCCACTTGATAGTCCAATAAGCCTTATGCTCTAGCTCTACAGGAAGATGACATGATTTACCATAAACAAGATTATAGGGAGTCGTACCTATTGGTGTCCTGAAGGCTGTCCTGTATGCCCATAGTGCATCGTCAAGCTTCATTGACCAATCCTTCCTCGTTTTAGAGACGGTTTTCTCTAAAATCCCTTTAATCTCTCTATTGGATATCTCGACTTGTCCGCTGGTTTGCGGATGGTAAGGCGTAGCTATCTTATGGGTCACCCCATACTTAGCCAATAGAGTCTCGAATCGACGGGCCGTGAAATGCGTTCCTCCGTCACTAATGATGGTTCGGGGAGTTCCGAACCTTGGGAAGATCGTTCTATTGAGGAACTTCACCACTACCATTGCATCATTAGTAGGAGAAGCGATTGCCTCTACCCATCTTGAGACATAGTCTACGGCAAGAAGTATATATTGGTTACCGCATGAAGATGGGGAAGGTCCCATAAAGTCGATGCCCCATACGTCAAAGATTTCTACTTCTTGTATGTTGTTGAGAGGCATCTCATTCCTCCTGGATATATTACCTGTCCTTTGACAAGCATCACAAGAAACAACAAACTTTTGCACATCTTTGAAAAGTGTAGGCCAGTAGAAGCCGGAACGAAGTACCTTAGCACAAGTCTTGTGGGAACTTGCATGTCCTCCACATGGTAAAGAATGGCAATGGTAGATGACACTATCCACCTCATCTTCGGGAATACATCTCCTGTAAATGCCATATGGACCTCTTTTGAATAGAAGAGGTTCGTTCCAATAGAATTGTCGGACGTCTCTAAAGAACTTCTTCTTTTGAGCATATGAAAGTCCGGGTGGAATCTCCTGACAAACAAGGTAATTTACAATGTCAGCAAACCATGGATCATTACCTTGTGATATGTGTTGAAAACACTCTTCAATCTCGTGCAGCTGCTCGTCAGGGAAGGAATCGTCTATCGGAAGTTCATCCGACTCGCCGGTGAGTTGCGGAAGACGACTAAGGTGATCGGCAACGGAGTTCTCCGATCCTTTCTTATCACGGATCTCTAAATCGAACTCTTGCAAGAGTAAGATCCATCTTAGAAGCCTTGGCTTCGCATCCTTCTTTGTGAATAAGTATCGAATTGCAGAATGGTCCGTGTAGACTATCACCTTCGCACCTACAAGATAGGAACGAAATTTCTCAAAAGCGTATACTACGGCCAAAAGTTCCGTTTCCGTAGTTGCATAATTGTATTGAGCCTCATCTAGCGTTTTGCTAGCGTAGTGGATGGCATGAGTGCGACCATCTTTCTTCTGTCCAAGAACGGCTCCTATAGCGACATCGCTTGCGTCGCACATGACCTCGAAAGGAAGAGTCCAATCGGGTGGTTGAATGATTGGTGCCGAAATCAAAGCTTCTTTGATCCTGCAAAAAGCATCTAAGCAATCTTTCGAGAATTCGAAAGTCGCATCTTTCATCAAAAGATTAGTCAAAGGTTTTGAAATCTTAGAAAAATCCTTTATGAATCTCCTATAGAAGCCCGCATGTCCTAAGAAGCTTCTAATTCCTTTTACTGATGAAGGGGGAGGTAACTTCTCAATGGTTTCTATCTTTGATCGATCTACCTCTATTCCCCTTTGTGACACTAAGTGACCTAACACGATTCCTTCGGTGACCATGAAATGATACTTTTCCCAGTTTAAGACTAAGTTAGTGTCCTCACATCTCTTAAGAACTAGTGAAAGGTTATAGAGACAGTTATCAAAGGAAGAACCATATACCGAAAAGTCGTCCATGAAGACTTCCATGATATTCTCTACATATTCGGAGAAGATTGCCATCATACACCTTTGGAAGGTGGCTGGAGCATTGCATAAGCCGAATGGCATTCTTCTATAAGCGAACGTACCCCATGGGCACGTAAAGGTTGTCTTCTCTTGATCATCCGGATGAATTGGTATCTGAAAGAAACCGCTATATCCATCTAAATAACAAAAGTAAGCATGTTGGGCTAACCTTTCCAGCATTTGATCGATAAAAGGAAGGGGGAAGTGGTCCTTCCTAGTGGCCACGCTCAGTTTGCGGTAGTCGATGCACATTCGCCACCCTGTAACTGTCCGTGTAGGGATGAGTTCGTTGTTCTTGTTGGCAACAACGGTAATGCCTCCTTTCTTGGGTACTACTTGTACCGGACTCAACCATTTGCTATCAGAAATAGGGAAGATGATACCTGCATCAAGTAGCTTAAGGATTTCTTTCTTCACGACCTCTTTCATTGCCGGGTTTAACCGTCTTTGAGGTTGGCGTGAAGGTTTGTAATCCTCTTCCATTAAAATTTTGTGCATACATAGAGAAGGCTTTATTCCTACTAAATCATCAATGGTGTAACCTAGTGCTCTCCTATGTTGCTTCAAAACATGCATGAGTTTCTCTAAATCATCATCGTTCAAGTTTGCATTGACTATAACCGGGTATGTGGAATTAGTGCCAAGGAATGCGTACCTTAAATGCGTGGGAAGTTGCTTCAATTCTAATGATGGAGGTACCTTGGTTGGTGATGAATCGTGGCTTTCGGGTGTTGTTGAAGAGGTCTCTATAGGTGTGGGTACTTCATCATTAGATTCGGAAGCGGCTGCGGTGGAGTTTGGAGAATCGAGAGAATTACCCATTGAATCGACCTTCCCTGTAATAAATCGGTCGATCTGCTGTACGATTTTTCTTTCTGTCGGAAAAAATCGGTTTACCTCTTCATGAATCGGACGATTTAATATCGTCAGGTCGATCTTTGTTTCTGTCGAGAAAAATCGGATTGCATCTTCAGAAATCGGACGATTTATTTCTGGCAGGTCGATTTTCTTCACAGTTTCCGGAGTCCACTCTAGTTCTTCAACTTTTGCTCCTAGTTCTTCCTCCACATCATTTAATGCTTTCACATCCTCATTGCAGTCATGTTCCACCCCTTCCTCCATGATGCTCATGCTAAGAACTTTTTGAAGAGGGTCTTTCATCAAGATCGAACTTACTACCTCTCTAGACTCTTCTTCGTCAATAATTTCAAAAACGTCGTCTTTCAAGGCTGGCTCCTTGATTAAGGAAGATAGTATGAATTCTATCTTTTCTTCACCAATATGGAAGGATAGCTGGCCGTTCTTGCAATCTACCATGCATCCAGATGTGGCAAGGAATGGTCTCCCAAGGATGATGGGAACCGGGTAATCTGCAGGTATGTCAAGAACGACAAAATCTATAGGGATGTAAAACTTACCTAGCTTTACCGGAATGTCTTCTAATATTCCCACCGGCTTAGTGGTAGAACGATCAGCCATGTAGAGTGTGATCTTCACCGGTCTAGGCTCTCCTAGACCAACTGCCTTGCATAGAGCGAGAGGTATGATCCTCACACTCGCTCCAAGATCACAAAGTGCATCATAGGTGGCTTCTCCCAAAGTGATGGGTATGCAAAAGGATCCTGGATCACAGAGCTTGGGTGGCATATTCTCCGTCATAGTCTTGATGAGTTCGGATGACTCCATACTCATCTTGACTTCTCCTATATCTTCCAACTTCCTCTTGTTAGAGAGGATCTCCTTGAGGAATTTCCCGTAAGCCGGCATACCTAAAATCGCATCCATAAAAGGTATGTTAATATGGAGCTTACTCATAAGTTCAACAAACTTACCGAAATGTTTATCTAGGCGTGCACGCGCTCTAGATTGAGGAAAAGGTAGAGGTGGTTTGTAAGCGGGAGGAGGAACATAGACTTCTTCCTTCTCTTTTTCCTCTCCTTCTTTTGTGGAGGTATCAACTACTTTAGGTTGAGGATCGGCGGTCGTCTTTCCGCTCCTAGTAGTTATTGCCATAACCCTTCCCTTTGGGTTATCTTCTGTCTTTCCGGGAAGCTTCCCTTGATCTCTTGGAACTTCTCCGGCCTTGTTGAATACTTGGTTTTCTAAAGCTTTGTGAGCTTTGTCAACCGAAGTTATGTAACTCTCCAATCCTTGTAGCTTGCCTAGGATCGTTTCTAGCATGAGATCGGGTTTGCTTGATCCGCTTGATTGTCCCTGGCTTGTTGAAGGAGTAGAAGAAGATGGAGGTGTTAGAGCCTTTTCAGCATAAGAGTAAGGATTACCTGGACTTTGCTGATTTGACCTCCAATTGTTGTTATTTGAGTTCCTATTGTTGTTGTTGTTCCAATTGGAGTTTCGGTTGTTATTGTTGTTGTTGCTCCAATTGGAATTCCGGTTATCACTCCTTTGATTGTTATCTCTTCCCATGTAGTTGGCTTCTTGCTCCTTAGTCTTTTGAAGACTCGTTTTGAGCACTTCCCTCAATTCTTTGATGTCATCCTTGAGGGAGAATATTTGTGTTTGAGCCACTTGATTCAACTTGGCTCCCGGATCGCCTTGATTCCGGCTATTTGATTCCACCTTCCGGTGAGAATACTTCTCAATCACTTGGGCTTTCTTCTCAATGAAGTCCCAAGCATCATCCTCTCTCATATCCATGAATGTGCCACAAGATAAAGATTGGAGGTTGAATTGTGTCTCCACATCCAACCCTTTGTAGTAGATCTCCAATAATTCCAGCTTGGAAATGCCATGGTGTGGGCAATCCAACAAGAGATCTTGAAACCTTTCCCAAGATTGAAACAAGCTTTCGTTAGGTTTCATAGAAAAAGCATTTATTTTACCTCTCAATTCCGCCGTTTTGGATGGCGGAAAGAACTTGGTGAGGAATTCCGAAGACAATTCCTCCCATGTAGCTAACTTCGCAGCCGGAAGTGTTTGGTACCAAGCTAGAGACTTGTCCTTCAAAGAAAAGAAGAACGGTTTGATCTTGTAGTTGCTTGTAGTAGCCTTCTTCGGCTTCATAGTCTCCATGAGAATCTCAAAATTCTGCAAATGTTGATGCGGAGATTCAGTACTTGCTCCGCCATATTGACTTTGGCGAACCATAGTGATGAATTGTGGTGAGAAGCTAAACTTTTGAATGTCTTCAGCTCCGAACTCCACACCTAGACGGCGTGGTTGCTGGATTGGATCCATCCGTTGCCCCAAAGTTCGGGGTCTATCTTCGTTATTAACAGCTCTAACGTTCCTAGTTGGGATGCGAGGAACAACCCTTGGTGTTGGAGTGTTTCGAGTAGGATGAAGTGATGGATCAATCTCCTCAAGTTCCGGCATGTCCGGATCAATCTCTTCATCATCGGATGAGTCATTTCGAATGGATTTAGTTGGTGTCTTGACTTTCTTCTTCTTCTTGGAGTCGTTCAACTCCAACTTCATGTCCAACATCATAGCTCTTAGTTCATCAATCTGAAATTGATGACTTATTTCAGCTTCTTTTCGAGCTTTCTCACTCAACTGGAGTTGGCGTTGAGCTTCGTTCAGTTCAGCCTTGTAGTTTCTCTCATCGTTTTCAGCCATTTTCTTCTCCTTCAACTTTCTCCTCAAAGTTCTTTCTAATTCGGGGTCGAAAGGAATTAGATCTTTAGTGGATCTAGTCTTTCGCATATACCTAAAGAACCTGCAAAGATCACTCAAGTACACAAATCAAATCACAAGAGCAAGAGCTCTCAAGCTAGACAACCGAAAACCGGATTTGATCTAGACCAAATCCCCGGCAACGGCGCCAAAAACTTGTTCACTCAAAAGGGTGTGCGTCAAAGTCTTAAATTTATATCTAGAACTCAAAAGCAAAGCGAACCCGCAGTGTACGGATCAGCTGTAGAAAGGTAAGAATTCCAGAGTCGAACTCAGGGATTTGGTGAGAAAAATTCCGATTTCAATTATCTAGCGAAAGTATAAAAGATTTTGTGATATGATAAAGAGAGAAATGATTCCAAGGATTCAAGTATCCGATTTAGGCTTTCGATTCAAGACACTTCTATAGATATAGGACATAATTTATATTTCCAAGATTAAATGCTCAAAAGTAGGATTCGTACGGTGAAGTTCCGAAACCTATATGACTAATCTAAAGGTTCTCTCTATAAGGGTTGTTGAGGCTGCAATATAGAAAGTCTAAAGACAAGAATTATATTCAAACTAACTATCTAAAACTCCAGGATATGACTCTCCAAAGTAAAGATTAGAAAGCACATTTTAAAATCTTAATAAAGGATGTTGAATCTCTTTATTACCCAAATTTTATAACCTTATTCTATTAAATGTAGAATCAAGTTTAAAGTCTCTTCATACACTCTATTAGAGGTCAATAAGGTTAATCAATGTTGGGATTTAGACAAGGATTAGTTTTGGTTAAAGATTAATTCAATTGAAGCTCGTCATAAGAATAAATCGTGCTGTTCATAAGAAAAATCGGCCGATTTTCCTCAAGAACAGTCCGATCTTCCTGTTTGTCGCAAAACTAAAATCTAAATTCTCAGGGTCCTAATGTTTGAATGAGTTCAGTCTATCATCATCTAAGCCTTAATCATCAACTATTCTCCCCAGAATCACAAGGTTTTTAGCCAACCATTTTCAAAATCGAATCAAATTAATTATTGAAGAAGATATCGCAAAGAAACCAAATCTTGAACGGAAAATTCAATAACTTTCAAATCTGTAAAACAATCGTCAAATCTGTTCAATATGTCTCTCAAACAACTCAATTTCGTGTTCACAAACCACAAACAATGTAATGGAATAAAGAAATCTCACAATCAAAGATCAAGAATGAATTTCCGGCAAAAGCTCTTCAATCTCTCTCCAAGAATCGTTGATTTCTCCAAAACGTGTAAATCAAATCCAGTGCGACCTCCTCGTTTTCGTTCCTAGGGTTCTCTTCTATACTTTCTTGCCGATGGGCCGTTTGGCAAAACTCTCCTCTAGCCCAAAATAATTGGGCTTTGTGTCGTCTATCCATTTGGCCGAATTGTGAAGAAAATCGACCCAGTCGATTTAGGTGCAAAACCGTTCGATTTCAAGGTATGAAAATCATCCGATTTATATATATATATTGGCACGATTTTCTTCAACAGAAAGTGCTCTTCCTTTGGTTCGTCCTCTATGCTTCTCCTTTGCAATTCCTTAGCTCTTTGTGATCCTTCTAAGACTCCTTTAGCTTCCTTAACATCCTTAGATGCTCCTTGCTCCATTTTTACTTCAAATTCCGCTTCATTTACCTATAATTCATAAAAATCTCGTGTAGACCTCTATTTCCGACAATTGATTGAATAGAACATAAAAAGCACACAAAATACCTCTAAATGCAAGGTAAACTGAGACAATCTTCTACAATATGCATGAATATGATGATACATAATTCATGTCATCAGTCATCTAGCTTTAAAGACCAATCCTTCCTTGTCTTTGACACCGTCTTCTCAAGGATGCCCTAGATCTCTCTATTTGAGATCTCTACTTGTCCACTTCATTACGGATGGTAGGGAGTGGCGATCTTGTGAGTCACCCCATACTTAGCTAGTAGAGCTTCGAATCGTCGGGCTATGAAGTGTGAACCTCCGTCACTAATGATTAATCGTGGTGTCCCAAACCTTGGGAAAATAGTTCTGTTAAAGAACTTGACAACCACCATAGCATCGTTAGTTGGAGAGGCAATAGCTTCAACCCATCTCGAAACATAATCTACAGCGAGAAGTATATATTGGTTTCCGCAAACGTCAAAGATTTCGACCTCGAAACATAAATCAACTCCCCAAACGTTAAAGATTTCCACCTCTTGAATGTTGTCGAGAGGCATGTTGTTTCTCCTAGAGATAATTCCTGTTCTTTGACAGGCATCGCAACAAGAAACAAAGGTTTGCACATCCTTAAATAAAGTAGGCCAAAAGAATCCGAATTGCAATACCTTAACGCTAGTTTTATGGGGACTAGCGTGTCCTCCACAAGGAAGTGAATGACAATGACGAATGACACTTTGCATTTCGTCTTCCGGTACACATCTCCTAATGATGTCGTCGGGACCTCTCTTGAAGAGTAGAAGTTCATTCCAATGGTATTGGCGGACATCCCTAAAGAACTTCTTTCTTTGTGCATAGGATAGTCCGAGAGGTATTTCCTGGCAAACCAAGTAATTTACAAAGTTAGCAAACCAAGGTTCGTTACCTCTAGAAATCTTGTCGATGCACTCTTCCATGCTATGTAAGTGTTCATCCGGGAAGGAGTCATCAATAAGCATGTCCACGGGTCACCCGTGACCCGGCGGGTACGGGTTCCCCCGGGTCGCGGGTACGGGTAAGGGTCGTGAGATCCTTACCCGTCGACCCGGCGGGTCAACCCGGGTAACGGTCACAATTTTAAAAAAAAATTAAAAAACAATAAACTATAATAAATTTAATCCAAAAACATTTCTATAAATACCTCAAACCCAATTCATTTCATCTCACACCAATTCTCATTCAATCACCAATTCACTCTCTCAATCCCTCCATAATTTCAAACTCTTACATTCAATTACTCTCCAAATCTGATATTCTCATTCTCTAATTTTGTTACTCTTACTACTACATTCTATTATTCAAAAAAAATGTCTAGCCGATAAAGACGTTCCGTTAGCAGTGCCGGTCCTTCATCCGGTGGAGGTGTTAGCCGAGGACGTCATTCCATTAGCTGTCCACCAACCGGTTTGGATTTAAGGCGGAGCTTTCTAAGTGGAGATCACGTGATCCTCGAGAAGGAGGATATCAACATGGAATCACCTCCTTTTTCCAACACCCAAGGATCCAAGACCCATTCCCGGAGGAGGAGCCGCCGCTGAACAACACTCAACTAATGGCGGCGGTCTTCCGATTTTTTTTTTACAAAAGGTGCTCCCGATGCCAACGGAGTTTACTATGGCAAATGCAATTTTTGTTCGGCACAATACAAGCACAAAAAGGGAGAAGGCTACGGGAACTACAAGAGGCATATTCGGAACAAGCATCCCGAAAAAATGGGATTGACACGAGGGCAAACACAACTTACAGGGTACGCATCTACCTCTAACCAACCTCCTTCTCTATTTACATATGATCATTCTTCTTCTATGGATGCATTTTCGGAAATGTTAGCCGTAGATTCTTTGGCATTTACTTTTGCACAAAATTTTGGTTTTAATGATTGGATGCAAAATCATGCTCAACCCGCATATAAACCGATTTCTCGCCAAACTTCTAAAAGAAAAATGATGCATAAATAAAGAATTCGTAAAGAAGAATTGATTAAATATTTTATGGAAAACGGTGATATTCAAGTTTCTATTTGTAGTGATATTTGGACAGACGGTTTTCAAAAAAATTCATATATGGGTATTACTTGTCATTTTGTTGATAAATTTTGGATTTTAAACAAAAGAGTTTTAGCATTACGAGTTTTCAACGAACAACACACCGCACAAAACATTGCCCGTTTGATTACAAATGTTTTGGAAGAATATAGATTAGTTTCACGATTTTTTTCAATCAGTTTTGACAACGCCTCCGCTAACACGGCTTCAATTAGAGATTTAACCAACTATTGTAAGCCGATGATTGGAGGTAAATTTTTTCACACTAGGTGTGCCGCTCATATTTTAAACTTGTGTGTTCAAGAAGGTTTAGCATACGTTGGAGATTTAGTACAACCTATTCGAAAAATTCTTAATGAACTTTGGTCTCAAAAAAGTATACGTACTAAATGGTATGCATATTGTAAATAAAATGACGTTTATCCTAAAAAATTTCCAAAAGATGTTTGTACAAGATGGAACTCTAGTTACAAAATGATTTCCAAATCATATGAATATCGAGATCTTTTAAGTTGTTTTGCCGCACAACATATTGACAGTGATTTTGTTTTTGGTGAATCTTGGGTTTTAGCAAGAGATGTAATGGAGGTTTTTAAATATTTTTATGATGCTACTAACACTTTTATTTATATTTATACACCAACTTTAAACATATTTTGTTATGTAGTAATTAATATTGCGTTTGCACTTCAACAAGGTCTTTTAGTTGATAATATTTCACAAGCTATTTATACAATGCGAACTAAATGGTTAGATTATTATACAAGTATTCCCGATGTTTTTCTTGTTGCATTTGTATTAAATCCTAGACGTAAAATGGATGGTTTAAACAACTTTTAGTTAGTTATTATGAATTTTTAGAATTACAACAAAATCCCGATTGTCATGTTTCTATCTTAATTGCTAGAGTTAGAAAATTATTTGATGAATTATTGGTTCAATATCGTGTTTCCGATTAAGGTCAATCTTCTCAACCCCCTCCTCGTCCTTCATCTTCAACTTCATCTAAATTTAAATCAATTGCTAGAGATTTGTTTGGCCTGAAAAGGGCAAAAACCACGTTGAGTTCCCATTCGGAACTCGACAAATATCTAACCATTTCTTTTGAGTTTGCCAATGATAAAGAATAGAGGATTTCAACATATTAGATTGGTGGAGCAGACCGGAGAGAATGAGGTTCCCTACCCTCTCAAGGACCGCGGCACAAATTCTCGCCGTTCCCGCCTCAACGGTAGCGGTTGAGCAAACCTTTAGCCGGAGTGGAAAGGTGCTCGATCCGACGAGTTCAAACATGTTGCCCGAGACGTTGGAGGCACAAGTCCTACTAGCCGATTGGAGGAAAGCGGAAATGCGAACACAAAAAAAACCTCTCGGCGGATGAAGGCGACAAAGATGACGACGAGCGACAACAAACGCCATCGGATGTATCGGCGGGAGAGTCCGACGGCTAAGGTAAGGGCCAATCGGGGATATAAACAAATGTAAGAGGACTACGTGGGATTTGATTCCTCCTCCCCGAGAGGATACGTAGGCAACCGGGATTCCGGTTCAAACCTAATTCTTCCCTTTTTTTATTTATTTATGTTCAAGCACAATAACAATTCTCTTCTCTTTAATTTTTTTCAAAGTTTAAGTCCAATTATTTTCTTTTTTTTTGTTTTTTTTAAAGTTGAGGTGGCCAACCCGCCGATCCGCCGGGTCTGACCCGTGACCCGGCGGGTCGGCCAATTATACGGGTCCGGGTCACCCTTCCCGGACCCTTGACCCGGAGGGTCGGACCCGTCGACCCGGCAGGTCCGACCCGTGGACATGCTTAGTCATCAATGGGTAGGTCGTTGACGTCGGTGTGTGGTAGACGACTTAGGTGATCCGCAACAGAATTTTCGGAACCTTTCTTGTCCCGAATCTCTAGATCGAATTCTTGAAGAAGAAGAATCCATCTAATCAGCCTTGGCTCTGCATCCTTCTTGGCGAGCAAATACCTTATTGTTGAGTGGTCCGTGTATACAATCACCTTCGCTCCTACAAGATAAGAACAATACTTTTCAAAAGCATATACAACGGCTAAAAAATGTTTTTCAGTTGTGGCGTAGTTGAGTTGCGCTTCGTCTAGCATCTTGCTAGCATAGTAGATGGCATGAGTGCGGCCTTCCTTCTTTTGTCCAAGCACCACTCCCACTACTACGTCACTTGCATCACACATAACCTCTAATGGGATATTCCAATCCGGAGGTTGGATTATCGGGGTTGAGATGAGAGCTTCTCTAATCTTTTAGAAAGCATCTAAACATTCCTGCGAAAATTTAAAAACAACATCCTTCATCAATAGATTCGTTAGCGGTTTCGTAATTTTCGAGAAGTCTTTTATGAATCTCCTATAAAACCCTGCGTGTCCTCGGAAACTTCTTATCCCCTTCACCGAAGATGGAGGAGGAAGCTTTCTATCGTCTCTATCTTAGCCTTAACTTCGATCCCTCTATTAGAGATCAAATATCCTATCGCAATGCCTTCCTTAACCATGAATTGACACTTCTCCCAATTTAGAACAAGGTTAGTGTCTTCACATCTTTGCAGACAAGAGAAAGGTTAGCAAGACAATTGTCAACTGAGGAACCATAAACTGAAAATTCGTCCATGAAAACCTCCATGATTTCCTCAATATACTCCGAGAAGATGGCCATCATACACCTTTGAAAGGTGGTTGGAGCGTTGCAAATTCCGAATGCATCCTTATATAAGCAAACGTACCCCATGGGCACGTGAATGTGGTCTTCTCTTGATCGTCCGGGTGAATCGGGATCTGAAAGGAACCACTACAACCGTCAAGGTAACAAAAGTAGGAGTGTTATGCTAACCTTTCAAGCATCTGATCTATGAATGGTAGTGGGAAGTGATCCTTCCTAGTTGCATTGTTCAGCTTGAGGTAGTCAATGCACATCCTCCAGCCCGTCACGGTTCTCGTTGGAATGAGCTCATTGTTCTTGTTCGTCACAACGGTCATTCCTGTAAGAGCCTTAGTCTTTGGAGCCTAGTTGAGCTATAGTGTTCCTTGTCTTGACCCTGTTGGCCGCCCCTGTGCACCACCTGGGTTGTCCCAGCGGCTAGGCGCCCCTGTGCCTTAGTCTTGCCGCCCCTGCGGCTCCGTATGAGTGCAGCCGCTTTCGTTGACTCTTAACTTGTGCTTTGCGGCTGGCTTCTCTTATAAGCCTCCCTTAGCTTCAGATGAGGGGTTTCCTTACCTCTTTTCAGCTCCATCTTCATCCTTACATTCTTCTTCTCCTTCCTCTTGATTCCTCTTTGATCTTGTGAGAGTGTTCTTGAGAGTTTGAGTGTGGTTTTGGCTGTGGTTGATCTTGAGGGTGTTGCTGAAGGTTGTTGGTGTTGTGTTGAGCTGATAGACATGCTGATGCTCCATAGTTGCAGCTTAAGGCTTGTATGGTAAGCTCTTCTTCTTCTTCATCTCTCTTCCTTCCTTCTTCCTTACTTCTTTCTTCTTTCTTCTAGCTTAGGACCACAAGCTTAGCTTGTGTGGACCCTTTCCTAGCCTTTTGATGATCATATATGTGTATATATGTGTATATGTTGTTGTGGTATGTTGAAGACACGAAGAGAGTCGAGAAAGGGATCAAAGAGTAGTCGGGGCCAACATTCTGCAGAGACAGCCGCCCCTGCGCCTGGTGTGAGCCGCCCCTGTGCCTGCCTGTGAGCCGCCCCTGCGCCTCACTGGATCAGCTTGTGTTCCTTGCTCCTGTTGTTGCATAGGTTAGGGTGGTTAGGGTGAGTTGTATGATAGAGATGTGCCTTAGGCACTTGTGTTGATGTTGAGGTTATGCCATAGGTATATGTGAGCTTGTTATGATCTTGAGGTTTAGATTGAGGTTGTAGGTTGGTTTTGGTTATGGAGACGAGTCTCCTAACCCTTTCAAGTTGTGATATTGTGTACCTTGCTCTTCCAGGCATTGGTTTCTTCCTCAGCGGGAAGTTGTGACGTGGCATTGGATACGAGTGTATGAGGTAAGTCCATAGGACTTACTTAGCAGTCAGTTATGGATTTGTGTGATTGTGATGGTTGTGTGTGTTCATATGATTGTGCATTTATAACCTAAACCGGACTAGGATGACCATTTATTACATTTAACTGGCCAAAGTGTATTATAACGGGCGGTAACCACTTGCCAGAAGCTCGCCGAGAGTGGAAGGAGGTGCTCGGAAGCGAGTAGCTCAGGGGGGAGGTAGATCCCCATGCAACACGTGGGTTAAAGGGGGAAGAGACGGGGTTCTTTAGGCTCCTCGTGTTACAAAAGAAGTTGAATTAGTAATGGAATAACATAATAAAAGATAATAAATGAATGTCTGTGACATTGCATGTATGAGATGTTGATGTGTGTTTGTGCTATTACCTTCATGCTTATCTATTGATGTAGCTAACGGTGTATACTGTGTTGTAGATGATCTGCAGGTTAGGAACACTGCAGAGTGAGCAAGATGGTGTGACCAGCCGAGGACTTGTGCATATTAGGATGTGTGGCTTGGGATCTTTTGTATCAGATGTTTATGTTGTTGTTTTGTACTCGGCTTTGAGTTTGTAAACTCTTTTGATGTATCATACATCTTTTATGTATTTGGTTTTACTCTACTTGTTCCTTGTTGTAGATCAATGAACTTGTTATCAAGCTAGGGTCAGGATCCATTGTGAGAGCCTAGTCCAATGTAACATTCCAAGTCTTGTAGAGTTGGTATCAGAGCCTTAGGTTGACAACAATTGCACTTGCTATTTGTAATAAAGGTAGAGTGGATAAATAAACAGAACCCACAAGGGGTCTGACTTTTTTTAAAGCTTTTAGTTTTAAAGCGAGTACAAATGTTTTGGGATAATATGTACAAAAGCCGTCACCCATCTGAGGATCTCGACAGTATATATATATATCCTTTATGATATGATGTGTATGCATGTATTATTAATTATTATATATATCAATACATATGGCCTATATAGAGCCTTATACGTTAGGTGTGCATACCCCGCAGATGGCTCGGACTAGAGCTACTATTGCTGTAGGCAGAGGTAGAGGTAGAGGTAGACCACCTCTTCCTCAGGAGGGATAGGACAGGGACCAACTTCCGCTGCAGATCCACCAGTGGTGGAGGAGGCTCCTGAGGACAGATGGATAGAGCTAGTATAGTCTCTATTCCGTGATCTAGGACACCAGTGGTGGAGGACAGTTAGAGCACGAGTTACCACCTATGAGCAGATGAGGACTATGTTGAGAGAGCAGTTCTGCCCTGCCTCACTGAGCAGGGAGAAACTGCAGGACTTCATGGAGGCGGGTTTTGAGGACGTACCTATTACAGACGCCATTCGCCGCTTCCAGACTGAGCTAGCATTGTTGGGTCCAGCTGCACCATCTGAGGACCAACATGTGTACCTTTTCGCCCGTCGTTTGAGGGAGAGCACACGCTCATACATGGCGGGATTTCACTGTGACTCATTGGTAGATTACCAGGATCGGGCCTCTGCCTATGAGAGAGAGAGAGAGAGAGCTAGCCAAAGGAGGACTTCTCAGACAAGACGGTTTGAAAAGAGGCAACGTACTGCACCGACTGGTATAGGAGCATCTGGATACGGGCGAGGTCAGACTCAGGGCCGCTCGAGTGTTCTAGTGTCTACACAGACAGTTGAGAGAGGCCAACAGTCTTACAATTGCGGGGCCTATGGGCATGTGAGGACTAATTGTCCTAGAGCACCACTGACTTGCTTCTTGTGTGGGAAGCCAGGACATAGAGCTACGTTTTTCCGTCAGGGCAAAGCGTCATCACAAGAGGGTTCTTCCCCTGCAGATGCAGCAGGAGGTGGGCAGAGACCGCCTCAACATCAAACATAGGGACAATAGAGAGTCCTAGGCACGCCTGCTACTTAGGGGTCATCTCCAGGACCGAGTAGAGGTAGAGATAGAGAGGCTGGTACCAGTGATAGCCGAGGAGCTCGGGGCCGAGTTTTGAGCTGAGGTGTGTTGAGGAGCCGCCAACACCAGCTCCTACAGGTACCATTCTGTTACATAGTTTACCTGTTAGTGTTTTGTTTGATAAGGGTTCTACGCATTCATTTATTTATGTTGCTTGTGTTGAACGTTTGAGTTTGTCTACCATGGAGGGGCACCCTTTACGATAGGCTTACCCGATGGTAGTAGGGTCAGAGCTACCTAGGAGATACGTAGTTGTCCCCTACTCTTAGGGACTTATGTACTACTTGTTGACTTCTTAGTCATGCCTCTGATGCATGAAGAAGTCATATTAGGTATGGAATGGATGCGTAGACACCGTGCAGTGTTAGATGTGGGTAAGAGGACTGTTACAGTCTCTACCGACTTAGGTCCGATAGAGGTCTTCCGGGGTTGGGACCTTGGGAAGACAGGATCTGTCATCAGTGTCGTATGAGCAGCTAGACTGATTGCACAAGGATGTGATGCCTTCTGGTGCTACGCCATGAAGGATGGAGAGAGTCCAACTTTGAAGGACATACCAGTAGTCTCTGAGTTTACAGACGTATTTGCAGAGCCGTCTAGCCTGCCACCTCAGAGGTGCGTAGATTTTGGTATTGACTTGGAGCCTGACACGAGACCCATCTCGAAGGCCCCATACCGTATGACACCTGTCGAGATGTTAGAGCTGAAGAAGCAACTCGAGGAGTTGGCTGAGAAGGGCTTCATACGCCCTAGCTTTTCACCATGGGGTGCACCTGTCCTCTTCGTGCGGAAGAAGGACGGATCGTTGAGACTGTGTATAGATTACAGACAGCTGAACAAGGTAACCATCAAGAACAGGTATCCACTACCTCGTATTGATGATCTACTTGATTAGCTGCAGGGAGCGATAATTTTCTCCCGGATTGACTTGCGTTCAGGTTATCACCAGTTGAGGGTGAGAGAGTAGGATGTGCACAGGACGGCATTTCGTACCCGTTATGGACACTATGAGTTTGTAGTGATGCCATTCAGGCTGACAAATTCCCCAACAATTTTCATGGAGTTGATGAATAATAACTTCATCAACTTCCGGGATCAGTTTGTGGTGGTCTTCATTGATGACATTCTGGTGTACTCTCGTAGCAGAGAGGAGCATGTTGGACAATTGAGGACAGTTTTGCAGATTTTGAGAGATAGAGAGCTGTATGCCAAGCTCTCTAAGTGTGAGTTCTGGATGTTTGAGGTTGCTTTCCTTGGACATATCGTCTTCGTCGACGGGATTATGGTAGACCCGGCGAAGATCGAGTCTGTTGCTGCATGGACGACACCGACGAACGTCAAGGAAGTGCATAGCTTTCTTGGATTAGCCGGTTATTACAGACGCTTTGTAGAAGGATTTTCTGTGATTGCCCGTCCACTGACGAGTCTTCTGAGGAAGACTACCAGATTTGTATTGACTGACGAGTACGCTCAGAGTTTTGAGGAGTTGAAGAGGCATTTGACTTCTGCTCTTGTCTTGGCACAACTAGAGGGTTCTGATGGTTTAGTGGTATATAGTGATACATCCAAGCTAGGCTTGGGATGTGTGCTGATGCAGAGAGGCAGAGTGATTGCATATGCGTCTCGACAATTGAAGACGTATCAGGAGAACTACCCGACTCATGACTTGGAGTTGGATGCGGTAGTTCATGCTTTGAAGATCTGGAGATATTACCTGTATGGTGCTACATGTCAGATCTTCACATACCATAAGAGTCTAAAGTATATTTTCACGCACCGGAAATTGAATAACCTCCAGCGTCGATGGCTTGAGTTGATCAAGGACTTTGACCTTGAGATTTTGTATCATCGTGGCAAGGCGAATGTTGTAGCTGACGCCTCGAGCAGGAAGACGACTCGAGAGAAGGCGATTGCCAGACTTACTGTACAGCCTCAGCTTCAGAGGGACCTTGCTTGGCTAGAGATGGACATCCAATTTCTTGATGAGGATGCCCAGTTGTTTTCCTTAGAGGTTCTACCTGGTCTGTTGGATGAGATCCAACAAAATCAAGGGACCTGCCCGACCTTGACGAGGATTAGAGATAGAATGTCTCGTGGAGAGGCACCCTAGTTCACTATTGGGGCAGATTGAGTTATGAGGCGACATGATCGTATCAGTGTGCCTGCAGATGCAAAGCTGAGACAGCGGGTACTATAGGAGGCCCACTGTACACCTTACTCAGTACACCCTGGTACGAGTAAGATGTACCACGATGTGAGACGCTCATATTGGTAGGGAGGGCAGCCCGACTTATCCAGATTTGGGGCTCAGTGTGCGTCCTGTCAGCAGGTTAAGATAGAGCTTTTCAGGCCTAGAGGTGAGCTCGATCCACTGCCAATGCCACAGTTGAAGTGGGAGGAGGTCTTCATGGATTTTATGACTAGATTGAGGACTAGTAGGAGCTTTGATGTTGTTTGGGTGATCGTTGACAGATTGACGAAGACGGCACATTTCATTCCCATCAGAGAGACGTGGCCCGTGAGCAGATTAACTGAGGAGTACACAAAACAAATAGTGAGACTCCATGGGGTACCGAGGACGATCGTTTCTGATCGTGATGGACGATTCACATCGAGATTCTGGCAGCAGATTTAGACTGCTTTGGGGATGAGTCTACACTTCACGACTGCGTTTCACCTCCAGATAGATGGTCAGTCTGAGAGGACCATCCAGACCTTAGAGGACATGCTGCGAGCCTATGTGTTGGATTGGGGACATGGATTGTCTGATTACCTCCCACTCGTTGAGTTCTAATACAACAACAGCTGGCATGCATCTATAGGGATGGCTCCTTATGAGGCACTGTATGGACGTAGATGCCTTACACCTTTATGCTTGGATGAGCCTAGGAGTATCAATGGGATAGCGCCAGAGCAGATTCGGGATGATATGGCTTGAGTAGCGCTGATCAGAGAGAGGATGATGGCTGCATAGAGTCGCTAGAAGTCGTATGTAGACAAGAGGCGTCGACCTCTAGAGTTCAGGGTAGGAGCTCATGTTTGGTTAAGAGTATCTCCGACGCGAGGCTTCAGACGTTTTGGCATAAAGGGGAAGTTGAGTCCCCGATATGTCGGTCCTTTTGAGATACTGGATAGAGTTGGGCGAGCAACCTACAGGTTAGCATTGCCTCCGAGGTTAGAGGGTGTCCATCCAGTATTTCATGTGTCTCAGTTAAGGGAGCACATACCAGATCCGAGGCACATCGTGAGTTATGATGATCTAGTGGTTGAGCCGGACAACACGTTTGCAGAGCACCCCATTGCAGTCCTAGAGCGAGGTGTGAGACGCCTACGTTCGAAGGACATTCCTATGCTGAGGATACAATGGTCTAGACGAGGACTAATGAGGCTACTTGGGAAACAGAGGATAGTATCCAAAGGAACTATCTAGAGTTTTATGTTGAGCTAGATGCACTAGTAGGATCTACGAGTAGATCTTAGTGCCTTCTTGGTGAGTGCATGTTATATGCTTATGTGATATGCTATGTTTTCGTGCTAGCTGTGATACGTGTATATGATCTGCTAGATCTTATTTGCTAGTACAAGATAGGCATAGCTGGAGATGGTTCTTTCCTCCATGCTATGGTATGTGTGTTAGGATTAGCTAGAGATGGTTTTTTCCTCCATGCTACCTTGGATGGACATAGTGTGAGTGGAGGTGGTTTTCCTCCACATAGTAGTGATATGTGTACGACGGCTTTCCTCCATGCCAATGTGATGTGGTTAGTGTTTGGCTTGAGATGATCTTCCTCTAGGCCTTGTGTAGAGTTGTTATACTAGAGTTGTGATTCCTCCATGCTGTGTTGAGGATATAGAACGTTATAGGTTGTGACTTGATGTTCTTGAGGAAAGAGTTATACCTCGGCTTATGGGTCCGAGAGGATTTGGGATTTTGCATATTTCGGGATGAAACTTGTTTTTAGGGGGGGTGAGATGTAAGAGCCTTAATCTTTGGAGCCTAGTTGAGCTATAGTGTGCCTTGTCTTGACCTTGCTGGCCCCCCCTGCGCACCACTTGGGCCGCCCCAGCAGCTAGGCGCCCCTGCGCCTTAGGCTAGCCGCCCCTGCGGCTTTGTATGAGTGCAGTCGCTTTCGTTGACTCTTGACTTGTGCTTTGCGGCTGGCTTCTCTTATAAGCCTCCCTTAGCTTCAGATGAGGGGTTTCCTTACCTCTTTTCAGCTTCATCTTCATCCTTACGTTCTTCTTCTCCTTCATCATCTCCTCTTGATTCCTCTTTGATCTTGTGAGAGTGTTCTTGAGAGTTTGAGTGTGGTTTTGGCTGTGGTTGATCTTAAGGGTGTTGCTGAAGGTTGTTGGTGTTGTGTTGAGGTGATAGACATGCTGATGCTCCATAGTTGCAACTTAAGGTTTGTGTGGTAAGCTCTTCTTCTTCATCTCTCTTCCTTCCTTCTTCCTTACTTCTTTCTTCTTCCTTCTAGATTAGGACCACAAGCTTAGCTTGTGTGGACCCTTTCCTAGCCTTTTGATGATCATATATGTGTATATGTTGTTGTGGTATGTTGATGAGGTGAAGAGAGTCGAGAAAGGGATCGAAGAGAAGTCGGGGCCAACATTCTGCACAGACAGCCGCCCCTGCGCCTGGTGTGAGCCGCCCCTGCGCCTGCCTGTGAGCCGCCACTGCACCTGCCTGTGAGCCGCCCCTGCGCCTTTGGTGAGCCGCCCATGCGCCTCACTGGATCAACTTGTGTTCCTTGCTGTAGTTGGTGCATACCTGGTTGCTATGTCTTCCTTCCTTTCTTCCTTTCCTTTGACCTTGGCTTAGTTGATAGCTAGGTTAGGGTGGTTAGGATGAGTTGTATGATAGAGATGTGTCTTAGACACCTGTGTTGATATTGAGGTTATGCCATAGGCATATGTAAGCTTGTTATGATCTTGAGGTTTAGATTCCCCAAGGGGAAGCTGTGACGTGGCATTGGATACGAGTGTATGAGGTAAGTCCATAGGACTTGCTTAGCGTTCAATTATGGATTTGTGTGATTGTGATGGTTGTGCATTTATAACCTAAACCGGACTAGGATGACCATTTATTACATTTAACTAGCCCAAGTGTATTATAATGGGCGGTAACCACTTGCCAGAAGCTCGCCGAGAGTGGAAGGATTTGCTCGGAAGCCAGTAGCTCAGGGGGGGAGGTAGATCCCCATGCAACACCTGGGTTAAAGGGGAAAGAGACGGGGTACTTTAGGCTCCTCGTGTTACAAAAGAAGTTGAATTAGTAATGTAATAACGTAATAAAAGATAATAAATGAATGTGTGTGACATTGCATGTATAAGATATTGATGTGTGTTTCTGCTATTACCTTCATGCTTATCTATTGTTGTAGTTAACGGTGTATACCGTGTTGTAGATGATCTGTGGGTTAGGAAGACTACAGAGTGAGCCATATGGTGTGACCAGCCGAGGACTTTTGTACATTCGGATGCGTGGGTTGGGATCTTTTGTATCAGATGTTTATGTTATTGTTTTGTACTCGGCTTTGAGTTTGTAAACTCTTTTTATGTATCATACAACTTTTATGTATTTGGTTTTACTCTACATGTGTCTTGTTGTAAGATCCAGTGAACTTGTTGTCAGGCTAGGGTCAGGATCCATTGTGAGATCCTAGCCCAATGTAACATTCCAAGTCCTGTGGATTTGGGGTGTTACAATTCCTCCCTTCTTTGGGACGACTTGAACGGGCTCACCCACTTGCTATCGGAGATAGGATAGATGATACATGCGTCAAGTAACTTAAGGATTTCTTCTTCACGACCTCTTTCATGACCGGGTTTAACCGTCTTTGAGGTTGTCGTGAAGGCTTGTAATCCTCTTCCATTACAATCTTGTGCATACATAAAGATGGTTTAATTCCTACAAGATCCTCTATGGTCTATCCTAAAGCTTTCCTATGTTTTTTCAAAACATCCATAAGTTTCTCATGTTCATCTTCCTTTAAATCGGAACTAACAATAACGGGAAAGGTAGAATTAGTTCCAAGAAAAGCATACCGAAGATGTGTGGGAAGCGGCTTCAATCCCAAAGTAATTGGTGCCTTTGATGTGTCTTGAGGCGTGCTCGATGCTTACTTAGAAGTCTCTAAGGATGTGGAAGTAGTGGAAGTAGATTCAAGAGTGGTTGTAGGAAAAACGGAATTCTTCTCAGAATTTCCCAAAACCACGACACACCTGTTACTTCCATGGCCGTGGTTTAGGGCGTGGAAGTCTCTGATGTTCTCGAGATAATACTCTACGGGTTGAATTTGAGGAACCACGGCCGTGGAATAGCACGACTGGCCGTGGTTTCTTCTGTTTTCCAAGCCATCATAGAATTTCTCGAACTCTTCATCTTGTACATCTTTTAGTTCCTCCAAAGCTTCAATCTCATCATTGCAATCCTCTTCTTCTCCCTTTTCCATGATGCTCATGGTTATAACCTTTTGCAATGGATCTTTGAGTACGATCGAACTTACTTCCACTCTAGATACTTCTTCATCATAGATGTTGAACATATCCTTTCCGAGTGTAGGTTCTTTCACCAAGGTTGAGTGAACAAATTCAACCTTCTTTTCTCCTATATCAAAGGCTAGTCTAGCATTCTTGCAATCCACCATACAACCGGAGGTTGCAATAAATGGTCTCCCGAGTATGATCGGGACCGGACAATCTGCAGGGATGTCAAGCACAACAAAATCTATAGGAATATAGAACTTACCGAGCTTGACTGGGACGTCTTTAATGATACCTACGGGTCGGATCAATCCCTCATGTATAACGTCATCTTTACCGGTTTAGGCTCACCTAAACTGATTTTCCTACACAAAGCAAGTGGGATGATTCTTACGCTTGCTCCTAAATCACAAAGAGCATCATATGTAACTTCTCCAACTCCTATTGGAATACAAAATGACCCCGGATCTCTCAGCTTTGACGACATCTTCTCCATCATCATTTTGATGAGTTCCGAAGATTCCGAACTCATCTTGACTTCTCCAAAGTCTTCTAGCTTCCTCTTGTTAGAGAGGATCTCTTTTAAGAACTTCCCGTAAGTGGGCATACCTACAATTGAATCAATAAAAGGTATATTAATGTGCGGTTTGCTCATTAGATCAATGAACTTACCGAATTGCTTGTCTAGACGCGCTCTTGCTCTAGATTGCGGGAACGGTAGAGGAGGTTTGTAAGATGGAGGGGGAACATATACATCTTCATTCTTCTTCTCCTTATCTTTTCCTTTCTCAGTGGGGATTTCTACAGACTTGGGCTACGGATCGGTGGTTGTTACACCACTCCTAGTAGTAATTGCCATCACCCTTCCTTTCGGGTTATCCTCCCTCTTTCCGGGAAGCTTCCCTTGGTCTCTAGAAACTTCTCTAGCCTTGCTGAACACTCGGTTTTCTAAGGCTTTTTGTGCCTTATCAACCGAATTGATGTGATTCTCTATTCCTTTGAGCTTTCCTAAGATTGTATCCATCATGCAATCAAGCTTATCCTTCTCCGGCTTGCTCGAGCCATTCAATGTTAGTGAATTGTTATTTTGTGAATAGGAATTACCAGAGTTTTGTTGGTTCGATCTCCAATTGTTGTTGTTGGAGTTTCTATTGTTGTTGTTCCAGTTGTTGTTCCGGTTATTGTTCCGGTAGTCGTTCCTATTGCCTTGGTTGTTATCCTTTTCTAAGTAACCAACATCTTGCTCCGTTGTCTTTTGAAGGCTAGCTCTTATGATTTCCTTCAACTCTTTGATCTCGGTGTTGAGGGAGAATATTTGAGTTTGTGCAGCTTGAGTTAATTTACCTCCCGGTTCTCCCAAACTCCGATTCCCATTATCCATCTTCCTATGGGAATACTTCTCAATCACTTGGGCTTGCTTCTCAAAGAAGTCCCAAGCGTCATCTTTTCTCATGTCCATAAATGTACCACAATAAAGAGATTGGAGCTTGAATTGTGTTTCCACATCCAGCCCCTTGTAGTAGATCTCCAATAATTCTAGCTTTGAAATGCCATGGTGTGGGCAATCCAATAGAAGATCCTGAAACCTCTCCCAAAATTGAAACAAACTTTCGTTAGGTTTCATAGAAAAAGCATTAATCTTACCTCTCAACTCCGCCGTCTTGGATGGCGAAAAGAACTTGGTGAGGAACTCCGAAGATAAATCCTCCATGTGTTAAGTCTTCCAGCTGGAAGAGCTAGATACCTAGACATAGTCTTGTCCTTCAAAGAGAAGAAAAACGGTTTTATCTTGTTGGTGTGGAGATTCAGGATTCGTTCCACCAAACTGGCTTTGGCGAACCATGGTGATAAGTTGAAGGCTAAACCCGAAATCTTGGACGTCCTCACCTCCGAAATTCACACCTAAACGGCGTGGTTGCTGAATTGGATCCATCCTTTGTCCAAGGGTTCGTGGTTAATCCCCTCCATCAGCGACTCTCACATATCCAACAGGAACGCGAGGATCAATTTGTGGTCTAGGATTGTCACGAACTGGATGGATTATTGGTGTAATATCCTCTAGGTCCGACATGTCATCATCGTCGGATGATTCAACAATAGATTTCTTAACTTTCTTCTTCTTCTTAGCATCATTTCTCTCTAGTTTCATGTCTAGAATCATTGCTCGAAGCTCATCTATTTGAAACTGATTTCGTTCCTTCTCTTCCAAGTGAGCCTTCTCACTCAAAAGAAGTTGAGTTTTAGCTTCATCCAACTCCTCTTGGATGTTTCTCTCATTATTTTCAGCCATCTTTTTCTCTTTCAACTTTCTTCTCAAAGTTTTCTCAAGTTCGGGATCAAAAGGAACTAGATCTTTGGTAGATCTAGTCTTTCGCATATACCTAAAGAATATGCAGAAATCACTCAAAAATACTAATCAAATCACAAGAGCAAAAGCTCCCAAGCTCGACAACCGAGAGCCAAATTTGGTCTAAACCAAATCCCCGGCAACGGCGCCAAAAACTTGTTCGCTCGAAAGTGTGTGCGTCAAAGTCTTCAATTTATAAAACTGAAATCAAAGAAAAGCGAACCCGCAGTGTATGGATCGGCGTAGTAAAGCAAGAATTCCAGAATATCGAACTCAGGGATTTGGGGGATCAAATTCAGTTCACAAATTATCGAGCAAGTACAGTATAAAAGCTTTGCAAATATTGGGAAAACAACAATCCTAAAGATCCACGCATTCAATTATGGCAATCGATTTAAGATATTCTATAGATACAAGGACAGAGTCGGGATTGCAAAGGTATATCTAATGTAAGGTTATAAACGGTGAAGTTCCAAAAGCCTATATATCTCACCCAAGGACACTCTCTATAAAGGTTGTTGAGGTTGCAGTATAGAAAGGATCAAAGGACAATAATTAGTCTCAAATATCCATGCCCAAATTCAAGGGAATCAAAGATAAGCCAAAACCGTTAAGGTTGTGACACTCGAAACCGAAATAGAGGATGTTGAGTCTCACTACTACCTAAAAAAGGCAAGCCAAGGCTAGGTTAAATCAAATCTTTAATTTTGGATTAAAGCAAAAGCAAAGGTCATACAATAGAGGAAATCATGGCTAGATCTTGAAGAACTACGGCCGTGGTTTTAAAGAACAGACCGTGGAAAAAGTTGTCTACGAGGTTTCTCGCACTCTCAGGGTCCAATCGGTTTACGATCGATCTATCCTTATCTAAGCCACAACTATTAACCCTTCACCTTAGAATTGCTAAAGGGTTTTAGCCAATAACCATCATCATTAAATCAAATATCAAATATAAAAGAGAAAAAGGTAAAACCCTCGGAAACCCAATAACAATCGAAATCAATCTCAAATCCGAACAACAAAGTATGTGTTTATTAAATGCAAAATAGGGAATATAAATCCTCACAACAATCTTAAGAAACAATGAAGACTGGGATTCCAATTCGTCTCCAAATGGAAACCCTAAGATAATCTCGAAGTACACAATCTTCAAATCGCGTCCTTCTCGGGATTTTCCCAAGTAATGATCCAAAATCTCTCTCTCCGGATATAAACCGCCGTAAATGCAAGCGTATGCGACCGTCTGTGAAAGTGTAAGCGAAGCCCCCATTTTCTCCCTCCTTCAGCCTTCTTATAGGGAAAAATAGGGTTACGAGAAAGCCCAATAACCGTCGCTCCCGTGGTAGATATGACACGTCACATCGTCATGGAAATCACGGTCATGTGCAATAAACCACGGTCGTGGTTTAGGGCGTGGAACTCTCTGATGTTCTCCAAAATCACTTTCTACGAACTCAATGCATAACCACAATCGTGGTTTAGGTCGTGGAACTCAAAAGCCTTTGTGAAAGCCTTTGTTTCGTAATGTTCTTCAATCATGCTCCTTCCTTAGCTTCTCCAAAGCATCTACTTGACATCTAGCATGATCAAATACTCCTATTCTTCTCATTTATGCTCCAATTCAAGCCCTTATTTACCTATAAACATAACAAGACTAGTGTAGATTTCTATATAGACAAAATAGGTGAATGTGCTCATAAATGCTTCAAACTCGTATCCATGTACACATCTAAGAGGGAAAACCATCAAAACAAGTGCCTAAAATATAGTCATATTTCATGTTATCAGCCACCCTGCAACCTTCGTTCACGCTGCTAGTCTGTGGTAAGAACCCTTCCTTCCATTTGATCGCCACAGAAACGGGCATTCGAAGACAGTCGTGGGAAGAAGTGGCGCCAGAGTGTAGCCAAGGAGATCGATCTTCTAATCTATGCAATAACCCAACTCAAGGAGAAACAACTAGGGTAAGAATCGAACCCTGAACATGTGTATTGCATAGTTGAATTTCAAAAAAACTGGGTGTTCTAGTCATCTTTAAGCCTATCTTTCGATACCTTAGATCGAATATCCACCGTTCAATTTTTAGTATGTTATAAAGTGATATGCATATTGTAATGTATCAAAATTTGGGACTTAACCAACGGTTAGAGTTAGATCTGTGAAGGTTCAAAGTGGACTGGTTTGGCTGTTTGTGAAATGACCCAGAAATATACTAAGTATAGAATTTCTGGTTTTGTGTTCAACTTTAGAGAATTTTGTAGAAGTTATGGTTAGACAATTTTAATAAATTCTTGCTTCTATGAGTAGAATGCATATCATAGGAGACCTAAAGATTTTTATCGGAATTTTTATAAATTTATTCGAGCTTCATATTTTGAGGCAAAGTTGGATTCTAGTGACTTTTTAGAAAGTAGGAAAAATGAGTAGTTTTCTAAGTTTTACCTAAACTCACTCTTAAGCGTTAGAAATATGATAGTTAGTCCCAAGTAAGAGTTTAAATAGATATTTCTAGGTTTCTTGAAGTTTCGAGACCAAGGGTAAAATGGTCATTTTACCTTAGATGGATATTTTAGTAATTTCTTTCTATTAGAATTTTACATCTTAGAAGTCATAGACTTCTAAGTGTATAGAAAAAGTTTTGATCCGCTTGCCTTGTGTGACAGGCAATTGATTAGTCTACGGTTGCCGATTAAATTGGAATCTAAGAATCGAGATTGATTCAGGTAAGTCCTTTGGGCTTACTTAGCTAGCTTTCAGATCTGAGTGTGAATAATGATAGTGGTGTTTGAATGATGTGTGTATTAGTGTATTTAATATTAATCATCGACCGACCTACATATCTGGCCCAAGAGTAACGAGCGGTGGCATTCAGCTCAGTTAGCCCGGGGGCGCTGGGGGTTTCTTTAGGGACTAGTCCATACTTGGTTTTCGTGGACGCCACCGGCAGAGGTGTGACAAACCATCACAAGTTGGATAAGGAATGGAGGCGAGAAATCTTCAGATTTCTCGTGCCATAACTTTGAAAACGGGATGAAGTGAATCACCTAAGCTATCAAATAATAGCTGGATTGTGTGCCAGTATGTAGAGTGTTTATATTTCCTTAGATGTGTTTGTGCTATTTATTATTCTTCTTACATTTGATTACTTAGCTAACTGTTACATTGTTGTTTAAACTTGCCACATGTTAGAGAGGATGTCGAGTGATCCGGATGGTAGTGGTCAACCGGGGTGTCGTACTTCATACAACGGGTTGCAGTCTTTCTTTATGTTGGTCTTTCAGTTATGACTTTTTCATGATCTCAGATTGTGAGATATTATTATTACCGGTTGTTTGTGTTTCTGTTCACATTCACGACATTGTTAATCATATTTCATGATTTCTGGTTTTTCCTTATTTGTACTTTGTTGTAAGATCTAGTTAAGTTGTTGACAAACTAAGGTCGGGACCCACTGTGAGGTCCTAACCAGTAGCTCCCCGAGTTCCGAAAACTTGGGGTGTTACAACATGGTATCAAACTCTAGGTTGGCAACAATGACACTTGAAATCTTCTAAAAGGTCAAATAAGTAAATAAGTAGAACCCGAAAGGGGTCTGAGTTTTTCAAAGGAATTTTTATTATTCAAAATGCATGCATAGACGGGTTGGGATAGAAAGTACGGACGACCACCACTACCTCCGCGGATCTCGGCATTCTTAGTATGATTACCCTAGAATTTCACTGCCTTTTTTTTACCGATTAGTTAGATTATAACTGTAGTTGTTATCACTCGTGTAGATGGAACGTACTAGGGCTACACCAGCTACTGGTCAAGGTAGAGGTCATCCACCTCTTCCTCCAGCTAGACAGGATAGGGGTGATAGGACTTCTTCTGTTAGAGGACGTGGTCGTGGAGGTAGACCTCCACTGGTGAGAGGTCGAGGTCGAGCTCCTCGAGAGGATCCAACCGCAGCGAGAATGCCAAATGTTGCAGTTGAAGAGGTGGTTGAGAGTATGGTTCCCGAGGCCGGGAATGAGACCGTTGCTAGGTCTGGAGCACAAGGAGCATGTTCGACTGTGTCAAGACGCGTCTCTATAGGGGCATTTGAGTACAAGGAGTACAGAGCGTACTTCCAACATATGGAGGAGGCTGCCAGGACAGAGGGACTTGCCTAGGTACCGCTAGTATTGGATAGGTCAACTCAGGTGTCACAGAGAGTGACTTAGGCGCCAGCTGTGCCTGAGAGGAGAGTTGTGGTTGACAGAGATCCTGCTGGGTCTAGAGCCCCGAGGCGTGATGAGTGATTGAAGGCTTTCAACACCTTGAAAGTTCCCTCATTTGATGGAGAGATAGGGTTGGAAGTGGAGCATTGGATAGAGCATGGCGAGACTACACTAGAGGCTATACGTTGCCCAAAGGATCGACAAGTGGAGTTAGTAAGTACCTTGTTCACAAAGCAGGCACATTACTCGTGGCAAACCATTCGTAGCCGAGTCATCAGTTGGGAGCAGAAGAGGAGCATTATTAGAGAGAGGTACTGCCCTTCCTTGTTGAGGAGAGAGAAGTTTCAGGACTTCATTGAGGCGGGATTTGAGGATATTCCGGTTGTTGAGGCACTCAAGAAGTTTCATAAGGAGTTGACACTACTTGGACCAGCTGCACCTCCTGAAGAGCAGCACGTGTACCTCTTCTCCCGGAGATTGAGAGAGAGCACTCGTTCTTATCTTGTAGGATTTTGTTGCGAGTCTCTGTCAGACTATTAAAATAGAGCTTCTACATATGAGAGAGATAGGCCAGTTCCGAGGAGAGCAGTTCAGTCTGGTAGGCCGGATAAGCGGCAAAGGACAGGTTATGCTAATGGTGGTACAATTGTATCCGGGATTAGACGAGGGAAGACTCAGGGGAGACCGAACTATCACACAACAATTCAGGCTTCGGGTAGAGAGCGGCAGTGTTTTAACTGCGGCGGTCGTGATCATCTCAGGCGAGACTATAAGAGGCCACCTACTACCTGCTTCACTTGTGTTAAGCCGGGACACAAGGCTACTTTCTGCCATCAGGGAAGAGCTCTATCACAACAGGGTTCTTCCCCTGCAGGTTCTGAGAGGAGTGGAAAGAGGCCCCCTCAGTACCGAGTGCCGAGTCAATAGGAGCAGCAGTACCGGGCTCCAGGACACCCTGCTTCACACATTACTGCACAAGGATTAGGCCGTGACAGGGGACGTTGTGGTACTACTGACACCAGAGGAGCCCCGTCGAGAGTGTTTGAGCTGATGAGTGTTGATTAGCCAGCGACACCTGCGACCACATGTACTATCTAGATTCATAATTTACATGTGTGAGTTTTGTTTGATACGGGTGCTACGCACTCCTTTATATCAGATGCATGCGTAGATAGGTTGTCCTTAGCTACGGTAGAGGGAGTACCTTTTGTAGTTGGGTTAACTGATGGGGGTAAGATTAGAGGATCCCGAGAGATTCATGACTGCCCCATTCATTTGGGAGATCGGGAATTGCTGGTAGATTTCCTAGTTATGCCCTTAGCACATGAGGACGTGATTCTAGAGATACATTGGATGACGAGACATTGAGCGGTCTTAGACATTGGCAGGAGGACTATGATTGTCGAAACTGAGGAGGGTCACAAAGTGATATTTTGAGGTTGGGACCTCGGAAAGTCCGGCACCGCTATCAGCATAGTGAGAGCAGCGAGACTGATAGCACAGGGTTGCGAGGCCTTCTGTTGTTATGACATGAAGGAACGCAAGAGTCTGACAGTAGAGGAGGTACCAGTTGCATGCGAGTTTGCAGAGGTATTTAGTGACGATCTGCCAGGGTTACCCCCACAAAGGAGTGTTGACTTTACATCGAGTTAGAGCCGGACACGAGACCGATCTCGAAGGCCCTGTACCGCATGGCACCGATAGAGCTGCTTGAGTTGAATAAGCAGTTATTGGAATTAGCAGAGAAGGGCTTCATACTCCCTAGTGTTTCTCCCTGGGGAGCACCGGTATTGTTTGTGAGGAAAAAGGATGGATCGATGAGGCTATGCATCGACTATAGAGAGTTGAACAAGGTCACCATCAAGAACAAGTATCCACTGCCTCGCATAGATGATCTGTTGGACTAGTTACATGGAGCGTCAGTGTTTTCGAGGATAGACTTGAGGTCGGGTTATCACCATTTAAGGGTGAGAGACCAGGACATCCCTAAGACGGCATTCCGGACTAGGTATGGCCACTACGAGTTTGTAGTGATGCCATTCGAGCTCACTAATGCGCCAGCTGTAATAGCTAGGATTACCAAATTCTAATTAATGTTGATTAACTTAATCAGTGATAGTAATTGACATATAACTCGTGAAGATTGCGTAGGTATTGAGTATAAGTCCCACCGTTATGTTTCTTGCGTAATTTTGGGCTTATCGTGAAATTTTCACTTTTTCCCCCGGGTAATTATTTTTACCCTCCGGTATTATTTGGAGCATTTGGGAGCTCCAATTAATAAAAATGCAGTTGAGAGAAATGATCAGGACATCGGACATGTCCTAGATATGAAATAACATGGAAAGGCAAAACGGCCAAAAGAGGCGCTATTTCGTTTCTTAACGGCTAAGAAAGACGGCTTAGGAATACACGTTTTCCGAGACAATTGTGGAATAATTATCCCTACAATATTCAAGATTTATTGTTCCGATTTCGAGAAGTTTGGAGAAGGGGGTTCAACCCGCCATTTGATCGGTTAAAGGATAATTATCGACTTCGCTAAAGGATAATTATCGACTTCACTATAAATAGCGGAAAATCGTTTATTAGTTCATTTCCTTTCACGTATCCTCGTAAAAGCTCTGATTTCTCTCAAACTTCAAACTCATATCTACTCTCCGTTTCTAATCCGATTTCAATTCCATTGGAGTTTCTGGATTCCTCTCTTCATTCTCTTCATATCGGTACCAAGTTTCTGCATTTCCGAGCAGATGAAGACCTGGTCGAGCATATAGGTCACCCAGACAGTCCCGTCGCTCAGATTCCGGTGAATTTGATGTTGTACATGCGTAGCTTGTGTCGTTGTGATTCGGAATCTTCTTTCGGATCGTCAATCGGGTTAGTAACGAATAAGTTATGAATTTATTCGTTTTCCGTACTGCGATTTGGCCTAAATTGACCTTAGGCTTTTCAAAATGGATAATTAGAAATTCCATTATGATCATTATATTATTCTGGTGTTTATGGGTTGTTTGTTTGATGAAATCTGATGACAAGTGGGTTTAGAAATGGCCTGCGGGCAAAACGTTATTCTGGTGAAAGTTAATTAATTATTTAAAGGTTAATTAATTAAATTAGTATTAAATTTGAGATTAAGGAATACTGATTAGATGCATGCTAGGTGTCAGAATGAGTTGAGGATCATGATGATGATATAGATATCGGTTATGGCTTTAAGGTTTAGTATGTGTTCGAGTATGATGAGATGTTATGTTGAGGATATGCCTTAGGCATTTATGAATGTGTTGAGGATTCGAGGTTTAGATTTGAGATATAGTTTGGTTGTGGTTAGTGAGACGAGTCTCCTAACCTTTGTAGTATGTGATTGTGTGTGCCTTGCTATTGCAGGCGTTGATTACTTCCCCAAGGGGAAGTTGTGTCGTGGTACAATATACGAGTATATCAGGTAAGTCCATAGGACTTACTTAGCGTGCAGTTGTGGATTGTATGATTGTGATGGTTGTGTATGTTCATATGATTGTGCATTTATAACCTAAACCGGACTAGGATGACCATTTATTACATTTATTTGGCCCAAGTGTATTATAACGGGCGGTAACCACCGGTCTCCGCCTGCTGGTTAGGAGGAGGTGCCTGGAAACCAGTAACACAGGGGGGATGAGGGACGATCACCCCCAATGCAAACCCCTATGTTATCCGGGAAAGGGACGAGGTTCTTTAGGTTCCTCGTGTTACAAAAGAAGTTGAATTAGTAATGGAACAACGTAATAAAACAAAATAAATGAATGTGTGTGGCATTGAGTGTATGAGATGTTGATGTGTGGTTGTGCTATTACCTTTATGCTTTTCATTGCTGTAGCTAACGGTTTGATACCGTGTTGTAGATGATCTGCAGGTTAGGAAGACTGCAGGGTGAGACAGATGGTGTGGCCAGCCGAGGACTTCTGTACATTAGGATGCGTGGGATATGGGATCTTTTGTATCAGATATTTTGGTTTGATGTTTTGTACTCGCCTCTGAGTTTGTAAACTCTTTTGATGTATCATATACATATTTTATGTATTTGGTTTTAATCTACGTGTGCCTTGTTGTAAAATCCAGTGAACTTGTTGTCAGGCTAGGGTCAGGATCCATTGTGAGATCCTAGCCCAATGTAGCATCCCAAGTCCCGCGGATTTGGGGTGTTACCGAGTTGGTATCAGAGCCTTAGGTTGACAACAATGACACTTGTTGTCTACAATAAAGGTAGAGTAGATAAATAAACAAAACCCATATGGGGTCTGTTTATTTATCTACTCTACCGAGCCCGACTTGTGGACGTTTGAGTACTTCTCGTTCACACGGACTTTTGATGAAACGAGGACTTTTTACAATTGTGGGAAGCCTAGACATGTACGACCCTAGTGTCCAAGATCGCCAATGACTTGCTTTACCTGTGGTAGACAGGGTCATAGAGCTGTTTTCTGTAAGAAAACTGGAGTGGCATAACGACAGGGTTTTATTTCTACTAGTGTGACGGGAGGTGGTCAGAAGACACCTCAGCAGCAGACGCGGGGAAGCAGAGAGTCCTAGATCATTCGCCTACTCAAGAATCCTTTCCCAGACTGAATTGAGGTAAGGGTCATGGTAGGAGTACCACGGATACTAGAAGTGGTCAAGGTAGAGCCTTTGAGCTGGGCAGTGTAGAGGAGCCACCCGTACTAGTGGCAGGTATGAGACGTATATGTCTCACTGTGGTTATCCAGATCATGTGCGCTTTAAGTGCCCCATGACATCGATAGCTTGCTTCACCTGTGGTCAACTAGGCCATCTGGCCCCTTTCTATCAGCAAGGTAGTGTTTCTTCTCATCAAGACCTTCCCCTGCATTTAACTAGGGGCATAAAGTGCCTCTTTCCGATGCAGAAAGAGTGGAAGTGGAGGCTATGGTGATGACCTCAGTGATACCTGACGAGCATAGGTGTGAGATTGAGTAATGATATGTAGTAGAGCTTCGGGCGTTAGCTGTTACAGGTACCATTCTTGTTAATGGTTTACCGAGTGGAGTTTTTTTTATTGTGAGTGTTATGCACCTCTTGTCTTTCGATGCATGTGTTAATAGTTAACTGTGGATACAATAGAAGATAGATCTTCCTTTATAGGATTACGAGTTACGGGTCTTAGGTACCCGCGAGATATGTGGTTGTTCCCTTTGTTCAGGGACTTGTGTATGTCTTGAAGACTTCTTTGTCATGCCTTAGGTTCATGAGAAGGTCTTTATGTGTGTGGTGGACGAATAGATATAATGTTGGTTTCGATAGCAGTAGGAGGACTATTATAGTCTTTACTGAGATTGACTAAGTAGAGGTTTTCCGAGGTTATGACCTTTGAGGAGGCGAGTTGTCTTTAGTGTCGTATGAGCAGCGAGGTTGATAATACCAGAGGGTGATGTTTTTTTAATGTTGTGCCATGAAGGAAAGAGATAGTTCCACACTGAAGAGTATTCCAGTGGTATATGCTCTTATAGACGTGTTATTGAACCGTCTAATCTATCGCCTCAGCGGAATGATGATTTTGATATTACGTTGAAGTATGGTACGAGACTGGTTGGGTGAAGGCCTATGAGGTATATGGCTTGTTGAGTTGTTAGAAATTGAAGAAGCAATATGAAGAGTGGTTTGAGACGGGCTCCGTTCGCCCTAGCACGTTCATTGATACGTATGGACGACTTGTTGGATCAACTAAGAGAAGCAATTGTGTTTTTAAGATTTCCGTATGCTTAGGATATCATCAGCTAAGGATGAGAGAGCAGCGTGGGCATATGACAACATTGCATACCCGTTATGGACATTACGAGTTGTAGTGCTGTCATCTGAGTTGAGGAACGTCCTAGTAGTTGTTATAGGAGTTGATGAACAATGTCTTCATCCACTTCCTTGATCAGTTGGTGGTAGACTTTATTGATGATGTTTGGTGTACTCTCACAACGGAGAGGAATGTACCGGTTATTTGAGGACGGTTTTGCAAAATCCGAGGGATAGAAACCAGTGTGCTATGCTCCCTAAATGTGAATTGAGATGCCGGAAGTAACCTTCTAGGTCATGTTGTTCCGCCAGTAGGATCATGAATGATGTGACGAGGAGTAAGTATGAAGTCTTATGGATGATACGGATGAACAATAATGGAATGTGTGGTTCTCGGCCCAGCCGATTGCCACCAACACTTTGAGGAAGGATTCTATGTGATTGTGCATCCATTTACAAGTCTTTTGAGGAAGACCACCATAATTGTGTGGTTGAAGTAGTATGTCGAAGCTCTGAAGAGTAGAGGAAGCATTTGACCTTTGCTTCTATTCGGTGATAATCAGAAGATTATGGGAATCACGTGACTACGGTTCTGAGAACATATGAGGAGAATTGCCCGACTCATGATTTCGAGTTAGTGGTGGTAGTTCAAGTTCCAAGATTTGAAGACAATACATGTGTGACATTTCGTGGCAGAGTTTCACATATCATAGGAGGTTGAAGCATATTTTTATGCAATAAAGGTTGAATAACTGCCACCATCGATGGTTTGAGTTGATCAAGAACGTTGACCTTGAGATTTGTACCATTCTGGCAAGGAGAATGTGGGCACTAATGCCTTGAATAAGAAGACGCCTCGAGAGAAGGCGATTGTTGGAATTGATGTATAGTCTCGGTTTCAAAATGATCTAGCTTGGTTAGAGTTTGACCTACAACTGCTGATAAGGACGTTAGTTTCATGTTTAAGGATTTTACCTGGTTTGTTGGATGAGGTCCAACAAAAACAAGGGACTTGCCTAACCTTGAGGGAACTTGATGGAAGGATGCCTCATGGCGAGGCACCACAGTTCTTTAATGGAATAGAAGGAGTATGAGGCGCCGCAACTGCGTCAGTATAACCGCTTATGCGGAGTCGAGTGGAGAAGATTACAGTACACTCATAGTACACCTTATTTAGTACATCCATGTACGAATAAGAGGTACCACGAAGTAGTAAATCAGGTTAAAGTGTTACTGACCTGGAGATGAGCTCATCCACTACTAGTGTTGTAGTGAAAGTGAGAGGACTTTTCTGTGGACTTGTGATGGGATTGAGACCCAGTAAGAGTTTTCGTGTTATCCAGATTATTAGTAACAGATTTTTGAAGTCGACACGTTCCATCTCTACAAAGAGACGTGTCCAGTGAATGAAGTAACAAAGGAGTACACTAGACAGATGGTGGGACTCCATAAGTGTACCGAGGACGATCGACTATGATTGTAGTAGACGGTTTACTTTGAGGTTTTGATAGCTGATTCATACTGCTTGGGGAACGCGTCCGCATATCATGATTGACTTTTACCTCAAACAGACGGTCAGTTTGAGAGAACCCTCCAGACCGTAGAGGACATGTTGTGATCTTGTGGGATGGATTGGAAACAGGGACGATTTGTTTATCTCCCACTCGTTGAGTTCTTATACCACCACCATTGGTATGCATCTATAGGGATGACCCCTATGAGGTGTTGTGTAGACATAGGTGTCATACACCTTTATGCTGTGAGGAGCCTAGCAATACTAGTAGGATAGCGCCAGAACAGATTCAGGATGATATGGCTCGAGTAACGCTGATTAGAGAGAGGATGCTGGCTGCACAGAGTCGCCAGAAGTTGTATGAAGATAGGAGGCGTCGACCTCTAGAGTTCAGGGTAGGAGCTCATGTCTGGTTGAGAGTCACTCTGACGCGAGGCGTCTGACATTATGGCATAAAGGGGAAGGTGAGTCTCCGATATTTAAGTCCTTTCGAGATACTGGATAGAATTGTGAGAGCAGTGCACAGATTGGCTTTGCCACCAAATTTAGAGGGTGTTCACCCTATGTTTCAGGTGTCTCAGCTGAGGGAGTACATATCAGACCTGAGGCACATTGTGAGTTATGATGATCTAGTGGTTGAGCCGGACCACACTTGTGCAGAACAACCTTTTGCAGTTCTAGAAAGAGAGGTGTGAGATGCCTACATTCTAAGGATATTCCCATGATGAGGATACAGTGGTCGAGATGAGGACCGGAGGAGGCTACCTGGGAGACAGAGGATAGTATCCAAAGGAACTATCCAGAGTTCTATGCGGAGTTAGAGGCACCCGTAGGATCCACGAGTAAATCTTAGTGCCTTTTTGGTGAGTGGTTGTATGCTATGTGCTTATGTGATATGATGTGTTTTTGTGCTAGCTTTGATATGTGGATCTGATCTGTTAGATCTTGTTTGCTAGCACGATATAGGTATAGCCGGAGATGGTTCTTTCCTCCATGCTATTGTAATAAGTTTAGGATTAGCTGGAGATGGTTCTTTCCTCCATGGTATTATTGATGGACATAGTGTGAGTGGAGACGGTTTTCCTCCACATAGTTGTGTTACGAGTACGATTGGATAGAGACGACTTTCCTCCATGCCTTGTGACATGGTTAGTAGTTGGCTAGAGATGATTTTTCCTCTATGCCTTTGGATAGCGTTATGATCTTGTTGCTGGAATTGGTGATTCCTCCATGCTGTGTTTTAAGGTTATTGAGTGTTATAGGTTGATACGTTTGAACGGAGATGTGATACCTCCGATAGAGAGAGTGTCTATACCTCAGCCTATGGGTCCGAGAGGATTTGGGAATTGTTCAAGTTTCGGGACGAAACTTTTCTTTAAGGGGTGTGTGATGTAATAGTTAGGATTTCCCGAATTCTAATTAATGTTGATTAACTTAATCAGTGATAGTAATTGACATATAACTCGCGAAGATTGTGTAAGTGTTGAGTATAAGTCCCACCGTTATGTTCTTGGCGTAATTTTGGGCTTATGGTGAAATTTTCACTTTTTCCCCCAAGTAATTATTTTTACCCTCCGGTATTATTTGGAGCATTTGGGAGCTCCAATTAATAAAAATGCAGTTGAGGGAAATGATCAAGACATCGGACATGTCCTAGATATGAAATAACATGAAAAGGCAAAACGGCCAAAAGAGTCGCTATTTCGTTTCTTAACGGCTAAGAAAGACGGCTTAGGAATACACGTTTTCCGAGACAATTGTGGAATAATTATCCCTACAATATTCAAGATTTATTATTCCAATTTCGAAAAGTTTGGAGAAGGGGGTTCAACCCGCCATTGGATCGATAAAAGGATAATTATCGACTTCACTATAAATAGCGGAAAATCGTTTATTAATTCATTTCCTTTCACGTTTCCTCGTAAAAGCTATGATTTCTCTCAAACTTCAAACTCAGATCTACTCTCCGTTTCTAATCCGATTTCAATTCCGTTTGAGTTTCTGGATTCCTCTCTTCATTCTCTTCATATCTGTACCAAGTTTCGGCATTTCCGAGCAAATGAAGACCCGGTCGAGCATATAGGTCACCCAGACAGTCCCGTTGCTTAGATTCCGGTGAATTTGATGTTGTACATGCGTAGTCTGTGTCGTTGTGATTCCGAATCTTCTTTCGGATTGTCAATCGAGTTAGTAACGAATAAGTTATGAATTTATTCGTTTTCCGTACTACAATTTGGCCTAAATTGACCTTAGGCTTTTCAAAATGGATAATTAGAAATTCCATTATGATCATTATATTATTCTGGTGTTTATGGGTTGTTTGTTTGATGAAATCTGATGACAAGTGGGTTTAGAAATGGCCTGCGGGCAAAATGTTATTCAGCCGCAATTTAATTAATTAATTAAAGGTTAATTAATTAAATTAGGGTTAAATTTGAGATTGAGAAATACTGATTAGATGCATGCTAGGTGTCAGAATGAGTTGAGGATCATGATGATGTTATGGATATCGGTTATGGCTTTAAGGTTTAGTATGTGTCCGAGTATTATGAGATGTTATGTTGAGGATATGCCTTAGGCATTTATGAATGTGTTGAGGATCTGAGGTTTAGATTTGAGATATAGGTTGGTTGTGGTTAGTGAGACGAGTCTCCTAACCTTTGCAGTATGTGATTGTGTGTCCCTTGCTATTGTAGGCGTTGATTACTTCCCCAAGGGGAAGCTGTGTCGTGGTACAATTTACGAGTATATCAGGTAAGTCCATAGGACTTACTTAGCGTGCAGTTGTGGATTGTATGATTGTGATGGTTGTGTGTGTTCATATGATTGAGCATTTATAACCTAAACCGGACTAGGATGACCATTTATTACATTTATTTGGCCCAAGTGTATTATAACGAGCGGTAACCCCCGTTCTCCGGCTGCTGGTTAGGTGGAGGTGCATGGAACCCAGTAACATAGGGGGGGCGAGGGACAATCACCCCCAATGCAAATCCCTATGTTAACGGGGAAAGAGACGAGGTTCATTAGGTTCCTCGTGTTACAAAAGAAGTTGAATTAGTAATGGAATAATGTAATAAAAGATAATAAATGAATGTGTGTGGTAATGCGTGTATGAGATGTTGATGTATGGTTGTGCTATTACCTTCATGCTTTTTATTGTTGTAGCTAATGGTTTCATACCGTGTTGTAGATGATTGATAGGTGATGGAATCACTGTCATTTAGGGTAGTTTTTAGAGTCTTTTTATTGCATTAGTGTCGGTTTATGTACTAACTCCTTGGTCCAGAAGAAGAAGATCAAAAGAAGGTAAGGATGGAGTTATAAACACTTATGAGTAAAGATCGATCAAGAAGCAAAGTTTCTGTTGCTCCACCGCCCCCGCGCGTCCTTGCAGCCGCCCCAGCGGGTGACACTTCCCACTGAAGCGCTCCCAGCACCTTCCCAGTGCCGGCCAAGATGCAGATCACCGCCACTGCGCCACCCATCGGCGCCCCTGCGGTGACTTGCCCGGACAAGACAAAGACCAGCTCCCCTTTGCCTCCCACTGCGCCCTGCCTGCGCCTCGCCTTGGGAGTTGGAAGGCGAAGAGTCTGTGTCACCGCCCCTGCGTTGGTCTTAAGGCGCCCCTACGCCTTAGCATCAGAAACGTCAGGAAGGCGAAAGGTCAGACGTTGAAGAGCATTAAAGATCCGCCCTAGTGGAGTTGTGTAGCCGCCCCAGCGGTTATGAAGAAGATCAACTGATTTTGCCTAAACCGCCCCTGCGGGTCCTGAAGGCCGCCCCTGCAGTTTAACGCCAGAAGCTTTACTCCGGCTGTTTACACCACCTTTATGGCATTAAAGGGGGCTGTTTTAGGCCGGCTATTTACGCCTAATTAAGTGTCTTTTGTAGTATAAATAGTCCATGGCTGATTGCTAGAATTATCCATGCTTTTCCTCACAAAATCCATTTTTAGACTTGAGTTTTCCATTGTAATGAGTTGCTAACTCCCTTGCTACATTGGGTTGGTTTGAAGCTGCTTTGTTACTTTGGTTGTAAGTTCTTTTAATATAAGTTTTTATTTAGTAATGCTTTGTGTTTCCTTGATCTTCATTGTTTAAATTGCATGTTAACTATTACTTGAGATTGATCACCTTAGGTTCTAAAGTGCATGTAAACAACTAGGATTAATAGGTTCCGGGTTCGGGTCTTTAATCTAGTAGCAACTTTAAGTAATAACGGGTTGTAATTACTTAAAGAAAAGGAACACAAATATAAAGATAAGTTTAACGGTTTTAATCTTCTCTGTATATCCCTTAGTCTTTGCTTGAATTCTAACTTATTATTTGTTCTTGTAGGTTTACGGAACTTTAATAGGTTAAGTTGTGTTGGTGCCGGTGGGCTCAACACATATGTATGATCGAGACGGGAGATTACTTAAAAACTTGTAAAAAGAATGCACCAACGTAGCAATTGTAAAAAGAATGCACCAAAGTCGCATTAATCGTTTTCATAAGTTTTTGTGCATCAATTCAACCAAACCCCCCCCCCCTTTGTGTCACTTGTCATTATAATCGATAATTGCATCTAAAACACCTTAACTCTCTTGGGTTCGACCCTTACTTAATCACTTTTACTTGTTCTTAGTGCTAAGTCGGGATTTACTTTTGATTGGGTATAGACGACCATAGAAATACCTCCGGTCAATGATCTGCAGGTTAGGAAGACTGCAGGGTGAGACAGATGGTGTGGCCAGCCGAGGACTTCTGTACATTAGGATGCGTGGGATATGGGAGCTTTTGTATCAGATGTTGTGGTTTGATGTTTTGTACTCGGCTCTGAGTTTGTAAACTCTTTTGATGTATCATATACATATTTTATGTATTTGGTTTTAATCTACCTGTGCCTTGTTGTAAAATCCAGTGAACTTGTTGTCAGGCTAGGGTCAGGATCCATTGTGAGATCCTAGCCCAATGTAGCATCCCAAGTCCCGTGGATTTGGGGAGTTACACCAGCGGTATTCATGGAGTTGATAAACGGGATTTTCATCGCCTTCTTAGACCAGTTTGTAGTGGTCTTCATTGACGACATCCTAGTTTACTCTAGGAGTCGAGAGGAGCATGTCGGACACTTGAGGACAGTGTTACAAACTCTACAGGATAGCCAGCTTTATGCTAAGCTGTCCAAGTGCGATCTCTGGATGTGAGAGGTGGCCTTCCTAGGCCATGTAGTCACTGCTGAGGGGATTAAGGTCGATCCGGAGAAGATCGAGTCAGTGTCTTCTTGGCAACCTCCGAAGAATGTTAAGCAGGGTTGCAACTTTCTCGGTTTGGCAGGCTACTACCTCCGGTTTGTGGAAGGGTTTTCCCTGATTGCCCGACCACTTACCTGCCTTCTGAGGAAGACTACTCGGTTTGTTTGGTCGGAGCCGTGTCAGCGGAGCTTTAAGGAGTAGAAGAGGAAATCAACGTTTGCTCCGATTTTAGCACAGCTTGAGGGTACAGATGACTTTGTGATATACAATGACGCATCGAAGCTAGGCTCGGGATGTGCGTTGCTTCAGAGGGGTGATGTCATAGCCTATGCGTCGCGCCAGCTGAAGATGTATGAGGATAACTACCCCACACACGACCTAGAGTTAGCTGTTGTAGTCCATGCTCTTAAGATTTGGCGTTACTATCTCTAAGGGGCGACATGTCAGATCTTCATAGACCATAAGAGTCTCAAATACATATTCACTCAGTGGGAGTTGAATAACCGCCACAGGTGGTGGCTAGAGTTGATCAAGGATTTTGACCTTGAGATTCTCTACCACCCCGGAAAGGCGAATGTAGTTGTTGACGTTATGAGTCGGAAGATGCCTCGGGAGAAGGTGGTAACCCGGTTGATCGTACAACCACATCTGTAGAGGGATTTGGCTTGGCTAGAGGTAGAGATTCTGTTTCCAGATACAATTCATCAGTTGGCTACCTTGGATTTACTTCTTGATCTGTTGGGTGAGATCCGACAGAAGCAGGAGACTTGTCCGACTTTGACCAGGATCCGAAATAGGATGTCTCGAGGTGAGGTACCTCAGTTCACTATTGGTGCTGACGGAGTGATGAGACGTCAGGACCGTATTTGTGTACCATCAGACAGTGAGTTGAGACAACGGATATTTGGTGAGGCCCATGCTACTCCATACTCAGTACATCAAGGAGCGAGCAAGATGTACAAGGACGTGAGACGTTCCTTCTGGTGGGGTGGTTTGAAGCCCGACATGGCTCGGTATGTAGCTTAGTGTGCGACCTGCCAGCAAGTCAAGATTGAGCATCGTATGTCTGGAGGAGAGCTCCACCCACTGCCAGTACCATAGTGGAAGTGGGAGGATATCTCTATGGATTTTGTCACGGGAATGAGACTCTGCAAAGATTTTGATGCTATTTGGGTGGTGGTTGACCGTCTGACGAAGACTGCACGTTTCATTCCGATTAAGGAAATGTGGCTCGTAAGTTGTCTAGCTGAGGAGTTCACCCGACACATTGTGAGACTCCATGAAGTACCGAGGACTATCGTCTCCGACAAGGATGGACGTTTCACCTTGAGATTTTGGCAGCAAGTACATACTGCTTTGGGGATTGTTCGCCCTAAAACGTGCGTGCAATAAAGTCTTAAATTTATAACACTAGAATAAAGGCAAGCGAACCCGCAGTGTACGGATCGGCGTAGATCAGCAAATATTCCAGAGTATCGATCGCAGGGATTTGGTGAAACAAAATCCAAACTCAATTGTCGACAAGTAAAAGATGTAAAGCTTTGCAAATATTGGGGAAAACAGCAACCCTAAAGATTCAGATATCAATATTGTGGAAATTTATTCAAGATATACTAAAGAACTAAGGACAGAGTCAAGAGTTGCAAAGGTATGCTAAAGTAATGTAATGTACGGTGAAGTTCCAAGACTTTATGTGACTTATCTAAAGACACTCTCTATAAAGGTTGTTGAGGCTGCAGTATAGAAAGGATCTATGGACAAGAATTAAACTCAAATACCCAAACTTGTAACCCAAGGATCAAGATAAACTAAAATGATTAAGGTTATGAAACTCGAAACCGAAATAGAGGATGATGAGTCTCACTACTACCTAGGAAAGGCAAGCCAAAGCTAGGTTAAAGCTAATCTTTAACCTTGGAACAAAGTAAAAGAAAAGTTCGTAAACTAGGGTAGATCACGGTCAGATCTTGAGAACAACGGCCGTGGAAACCCAAGAATAGGCCGTGATTTAGGTTCGTCGACAAGATCTCTCTAACTCTCAGGGTCCAATCAAATTACGATCGATCTATCATCATCTAAGCCACAACTATCAACCCTTCACCTTAGAATTGCTAAAGGGTTTTAGCCAATAACCATTGTCATAATATCAATATTCGATTTAAAGAGAATGAAAGATGAAAACCCTCGAATACTCAATAAACTTCAAAACCAATTCTCAAATCCGAAATACAAGAAGCGATATTCAATGGATTCAGAATGTATAACACAAAACCTCACAATGATCTAAGGTAAGTATGAAGAACAGGTTGTCATTCTGTCTTCAATATCAAAACCTAAGAAAGAGGCTAACCCTTTGGCGATCTTCAATCAACCCTAGGCGAAAATGCTCCAAGCAAAGTAAGCGGCCGTCTACCCCCAAGTGGATGCGAGATGTATGCGGCGTCTAAGCGGCGATAAGTAGGGATCCCCGAAAATCTCTTTTCCGACCTTTTTATAAGACGAGAAAGAATAACCGTTCAGGCCCATCACGTAAATAATGTGGCAAATGAAGACACGTTAAAAGATAGCCTAAATCACGGTCTCAAGGGTTTCAACGACCGTGGTTTAGAGCGTGGAAAAGGATTACGGTGTCTTGTGACTTCCACGACCGTACTTTAGACCGTGTAACCTGATGGAGTGCTCCACGTTCATGATGCCAAGATCCACGGCCGTGGTTTAGAGCGTGGACTCTTCTACGGCCGTAATTCAGGGCGTGGAAGTGTAAAATAGTTGTAATCTCCTTTGTGTCGTGACATTCTTCATCCTAGCTCCTTCCTTAGCTTCCTTGATGTGTTCCTAATCCTCGAATATGATCGATTACTCTCTTTTCTCTCTCAATTGCTCTTATTTAGCTCCTTTTCACCTACAATCAACACAAGGCTAATGTAGACATCCATATTGATAAAATAGACGAATAAGCTAACAATTGCTTCTAAACTTTATCCATGTACACAATAATAAGGGAAAAATAACTAAAATAAGTGCCTAGAATATCGCAATATTTCATGCTAACAAAATACCCCATACTTGTCACTTGCTTGTCCCCAAGCAAGGTTTTTAAAAGCTTAGAATACTGGTTAGAATGAAATATGCATGTAATCTCAAAACAAAATCATCCTTTAGGTAAATGTGCTTCTAGTCAATAGATCATCCTCAAACCTTGCTTCATTCATCCTTTAAACGCTTATATACATAAACCAAAGAATGTAAAGTAAGGAAACATCATGAATCGCTTAAACTTTAAGACGAATATCATAACCTTTAAGTATTGTCAAAATCAAGCATAAGAGACTTCAATTTAGATCACCAATTCAAATAACATTCTTTTGATCTTAAGGACTTTCAAGTAAGGTCTAGAATGCGGAAGGGAGGGAAACTTATAAGGGATGTGGTGCATGAATCCGGGAAAATGAATAACCCAACTCTTTTTCTTTTTACTTTGTTGCAACACCATCAACTTTGAGCTTTGCTCTCTTCTTTTTCACATTATTTTTCAACTTTACTTTTTGAAAGATGGACAGAGGTGCACAAAAACCGAAGCCTAGGAGATCGGCGTTTCTCAAATTTCGAGATGCCTCAAACCTTTGATGCACATACCATAATTCGTTAGGAATATCGCTCAATCCGACTTTGGAAAGACACAAACACCCGGCTATGTGAATAATGCCGAGTTACTCATCGTCATGATTGACTTCCCCAAACCTATTAATTCTATTCTTTGAATGCAAAATTTTGCTTTCATGGCCCTCCCACATCAAACATGCCAAATATCAACTCCTCCAAATTCCCAGATAGGTAAGGGAGGCAATTACTTTTATTGAGGGGCTAAGTGATCAAAGAAAGAAGAAAGAAAATCAAATTGCCTTAATCATTTCATAAAGAAGTATAAGAATTCATCATGTGATTTCAACCTCAATTTATCAATATGATTTAGATCAAACTTTCACATTATGAAACTTGCAAGAAAGGATAAGCAACACATTCAATTTGTTTTCAATTCATTATTTCGTTTAAGCATACAATTGTCATCAAAAACTCATTCCATAAGTGAGAGTTGTCATAGAAGTCATCTCTAATCTTCGAAGCACAAAACTCTTTCAAAAATTTCCAAAATTTTTAAATTTTTATGGGTTTTTTTTTTCAAACTTTTTCATGCAATGCAATAATGAAACGTGTGACTCTGAAAATGAAACATGCAAAGTGTTATGGATAGAAGCAAGCAAATGTAGTAGAGTTATTACACATAATAGTCACACCCCACCCCATACTTAAAACATACATTGTCCTCAATGTTCCAAAAGAAATAAAGAAAAGAAGAAAAGAAAAATGAACTCACTAAAATGGTGGTGGGGCGGCTGAAACTGTCAATCGGCATAGCTCATCACTGCGGAGGCGGTGATGGTGGAAATGGTCGGAAGTCATGGCTGTAGTACCGCCCGAACTGCTGGCGGTAGATATCACTCATCATCTCGTCATGCTCCCGGCTCCAAGTCTCCTGCGTCTCCCGATGGATCTCCAAGTCACCAACTCGTCTAGAAAGGTCAGTGGCCCACTCCGGTAGCTGCTGGTACCAAGATGGTGGATGACCGTACCATGTCGGTGCGTCTTGTGGAGTCGGTTCTACTGGTGCCTGATCATACCAAGGAGGCGGAGCTTCCATCCATTAAGGTTGTGCTCCGTAACAAAGGGGAGGAGCTTCCATCCATGTTGGCCTTTCACTCACACTAGCACGGCGAGAGGAAGAGGCTCCAGAAGGTCCAGCGGGTCGTGGTGAACGCCTAGGAGGGTCAGGGAAGTGTGTCGGCTGATCCGGGAAAGTGCCAAAGTCTTGCTTATCACCTCCTCCCTCAAAACCATCACCTCCTCCTACCTCCTTGACCGAAGGTATTTCTATGGTCGTCTATACCCAATCAAAAGTAAATCCTGACTTAACACTAAGAACAAGTATAGTGATGAAGTAAGGGTCGAACCCAAGAGAGTTGAGGGTTTTAGATGCAATTATATATTATGATGACAAGTGACACAAAGGGGGGGGTTTGGTTGAATTGATGCACAAAAACTTATGAAAACGATAAATACGACAAGTAAGACAATAATGGGTGAATCTACACTAGGTTGATTCTAAGCATGCAATTGCTACTTTGGTGCGTTCCTTTTACAAGTCTTTAAGTAAGCTCCCGTCTCGATCATACATATGTGTGGAGCCAACCGGCATCAACACAACTTAACTTATTGCAGTTCCGTAAACCTACAAGAATAAATAATAAGTTAGCATTCAAACAAAGACTAAGGGATATAAAGAAAAGATTAAAACCGTTAAACTTATCTTTATAATTGTGTTTCTTTTCTTTAAGTAATAACAACCCGTTATTACTTATAGTTTCTACTAGATTAAAGACCCGAACCCGGAACCTATTAATCCTAGTTGTTTACATGCACTTTAGAACCTAAGGTGATCAATCCTAAGCAATAGTTAACATGCAATTTAAACAATGAAGATCAAGGAAACACAAAGCATTACTGAATAAAAACTTATATTAAAAGAACTTAAAACCAAAGTAACAAAGCAGCTTCAAACCAACCCAATGTAGCAAGGGAGTTAGAAACTCATTACAATGAAAAACTCAAGTCTAAAGTGGATTTTGTGAAGAAAAGCATGGATAATTCTAGCAATCAGCCATGGACTATTTATACTACAAAAGACACTAAATTAGGAGTAAATAGCCGGCCTAAAATAGCCACCTTTAATGCCATAAAGGTGGTGTAAACAGCCGGAGTAAAGCTTCTGGCGTTAAACCGCAGGGGCGGCCTTTAGGACCCGCCGGGGCGGTTTAGGCAGAATCGGTTGATCTTCTTCAGAACCGCTGGGGCGGCTACACACCTCCGCTGGGGCGGATCTTTAATGCACTTCAACGTCTGACCTTTCGCCTTCTTGACATTTTTGTTGTTAAGGCGCAGGGGCGCCTCAAGGCCTACGCAGGGGCGGTGACACAGACTCTTCACCTTCCAGCTCCCAGGGCGAGGCGCAGGCAGGGCGCAGTGGGAGGTACAGTGGCGCTGGTCTTCGTCTCTTTAGGGTAGGTCACCGCAAGGGCGCCGATGGGTGGCGCAGGGGCGGTGACTTGCATCTTGGCCGGAGCTGGTGAAGGCGTAGGGGGCGCTATGGTGGAAGATTTCACCCGCTGGGGCGGCTGCAAGGTCCCGCTGGGGCGGGGAAGTAACAGAAGCTTCACTTCGTGATCTCTCTTCACTCCTAAGTGGTTATAACTCCTTTAACTTCTTTTAGTCTTCTTCTTCTGGATCAAGGAGTTAGTAGCATAAACTGACTCTAATGCCATAAAAAGATACTAAAAACTACCCTAAATGATAGTGATTTCATCACCTTCCAAACTCCCCCATACTTAGACCTTTTACTCGTCCCGAGTAAAACAATTAACAGTAGTTAGACTCAAGGTCTCAGGAAGCAAGGGAAAGAAAGAAAAGTAATGAAAACAAAAGAAAAACCAAGAAAAGAAGAAATGAAAAGAGTGGAAAATGTGAGAAAAAGAGAAACTATCATCCTTATCGCTCCAAGAATGGCCTACCCGGACAACCTCCTCATGACTCCCCTTCTTATGTCGCCAAAACGCCGGAAGGGAAACCTACAATCGGTGTTGCTCATTGATAACGTGATATATGACATTAGTATAGGCATACATTTAGATAGTTTTTCCCGTTATTCATGCACGGTTTGACATTAGCTCACGACGTTTACACTCATTTCGTGCATATTTCTAGAAAAGACGTCTACACAAGCTTTTGTCGGTTTTGTAGGTATTTCGGGGATCTTTTGAAAATTAATCGATACATTCGAGGGTCAAGCTTCATGGTGGTAAACATCCAAGGCTTTGAAGGAACATAATTGGAGCAATGAAGGACACAATGACCCTTATTGGTGCAAGCAATGGAGCAACTCATGGCTAGACAATCATAACATGCCTCTGTTGAAGAAAATCGGACCATCACTCAGGAAAATCGGCCGATTTTCCTGACTGGGTCGATTTTTGGCCTTCAACAGCTTAAGCCACGTGTCCCACGATCTCTTTGTCCGGCCTTGCTCTTGGTGGAGAATATAAGTGGGCCTGCAAGCTGTTGCTGAGCACCCTCCTCTCCCACATTCTCTCATTCACAACTCATTCCATTGGGGATAGACTTGGAGAAGAGAAACACTCTCTCAAATTAAAGGAAGAAGAAGAACACAAACTTAGAGTGATAGTTAGTTCTTGAGTGATTTTGAGTGATTTTTGGAGTCTTTGATTGAAGGACTATTGCAAGGATTGTTAGGAACGTTTAGGAACTTCATTTGAAGGGTTGTAAGTCTTGCTAAAACTTAGATTCAGCTGAGATTTATTGTTTTTACTTGCTTATCTTTCATCATCCATCTATGAAAACCATGTATGCTTGTGTGATGATTTTGGATCTTGATATGCATACTATTGGCTAGTTTATTGTGATTCTAGAGTGATGGATTGATGTTTATGGCTTGGGTGATGATAGGATGGACTTATATGTTAGTTTAGGATGATTTGTATGCACGAAACCTAACCCAGGAAGAAAAATCGGCCTGTTCTTCAGCCAGATCGGCCGATTTAGGTATGATCCACCCGATTTTTCTCCTTGTTGCCCTTTAATTGATGAATCTGTATGTTAGGATGTTAGGTTGTTGAAATCCTAGTGTTTATTAAGCATAATTTAGCTTAGGATCACCTAATACTAACAACTTAAGTGAGGGAAGAGATCTACCCGATGATTTCCGATCTTAGATCCCGAAGATGATGAACTCTAGGTAGTAGTGAGCCTCACAAGCCGCTATTGGATTGAGTGTGCTACAATTATTGCTTGAGACTTCCCTTTTCCGAGACTTACCCGGTAAGGAGAGGGTAGCCCCTTTAGTAGAGTCCGGTTTGTGTAGAATTCCCTAATTTAACCCCTTGAGACCTACCCGATAATAAGAGTTTGATTGGGATTAGTGAAGTGAGAGACCAACCCGGTAATTGCTTCCATTAGTGAAACACCCTTTCCCAACACCGCAACTTTATCCTTAGAATCTTAGGAGCTTGAGTCCAATGCCATAACCGGAAATCTTGACCTCTAGAATCCACTCTTTTCTCTTGATCATATAGTTTGTGCTTGAATTGCTTGTTTGTTTGCTAGCTTGAGTTGTTAGTTTGCTTATTATCTTGCTTGATTTGTGATCTTTGTTTGATCACCTCAAAAACCCAACCAAAAATATCTTGATTTTTATTTCTTTATTTCTTTCTCTTTTCTTAGACTAGATTCACACTATCTATGACCATTTGTTTGACTTGATTTCACCTTAGTCTTCGTGTTCGACCTCGGAATACTATCCCTACTACAAAACGTCCCGTACACTGCGGGTTCGCTAGGAGTTAGGAGAAATATATCGAGTATAAATTTAAGGCTTTTATGCGTGTCACAATCTTAGCGTAACAAGTTTTTGGCGCCGTTGCCGGGGACTAGGTCTAGATTGAGTCATTTTCATGATTGTTTATAGTGTAGATCTTTCTTGTTGCTTTTGATCTCTTTTGGTTTGTGTCTTTGCTTTTCAGGACATCTCTCACTCTTTAGGTGTATGCGAAGATCTCGTGGCAAGGATTTAGCTCCATTCGATCTCGAACCTGAGAAAACCGTTAGATCTAGATCCAAGAGCATTAGAAAGGGAAAAGAGATGGCCGGAAGAGATCTCCAAGCTGAGTTGGATGAGGCTTTAGAGCAAATTAGGATAAGGGATGAAGCCTTGGAGAATGAAAGGAGACTTGCCAATGAGAGGCAAGAGGCAACTAGGAGGGAGATTGAAGAGATTAGGAAAGCTCTTGTGCAAAGAGAGCTTAATCGTCAACAACCTCCTCCACCTCCACCACAACCGCAGCCGGCGGTTAATATTCGGGTTGTGCCCTTTGCTATTGAAAAGCCACAAACGTTAGGGCAACGTATGGATCCGGCACAAAGAGCACACCGTCCGGGTGTGAACTTAGGAGATCCCGCAGCCCATGATTACGAGCTCCGCCCTCAAGTTCTACAAATGATCCGGCATAATCAATTTGGAGGGATGGAAGGAGAGTCTCCTCATCAACACTTGATGAACTATGAGATCTTGATGGAGACTCTTAGACCGCCTAGATTGGAGAGCAACAACCATAAGCTTAGGCTTTCTCCTTTTCACTTAAGGATAAAGCCTTGGTTTGGTATCAATCTATTCCACAAGGGCGAGTGAGTACTTGGGAGGAGATGATAACCGAGTTTTTGACTAAGTTCTTCCCACCTTCCAAGACTACCGAGTTAAGAGGGAAGATCAATGCCTTCGTGATGAAGGATAGAGAGAGTTTGTTCAAGTCTTGGGAGAGTTTCAAAGACCTTCTCCTAGATTGCCCACACCATGGTATACCAAAAATTGAGCTATTGGAGATCTACTTCAAAGGACTTGATGAAGATAGCCAATTCAAGCTTCAATCTCTTTCCGGTGGGACTTTCATGGAAAAGAATGTGGATGAAGCTTGGGAGTTTATAGAGAAACAAGCTTTAGTGATTGAGAAGTACTCCCATAGGAAGAGTGATGGGAGGAAAGCGGGAGCATATGAGGTGAGTGAAGTCACCATGAGTAACTTCAAGCTTGATGCAATCAACAATGAATTGAAATCTTTGAGGGAGTTGTGTGCTACAACTTTGAAGAATCAAGCAAGCCCTCAAGTGCAAGTGCAAGCAAACTTGTCTTCCAAGGAGGAAGATGTGAACTACATGGGAAGGGGCAACTACAATAACTATCAAGGCCCAAGGAACTTCAACAACAACCGGCAATTCAACAATTACCGGCCTAACCACAACCATCCCTGGTTTTCCTATTCTAACCCGGATGGAGCCTTGAACCCTCCCGCTTCCACAAGCGCAACTCCACCGCCGAAGGCTTCACAAGAACCTCCACCCGGATTTACTCAACCTCCAAAGGATAGAACCGAAATGATGTTTGAGCAATTGCTTGGAATGTTGAGTGGTCTTGAGAGCACGGTGACTTCCATTTCTAAAGCTCAAAAGGTGTTGGAAGCACAAGTGTTCCAAAAGGCGGGTGAAGCTCATAGAGATCCGGGAAAGCTTCCCGGAAGAACCGAAGATAACTCAAGAGGCCAAGTGTTGGCTATCACAACAAGGAGTGGTCTAAGCATGAAGGATTCCTTACCTAAGGGAAATGACAAAGGGAAGCAAGTGGTGAATGAAGAAGAGCCATTGCGAGAAGATGGAGCAAAGAGCAAGGATTATGAACCATCATATGTGGCACCACCTACATACAAGCCACCACTACCGTTCCCACAATCAAGAGCAAGAGCTCGCTTGGACAAACACTTTGGTAAATTCCTTGAACTTATGTCTAAATTGCATATTGACATTCCGTTCATGGATGCTATTCTAGGTATGCCGGCATATGGCAAATTCTTGAAGGAAATACTCTCCAACAAGAGGAAGTTGGAGGAGTATGGGGAAGTGAGGATGAAAAAAAGGTCCTCGGAGTTGTTTCAAACGATGAAGGAGGAGATGCCTCCTAAGCTAAGAGACCGGGATCCTTTTGCGTGCCAATCGGAGTGGGAGAAGTGAAGTATGACGCCCTATGTGATCTTGGGGAAAGTGTAAGCATCATCCCGCTTGCACTTTGCAACAAGGCTGGGCTATGAGAGCCAAAGCCGGTCAAGATGACCCTTTACATGGCGGACCGTTCAATCACTCACCCGGTTGGAATCTTGGAAGACATTCCGGTGCAACTAGGGAAGTTCTATGTGCCCATAGATTTCGTTGTTTTGGATATCCCGGCGGATTATCCGGTTCCTATCATCTTGGGGAGACCTTTCCTAGCTACTTCCGGATGTTTGGTGGATTGCAAGAATGGAGTTCTCTCATTCAACATTGGAGAAGAGAACATCAAGTTTAATTTGTCCACAATGGTGAAGGGGCCAACCCTAGGTGAAGATGTCTTCAACATTGTTGAGGAAGAGGAGTCTAGAGAGGTTGTGAGCTCAATCTTGCTTAAGGATCCACTTGAGAAGGTTCTTAGCTCAAGTTTGATGGAGGAAGGAGTTGAGGAAAGTAGCAATAAAGTAATCAAGGCCTTGAATGCATTGGACGAGCTACCAAGTGTTGGATTTGAAGTACTAGAGGAGGAGAGAATCACCCAGAAAAATCGGACAGAGGGGGCCAGATCGGCCGATTTTTGTACTTATCTTGAAGTTCCATCCAATTTTGCAAATGTATAAACTGAGATCGACCTACACTCAGGAAAATCGGCCGATCTTCCTGACTGGGCCGATTTTCCTGAGTCTTTTGAGCATCATCCAAGTGTTTGTGAGCAATCATCAAGGGACTTAGGGGAAGCTTCCATGGCTTTGCAATCATCTCAACCTACATTGTATGGATCATCTCCAACCGAAAAAGGTCCTCCTCAACTTGATCTTAAACCACTTCCTTCTCATTTAAAGTATGCTTTCCTTGGTTCAAATTCTACTTATCCGGTGATTGTGAATGCATCTTTGAATGATGATGAGCTTAATAGATTGTTGAATGAATTGAAACTGCATAGAAAGGCAATAGGATACACCATTGATGACCTTGTTGGCATTAAGCCCTTCTTGTGCATGCATAAGATAATGATGGAAGATAACCATAAACCCTCTATTGAACATCAAAGAAGTTTTAATCCTATAATGAAAGAGGTAGTTAAGAAAGAGATCATTCAGTTGCTAGATGCGGGAATCATCTACCCTATTTCGGATAGTAAATGGGTTAGTCCCGTACATGTGGTTCCTAAGAAGGGTGGGATGACCGTAGTAACTAATGAGAACAATGAACTAATCCCAACTAGGACGGTTACGGGATGGAGGATGTGTATTGACTATAGGAAACTAAATGTGGCCTCTAGGAAAGATCATTTCCCTCTTCCTTTCATTGACCAAATGCTAGAGAGATTAGCTCAACACTCTCATTTTTGTTACCTAGATGGCTATAGTGGATTCTTCCAAATCCCTATCCACCCCGATGACCAAGAGAAAACCACATTTACATGTCCTTGGGGTACATTTGCATATAGGAGAATGCCATTTGGGTTGTGTAATGCACCCGCCACCTTTCAAAAGTGTATGATGACCATATTTTCTGAATATATTGAGAATATCATGGAGGTGTTTATGGATGATTTTTCCGTTTATGGATCTTCTTTTGACGATTGCCTAGCTAACTTGTCTTTGGTACTTAAGAGATGTGAAGAGACAAATCTTGTCTTAAATTGGGAAAAATGCCACTTCATGGTAAGTGAAGGTATTGTGTTGGGACACTTGGTGTCCAACCGTGACATTGAGGTTGATAGGGCCAAGATTGAAACGATAGAGAAGTTGCCACCACCTACCTCGGTGATGGGGGTAAGGAGCTTTTTAGAGCATGCCGGTTTTTACCGGAGATTTATTAAAGATTTCTCTAAGATTTCTAAGCCTCTTACTAACCTACTAATGAAAGATGTTGAGTTTGTTTTCTCCAAGGATTGCCTTGAAGCTTTTTGTAGGTTGAAGAATGCTTTGATCTCCTCACCTATCATGCAACCTCCGGATTGGAGCTTACAATTTGAAGTGATGTGTGATGCAAGTGATGTGGCTATTGGGGCTGTTTTAGGACAAAAGAAAGATGGGCGCACACATGCCATCTATTATGCTAGCAAGACGCTAGATGATGCCCAACTCAACTATGCCACAACCGAGAAAGAGTTGTTAGCGGTAGTGTATGCCTTTGAGAAGTTCCGCTCATATCACGTTGGAGCGAAGGTTATAGTGTATACGGATCATGCTGCGATCCGTTATCTCCTTACGAAGAAGGATGCCAAGCCTAGGTTGATTCGGTGGATTCTTCTTCTTCAAAAGTTTGATTTGGAGATCCGGGACAAGAAGGGGTCCGAAAATTCGGTGGCGGATCACCTTAGTAGACTACCTCCATTAGAGATTAAGAGAGATGATATTCCGATTGATGACTCATTCCGGGATGAGCAATTGCAAATGATGGAGGAGTGTCTATTTCAAGTGTCTAGAGGAAGTGAGCCATGGTATGCCGACATTGTGAACTACCTAGTGTGTGAGGAACTGCCTCCCGGTTTTTCATATGTCCAAAGGAAGAAGTTCTTCAAAGATGTGAGGCACTACTATTGGAGTGAACCACTTTTGTTCAAGAAAGGGCCGGATGGAGTCTTTAGAAGATGCATACCGGAGGATGAGGTGGAGAGTGTGATCCGCCATTGTCATTCCTTGCCATGTGGAGGGCATGCTAGCTCACACAAGACATGTGCTAAGGTGTTGCAATCGGGGTTCTTTTGGCCAAGTTTGTTCAAGGATGTGCAAAACTTTGTGGTAGCTTGTGATGCTTGCCAAAGGACGGGCCACATCTCAAGGAGGAATAAGATGCCCTTGAACAACATACAAGAGGTAGAGATATTTGATGTGTGGGGTGTGGACTTCATGGGACCATTCCCTTCTTCATGTGGCAACCTCTACATCCTATTGGCGGTGGACTATGTTTCGAGATGGGTGGAGGCAATCGCTTCTCCCACAAATGATGCCAAGGTTGTGGTGCGGTTCTTCAACCGAGTGATCTTTCCTAGGTTTGGGACACCAAGGGTGATCATAAGTGATGGAGGGAAGCACTTCACTAATAGGAACTTTGGAGCACTTTTGGCTAAGTATGGGGTGACTCATAAGGTGGCAACACCTTACCATCCCCAAACTAGTGGCCAAGTGGAGATCTCCAACCGGGAGATAAAAGAAATTCTTGAGAAGACGGTTTCTAGAACAAGAAAGGATTGGGCTATGAAGCTCGATGATGCCTTGTGCGCTTATAGGACCGTTTTCAAGACACCGATTGGCACCACTCCCTACAAGCTAATTTATGGCAAGTCTTGCCACCTTCCGGTGGAAATGGAGCATAGAGCATATTGGGCTATAAGGTGGTTGAATTTTGACCTCAAGGAGGCCGGTGAGAAGCGGTTGCTAGACATGAACGGCCTTGAGAAGATCCGGTTGGATGCTTATGAGAATGCCCGGATCTACAAGGAGAGGACCAAGCGTTGGCATGACAAGTGCCTCATCCCAAAGGAGTTGAATTAGGGTGACTTAGTACTTCTCTTCAACTCGAGGTTGCGGCTCTTCCCCGGAAAGATCAAATCAAGATGGACGGGTCCTTATGTTGTGAAGAAGGTCTTTCCTCATGGTGCGGTGGAAATAGGAGGAGATCATTGTGGTAACTTTAAGGTGAATGAGCACCGTTTGAAGAAGTACATCCCGGAAGCCCCGGTGGAAGTGATTGCTCCACTTCACCTTTGGTGAAACGCTCCTGAATTTGGTCAAGCTAATGACCTTAAAGAAGCGCTAAATGGGAGGCAACCCATTGGTACATATTTTTCTCTTTTGATTTTCTTGTTTTTGTTTGATCTTACTCTTGGTGTGCTTTGTTTTTCTTTTGTGTTTTTGGGTGCTAGATCTTGTTGATTGTCATGTGTGATGAGATGTTGGAGGTCATGTGAATACCTCATGGAATGGTTGAAGGTACAAGATCCAAGAACATGGACGAGGAAGAAAATACCCAGGAAAATCGGACTGTTCTTCACAAAAATCGGCCGATTTCCTGGGCAGTTGGTCCGATTTTTCCCTCTGTCAAGGAAAGTGAAGATCTCCAATCAAGCATGGGTGGAGCGGACGTGGAACTTGGACGGCTTGCGGTGCCAAGCGCGGGTTCCGACATCATAATGAACATCAAGAGCTCTCTACCATTCTTGATCAATGTTCCACCATCATCATTCGATGTGAACCGAAATACCAAAACATCACCAATTTTACATTGTGAGGACTCTATTTCACTTCTTTATTTAGTTTACACATTAGGGACAATGTGTTTCTAAGTATGGGGTGGGGTTTTCATGATCACTTGCATGATTAGCATCTTGAATAGTTTAATATTGTCACATGTTTCATTATGTCTTGCATTGTACATATATATTTCGAAAAATATACAAAAAAAAATCAGAAAATTTTAAAAATTTTAGTGCTTCTAAGCTTGGGAATGACCCTTATGATGAAAATTGTCTTGTGAATTGGCTATGGATGGCCTTATGTGTTGAATAGATGAATGCATATGTGGACTTGAAGTACTTATCTTGAATCCTATGAATGATTTGTGATCATGAATGTTTGCCTTGATTGAATTGAGAATTGAAAGTCGAAATTACATGATAGTTCTTGCACATCATTTATGAGTGATTAAGGCAATTCATCTATCTCTACTTCTCATCTTGATCATGTTGTTTGAGCACCTCAATTGATGAAAAATTTTACCTCTTTTGACCCATCCGGGACTAGGAGCATGCTAGTGTGTTGATGTGTGTGAAAAGCAAGTGTGGGGTGAAGTTGTTGATGAAAGAATGTTGTGAATGAAGTGCTGAATTTGTTGTGAAAGTGTAGACAAAAATATAGGTTTGGGGACGTTGGTATAAATGACGAGTAACTCGGGACCATTCACATAATCGGGTGTTTGTGCCTTGCCAAAGTCAAATAAACCGATAGTCCTAACGAGCTTTGGTATGTGTGCCCGGTGTGGATGCACCTCGAAAAATAAAAAAAACCCGAGGACGGCTAATCACCAAGGTTTCGGCTTTTGTACACCAATGCCAGTGTCTCAAAAATAAGTGAAAAAGAAAAAAAAACAAAGAAAAGATGGAGAAAATTATACACTTGTTGGGAAGTTTAGCAAAAACGAAATTGTGGAGTTAGTTCCTTTCCCGGATTAGCATCACATGACCTGAAAATTCCCACCTAATCACAACGTTTCTTAGCCTCCTCTTTCCTAAGTCCTTGTGACCTAATTGCATGTGTGTAAGACTTAGTGATCTAGATTGGAAATACTCATGATCATCTTGACTTCTTCATTTTCACCTCTCATGCATGCTTTCTAGTTAAGTATAATTGTCTTTCCATGCCTTCATTCATTTGATACATGATTGATTGTCCATTGCCATGAAACATGACTATGAAGGTGATCCAATGTTAGAAGCACAATTCCAAAAAAGATTTTGTTGTTTTTCTGCATGCATAAATCATGTCATCTCTTAGTCTATAGTTGGATCTTGCTCGGGGACGAGCAAATCATAAGTATGGGGTATTTTGATAACGTGATTTATGAAGTTAGTATAGGCATACATTTAGATAGTTTTTCGCGTTATTCATGCACGGTTTGACATTAGTTCACGACGTTTACACTCATTTCGTGCATATTTTTAGAAAAGACGTCTACACGAGCTTTTGTCGGTTTTGTAGGTATTTCGGGAATCTTTTGGATATTAATCGATACATTCGAGGGTCAAGCCTAATGGTGGTACACATCCAAGGCTTTGAAGGAACATAATTGGAGCAATGAAGGACACAAGGACCCTTATTGGTGCAAGCAATGGAGCAACTCATGGCTAGACAATCATAACATGCCTCTGTTGAAGAAAATCGGACCATCACTCAGGAAAATCGGCCGATTTTCCTGACTGGGTCGATTTTTGGCCTTCAACAGCTTAAGCCACGTGTCCCATGATCTCTTTGTCCGGCCTTGCTCTTGGTGGAGAATATAAGTGGGCCTGCAAGCTGTTGCTGAGCACCCTCCTCTCCCACATTCTCTCATTCAAAGCTCATTCCATTAGGGATAGACTTGGAGAAGAGAAAAACTCTCTCAAATTAAAGGAAGAAGAAGAACACAAACTTAGAGTGATAGTTAGTTCTTGAGTGATTTTGAGTGATTTTTGGAGTCTTTGATTGAAGGACTATTGCAAGGATTGTTAGGAACGTTTTGGAACTTCATTTGAAGGGTTGTAAGTCTTGCTAAAACTTACAACCAGGACCGTCCTCCGGAGGATACGGGAAATGGGAGAAGAAATGCTCATGTCGGCGGTAAAGGGTGTCAATCCGGTCCTCCTGAGCCTCCATCCTCTCTCGAAATGCAGTCTCATAGCTAGCCTGCCAGGCTACCTGCTGAGTCTCCAACTGCTGCCGATGAGCCGCCTGCCAATCATCCTGATGGCGGTCAAAATGGGTGGTCATGGAGGAGGCGAAGCTGGACTGCCACGCCTGCTGCTGCTCATGCATGGACCGCTGATACTCTGTCTGCCACGCCTGGTGCTGTGTACTCAAAGCAACCATCTGAGCCTGCAGACTCTCCACGGTCTAACTATCGTGTCCCGCCGTCAGCATGTCCTCATCTTTGGTGTGGGTCCTCCTAGAGCCGGCTGCGTACCTCCCCACTATATCAACCTGAGGCCGTCTCGGAGGGACCGGATCAGCCGGGACATATAGGTCAGAGAGCTCTTCTCCCAATGGGAGTCGGCAGGGCAAATATGTGAGATGACTCCCATCTGAAAGAGAGATCCAGAACCGATGTCCCCCATCTATCTTCAGGAGCCTGCATCTCCTCATCAACCCTTCAGTGTCACGTGGCGCCTCCAAACCTTCTTCCAATGGAGGAAGATCCATCACCCGTGCAACTAGTAGTGAAATGATACCTCCTCTCACTATGTCACGAGGCTCATTCCTCCTAATCCGCTTTAGAGCGGTGAAGAAAAGATAAGCCCAATCCGGCACAAATTCGTTGGAGAGACAAGCATATAGCAGTGGAAGGTCCTTAAGAGCGACCTTATTCTCTTCCTTGTGTCCACAGAAGACACTCATGAAGACCTTGGAGATGAGCCTTAAACAGGGGTGAGTGAATTTATTGGAGTACTCACCCCCTACATGAAACTCTGACCTAGTAGCGGCCTGCCAAAACTCCAACAGATCCGGTGTCGGAATGGGTTCCATCCAGTCATCGGAAGCTGCAATGGTCACTCCCAATGCCTCTTGTATTTGAGTGTAATCCAATGTGTACTTCCTCTTGTTGTATTTGAATGAAACTCCTATACACAATTGGTCATCCGTCACAATTTTAAATGTTGCTATGAACTGGCTGGTGAGGTCGGGGTGTGTTGGAGCGCTCTTTATGAGAAAATCTGCTAACCCGGCATTGTTAAGAAATTCCTGCATACTTTCCAACAATCCGAGATTTTCCAATGTGGAAGCATCAAGGAACCGGGTTGCATGCACCTCCCGGCTTTGAGCAATACTGTCTCGATCCTTCTCTCCTTGTGTCAACTTGTTTTTCCTTTGTGGTTCCATCTCTTGCAGTTGGTCAAGTAAAAAGTTAGAAAGTTTAGCAATTTGATCAAGAGACGAACCTTCTGTCGTGATTTACGCAAGGGCGGCTTGAGCAGGCGCAAGGGCGGCTTGACGCGGGAGCGGCAGCTTGCAAGCGCAGGGGCGGGTGAAGAGCAGAGGGCGATTATGGGGTTTTGGCGAAGGTGGTGGCGATGGGTCTGTACCGGCGTTCTGGTTGCTGTCACCGGAGGAGGAATTTGTGGTTTAGAGTAAGAGGGTCGTGGTGGTGTTTATGTGAAGGAGGGGAGAGGGTCAATGTGGCGGTTGAGTGAAGGTGGTAACGTAGGGTTGCCGGAGGAGGCGCGACGGCGTCAGAGGGCAGCGGTGCGAAGGTTTTTGGAGGCTCGAGGGCGGGGGAGGCGGAGCGGCTAGGGTTCGAAGGATGAATGGAGGTGGGTTGAAGTTAGGGGTAGATGTAGGTTATTTTTCGGAAGTATATTATTGGGCAGTATATTTTTTTCTTTCCTTAAGAGAGCCGTAGGGGCGTCGTTTGTCACCGCGGGGGCGGTGACAAGGGAGAGGGGGCATGCAACCTCAGCACCGGGGGCGGGGCTGAGCATGAGTGTCAAGGGTGCCCGCCGCAGGGGCGGAGTGACGTTGCCGCAGGGGCGGTGACTGTGATGTTACAGCGCAGGCCCAACGCCGGGTGCGGTGCTGGGCATGGGTGTCACCGCAGGGGTGGGACTCCTATCCGCAGGGGCGGTTTTCCTGACAGTAGCTCCTCTTCTTATTCCTTCGGGTTGCCTCCCGAATTAGCGCCTTTGTTTTACGTCGTTGGCTCGACATAAGGACTCTTCCTCTATGTTTGAACCTCTTCCTGCATCCCTTTTGGGTTTATAACCTTTTGCGACGGTAATCCTCCGGAGGCACTAGGTTCAATTCTTGTAATGGCTTCCGCCATTTGACCAACTTGCTTCTCAAGGTTCTTGATGCTTGATTCTGTTGTTTGGACATGAGTTGCAAAGTGTTTAGTCAAAACCTGCAATATATCTTCAGTTGTTTGATACTTACCTTGACAAGGCTGTTGTTGCTGGTTTGGTTGATCCCTCCAACGAAAGTTTTGTTGGTCACACCAATTTGCATGAAAATTCTGTGCATAAGGATCGTTCCAAGGTCTTTGTTGTTGCGGTTGTCCATAACCCATTGCGTTTACTTCTGCATCGTCATCTTGGACTTGTGGGCACATGTGTGTGCGATGGTACGGGTCAACGCATACTCCATAAGCTTTGAACTGTTATGGTGTTCCCATAAGTGTTAGCCGCTTCACCATTTCCTTCAATTCCGCTAGCTCGGTGGAAATATCACTCTTTCCGGAACTCACAACATGAACTCCTTTCTTAGCCGGGGTCCTTCCAAAGTTTTGAGTTCCTTCCGCTAGTTCCTACATCTTTTCCAAAGCAAGGTTAGGGGTTAAGTTAAGAATATTACCTCCACAAGCTGCATCGACGATCCTCCTTTCATTGTCTAACAAGCCATTGTACAAATACAAGACTAGATCTTGGGTTGAATATCTGTGAAAAGGACAGCTGGATCGGAGACGCGCAAACCTCTCGAAGTACTCATAGAGAGTTTCGTTCGCCTCTTGCTCGATGTTGCTTATAGCCTTCTTCAAGCTATTGGCCTTCTTGGCCGGAAAGTACTTCTCCAAAAACGCCTTGTGAAGGTTCTTCAAAGTGTCAATGCTTCCGGATGGAAGGTGGTAATACCAATCATCCGCAGAATCTTTGAGCGTGAAACCGAATGCTCTCATCTAAATTTGTTCTTCAGTAATGTTGGCTGGTTTCATGCTCATACACACGGTATGGAACTTTCCAAGGTGTTTGATTGGATCTTCACCACTTAGCCCATGGAATTATGAAAGTAGGTGAATAAGGCCCGGCTTGAGATCAAAGTTTACTCCTTCCCCCAATGCCGGTATAGTGACTGCAAGAGGGTTTTGAGCCAAAGTGGGATGCGTAAGTTAAAGAAGAGTACAGTCAACCATCTCTTGTTGAAGTTGTTGTTGTCTTCGTTGCCGGTTGTCGTCCTCTCAATTTCTGGATCAAAAGAAGCAAAGCCGGAATTAGTAGCGCGGGTTTGAACAATAAAATGGTTCAAACCAATAATCAATAATAACAATAAAACACAAAAACTCCCCGGCAACGACACCAAAATTTGACCGAAGGTATTTCTATGGTCGTCTATACCCGATCAAAAGTAAATCCTGACTTAGCACTAAGAACAAGTATACTGATGAAGTAAGGGTCGAATCCAAGAGAGTTGAGGGTTTTAGATGCAATTATTGATTATGATGACAAGTGACACAAAGGGGGGGTTTTGGTTGAATTGATGCACAAAAACTTATGAAAACGATAAATACGACAAGTAAGACAATAATGGGTGAATCTACACTAGGTTGATTCTAAGCATGCAATTGCTACTTTGGTGCGTTCCTTTTACAAGTTTTTAAGTAAGCTCCCGTCTCGATCATACATATGTGTGGAGCCAACCGGCATCAACACAACTTAACTTATTACAGTTCCGTAAGCCTACAAGAACAAATAATAAGTTAGCATTCAAACAAACACTAAGGGATATAAGGAAAAGATTTAAACCGTTAAACTTATCTTTATAATTGTGTTCCTTTTCTTTAAGTAATTACAACCCGTTATTACTTAAAGTTTCTACTAGATTAAAGACCCGAACCCGGAACCTATTAATCCTAGTTGTTTACATGCACTTTAGAACCTAAGGTGATCAATCTTAAGCAATAGTTAACATGCAATTTAAACAATGAAGATCAAGGAACCACAAAGCATTACTGAATAAAAACTTATATTAAAAGAACTTACAACCAAAGTAACAAACAACTTCAAACCAACCCAATGTAGCAAGGGAGTTAGCAACTCATTACAATGAAAAACTCAAGTCTAAAGTGGATTTTGTGAAGAAAAGCATTGATAATTCTAACAATCAGCCATGGGCTATTTATACTACAAAAGACACTAAATTAGGAGCAAATAGCCGGTCTAAAACAGCCACCTTTAATGCCATAAAGGTGGTGTAAACAACCGGAGTAAAACTTCTGGCGTTAAACCGCAAGGGCGGCCTTAAGGACCCGCAGGGGCGGTTTAGGCAGAATCGGTTGATCTTCTTCAGAACCGCTGGGCGGCTACACAGCTCCGCTGGGGCGGATCTTTAATGCACTTCAACGTCTGACCTTTCGCCTTCCTGACGTTTATGTTGTTAAGGCGCAGGGGCGCCTCAAGGCCTACGCATGGGCGGTGAAACAGACTCTTTACCTTCCAGCTCCCAGGGCGAGGCGCAGGCAGGGCGCAGTGGGAGGTGCAGGGGCGCTGGTCTTCGTCTCTTCAGGGTAGGTCACCTCAGGGGCGCCGATGGGTCGCACAGGGGCGGTGACCTGCATCTTGGCTGGCGCTGGTGAAGGCGCAGGGGGCACTCTAGTGGAAGGTGTCACCCGCTGGGGCGGCTGCAAGGTCCCGCTGGGGCGGGGAAGTAGCAGAAGCTTCACTTCGTGATCTCTCTTCACTCCTAAGTGCTTATAACTCCTTATTTAGCTTCTTTTAGTCTTCTTCTGGATCAAGGAGTTAGTAGCATAAACTGACTCTAATGCAATAAAAAGACTCTAAAAACTACCCTAAATGATATTGATTTCATCACCTATCACTCCTCCTCAACATCTACAGCCGGAACCTCATCGGGGACATAAGGAGGTGCCACTAGCCTATTCGCATGCATAGTAGCGAAGGTCTGCTTCCAATTATGGCGTGCGGATATAATGGAATACTCAGGGAGCCACGGGATGCCTCTACCTCCTCTCTCTTCCGAAGGCATACGGGCGGTAGGTAGACCACGGTGCCTAGGAAAGATGATACCTCTCGTCATCAAGTTGTTGAGACCCAAAAGTCTCGCTGCAATCCTAGTACAGGCAGAAAAATCTATCCCCAGCTGCCTAGCAATGTGTGTACCATAACACCGTATCCTATGTTACCGGCTCTCTTGTTCTTGAGCTTACTTATGGTGGACGCTAGGAGGGTAGCACAGTCAGCAGGTCTACCATGAAGCATAGAGCAGAGAAGGAAATGCTCATCTGTATTAATCTTCTGAGGGGTCTCGGTACTAGGAAAAAGGCACTCGGAAAGAACCCTATGAGCTATCTTCAAGGCTAAGTGATAGATAAGCTTAGCCTTGGTGTCGGCCGGCTGCCAACGGTCCTTACTAGCATAGTTCATGGCTATGTCCTCCCAAAAGTCCTTAGCGTACACGCCGCTAGGAAACCGACCATTGAAGGTCTCTTGGAACCCAAAGAAGGCTCCAAACTGCAAGATTGAGAACTCATAGTTCTCCTCCATCATCCTAAAAGAAACTGTCCTATCCATGGCACTGTGCTCAAAGGAAATCACAAACTCCCTAGTAATCTCTTCATAAGTGTCTTCCCTAATAGCGGAGAAGACAATCAAACCGGCTCTATCTAAAAGCCATGTCAAGTCATTCACTACATTCAGCGGCTCTAACTCCTCAAGCACTAAGTAGCGCGGTCCTATGACCGCTCTCTTCCCGATCCTTTCCAAGGCATCGAGGTAATCCTCATGGATGGTTGGAATCCTAGGAGGTGGGGGTGATGGTTGCTCACTAAGGGGGTTTTGGGAGGAAGAGGAAGTGTCTCCTTTCCTCTTCTTGTTCCTATTTAACTTCCTCCTAAACAAATCCATTGCAGAGGAAAATCACGGTTTGCTCTACAGAAACCACGGCCGTGGACCCTACCGGGACCGTGGTTCGGCTCTGTTTTGCTCAAATTTCAACCAAATCACACCAAATTCAGCAGGCACAGTCCTAGACTAATTCCAATCAAATTCCAATCAGTTATCCTAAAAAATCTTGCAAGAATTTATCCGAATCGACAAAGTAGAGAAAGAGAAGAAAACCTAGGTTTTTGGATTCTTAAAATCCAAATTCCGTCTCCTGGGATGGTTGTTCACTCCGATTGTTGATTGGATCTTGTAGAGGGTCGAAAATGCTTCACTTTAGGGTCAAGAATCGTTCGAAATGAGTTCCGAACGAAGATTTGAGAGATCGGGAGTGGTTTCGGCTGCCGGTCATGTAATAGGGTCGTGGAAAGGAGTTTATGTGTTGTTTTTGTGAAGACGGTGGTTTATATATTGACCGTAAATTTTTTTGAAAATCACGGTAACTCGGGGTGTTCTACGGCCATGGTTTTGTACGGAACCGTGGTTTTGGTGATTTTTCTCAGATTTTTGCAAATTACGGTCTCTATAACTTCCACGACTGTGGTTTAGGGAGTGAAACTCTCTATAATCTGCCAAAATCCAAGTTTCGTCAATTGCTTCTAACTTTTTCTCTTCCCATTGCCTATTCCATTGTCCATACATCCAAAAACACGACATACCGGAAGGTATCGAGGGAAAAACAAAGCAAAAACAACTAAACTAATCTATTCTAGCAGTCAAAAACAAAAGCATAAGTGCAATACCTTGGGTTGCCTCCCAAGAAGCGCTTGCTTAAGGTCCGTAGCTAGACCGTACTTGCATCTATTCGAGTGTGGTAGGTGCAAACTCCTCAGCTTGGAGCTCCGGTGTATACTTCTTGAGTCATTGACCGTTCACCTTAAAACTTCCGCTCTTTTCACCCCATACTTCAACTGCACCATGGGGGAAAATATGTTTGATTAGATAAGGTCCAGCCCAACGAGATTTAAGCTTACCTGGAAAGAGCCGACCCTTTGCTCTCTTCTTATAGATCTTAGCGTTCTCATAAGCTTTTAAACGAAGTTCTTCAAGCTCATTAAGGTCTAAAAGGCGCTTCTCGCCCACTTCCTTCAAGCTGAAGTTCAACCACTTAACCGCCCAATACGTGTTAGCATGAAATATTGTGATATTTTAGGCACGTTTTCTAAGTGTATTTGATTCATATTGATAGTCATTGATTGAGCATTGATGCATATGTGAGCTAGTTTATCTATAATGTCGATATAGAGATCTACACAAGCTTTATGTTGATTATAGGTACTTAAGAGCTATTTCCGAACGGAATTGAGCAAGGATGAGTTGATTGAGTATGTCCATGGTATGAGGGCATTTCTAGGAGCCAAAGGAGAGCTAACTTGAGGAATGCACGAAGCTAGGGAAGAATCACGTTCTTGCCCTAAACCACGCTCTAAAATACGGCCGTACCACTTTCCACGGTCGTGGAATTATGGCAAGAGAAACGTGGTTCATTCCAGTGACTTCTATGGACGTGGAAAATATGGTTCAAACCGTGTTGATTTCCACGCTCTAAATTACGGTCGTGGAATCTTCCACGACCGTGATCTTGGCGATCTTTTTCGCCACATTTTAAGCCACGATCTTTTAAAAGATTGGGCCGGGCCGAAGGTTTACCCTACACTATAAAAGGACGGACGAAGAGAGATTCCGTCACCTCCGCTTAGAGACTTTTGCGACCTCTGCTTAGACACATTTTCACCTTCGCTTACGCATAGACGTATCCGACGTTCGCGCTTGGAATTTGCCCTAATCTCGCATTTGGTGAAGATTGTGTTCGAGAGAGATTTGCGCTTTGTCGTTGGGATTTCCGGATTTACGGAAGATCGAAGATTTGGAAGGTTATTCGCAAGAAGATTCCTCTTCTTGTTTAGGTTTGATTTAGAAGACGGATTGACATCCCGTTCTTCCTTCTTATCTAAGATTGTGTTTGTTTGTTCTACTCTGAATCTAGTAACGATATTTGTTCTTGATTGTGACTTTGAAACTGATTTGATAGTTATTGAAAGTTTTCGGATGTTTTCATCTTTCAATCTTTTAAATCTTATAATTGATATCAATATGACTATTGTTGGCTAAAACCCTTTAGCAATTCTAAGGTGAAGGGTTGATAGTTGTGGCTTAGATGATGATAGATCGATCGTAAATAGATTAGACCCTGAGAGTTAGAGAAAATCGCCGACGAACCCTAAATTACGGTCTGTTCTTGAGTCCACGGCCGTGGAACCTCAAGAACTAACCGTGATTTCCCTTAAGTCTACGAACCTGCTTTTACTTTAGTCCAAAGTTAATGATTTGCTTTAACTTAGTTTAGACTTGTCTTTTCTAGGTTGTAGTGAAGCATCAACAACCTCTACCTCGATTATGAGTGTCACAACCTTAATCGGTTAAGTTAGTTTTGACCTTTGGATTATAAGTTTGGGTATTTGACATTAATTCTTATCTTTAGAACCTTTCTATACTGAAGCCTCAACAACCTTTATAGAGAGTGTCTTATAGGTGAGTCATATAAGGTTTTTGGAACTTCAACGTACGATTATCTTACATTTGTATACCTTTGCATACCTCAACTCTGTCCTTATATTCTTAGTATATCTTGAATCGATTGCCACAACTGGATTCCTGGATCTTTAGGATTGCTGTTTTCCCAAAAATTTGAAAAGCTCCATACAATTACTTGTTTGATAATCTTAACTGAATTTGTTCCCCCCAAATCCCTGTGTTCGATACTTTGGAATACTTGCTAATCTATGCCGATCCGTACACTGCGGGTTCGCTTGCTTTTATTCTACTTTTATAAATTTAAAGCTTATTTGCACGCATGCTAAGTGGCGAACAAGTTTTTGGCGCCGTTGCCGGGGATTTGGTCTAGGCCGAATTTGGTTGCCGGTTGTCAAGCGTGGGAGTTTAGCTCTTGTTATTTGATATCTTTTTGAGTGCATGCGCAGGTCTAGGAACACCGAAGACCTCTTACCTCTCGGTCAAGAGCTTGAGAGGACTTTAAGGAAAAAGCGAAAGGAAAAGAAGATGGCTGAAGAACACGAACGTGATCTTCAAGCGGAGTTAACGGAGAAAGAAGCTCAACTCCAATGGAATGAGAACATCCGTCGGGATGAAATGGATCGTCATCAATCTCAAGTTAACGATCTAAAAGATATGATGTTCCAAATGAGGATAGAGATAAGCAACCTTAAGAATAAGGGAAGCAGGAAATCCTCAAGAAGAGCATCAAGATCTAGAAGAAGAAGTCATTCATCCGCTGATCATAGTGATTCTTCCATGCCACCGCTAGAGGAAATTGATCCCACGATCAATGTGAATCCTTTCCATCCACGAGGAGCTGCTAATCGCCGTGTTCCACCTAGGAACGCAAGGATCGAACGTGTGGATGATGACCCAAGAACTCTTGGCCAAAGGATGGATCCAACGCAGCAACCACGCCGTTTAGGTGTGAACTTTGATGCTGATGATGTACAAGGGTTTAGCTTCAACCCTCAAGTTATTACTCTTGTTCGCCAAAACCAATTTGGCGGGACAAGCGCTGAATCTCCACACCAACACTTGCAAAATTTTAAGTGTATGATGGAGACGATGAGACCGAAGAATGCTACTACCAACAACTACAAGCTCAAGCCCTTCTTCTTCTCTTTGAATGGGAAAGCGTTGTCTTGGTACCAAGCTCTTCCTAGTGGAAACTAGATACGTGGGAAAACCTTGCCGCGGAGTTCCTCACCAAATTCTTTCCGCCTTCCAAAACGGCGGAACTTAGAGGTAAGATCAATGCTTTTTCCATGAGATCTAACGAAAGTTTGTTTCAATCTTGGGAAAGGTTTCAGGACTTGTTATTGGATTGCCCTCATCATGGCATATCCAAGCTCGCATTGCTAGAGATATACTATAAGGGGCTGGATGCGGGGACGCAATTCAACCTCCAATCCCTCTCATGTGGCACATTCATGGATATGAGAGAAGATGACGCTTGGGACTTCATTGAGAAGCAAGCAAGGGTTATAGAGAAATATTCCCACCGGAAAGTGGAGGGAAATCGTGTGGAGCAAGGAGCGAAGCTCACACATGAAGCTCAAAATCAGATTTTCTCCCTCAACAATGAGATCAAAGAGTTGAAGGAGGCTATCAAGACCATCTTTCCAAAACAACAAGGTAAGGATGTTGGCTATTTGGGCAACAACAATGGCGGTGACAACACAAACCGCAACAACAATAACAACAACCGGAACAATTGGAACAACAATAGGGGTTCAAGCAACAAAAATTGGCGCTCCAATCAACAAAATTCCGGTAACTCTTATCCTTCCAATTCTAATTCACTAACTCCACCTTCCTCTTCCTCTACTCCTTTTAGAAGCCAGGGGCAAACATCAAATGGAGGAAACACTTCAGGAAAGGAGAAGCCCGATCCCATGTTGGAAACAATCTTGGGAAAGCTTCAAGGATTGGAGAACCGCATTATTAAGGTTGATGATCAAATTTCTAAGGTTGATAAAGCTCAAAAGGTTTTAGAAAACCAAATGTTCAGCCAAGCGGAGGAAGTTCCTAGGAATCAAGGGAAACTTCCAGGAAAGACGGAGGACAACCATAAGGGAAGGGTTATGGCAATCACAACTAGGAGCGGAGTGACTACCACCGACCCGCAGCCTAAGTTTGTTGAAGTCTCCGTAGAAAAAGACAAGGAGAAAGAGAAGGGAAAGGAGAAGGAAGATGTCTACATTCCTCCTCCACCTTACAAACCTCACCTACCATTCCCTCAATCTAGAGCGAGAGCGCGCCTAGATAAACAATTTGGTAAGTTCATAGAACTTATGAGTAAACTACACATTAATATACCTTTCGTCGATGCTATTGTAGGTATGCCAGCTTATGGCAAGTTCTTGAAGGAAATTCTCTCTAACAAGAGAAAGCTAGAGGATTTCGGTGAGGTTAAGATGAGTTCGGATTCTTCGGATCTCATCAAGACCATGAAGGAGAAAATGCCCCCAAAGCTAAAGGATCCGGGGTCATTTTGCATTCCCATAGGAGTGGGAGATGTCACATACGACGCATTATGTGACTTAGGAGCAAGTGTGAGCATCATACCACTTGCGTTGTGTAGGAAGATCGGTTTAGGCGACCCTAAACCGGTAAAGATGACGTTATACATGGCGGATCGATCCATCACTCGGCCCGTCGGTATTGTAGAAGACGTCCCAGTCAAGCTAGGTAAATTCTTTGTTCCCATTGATTTTGTCGTGCTTGATATTCCTGCAGATAGTCCGGTCCCGATCATACTCGGAAGACCGTTTCTTGCAACTTCCGGCTGCATAGTCGATTGCAAGAATGGTAGACTCGCTTTTGATATAGGGGAAGAGAAAGTAGAGTTCGTTATTTCCACTCTAGTGAAGGAACCAATCTTTGATGAGGATATATTTAATATCCAAGATGAAGAAGGGTTATCTAGGGAGGAGGTAAGTGCGATTCTCTTCAACGATCCTTTACAAAAAGTTATTTCTATGAGTCTAACCAATGTAGGGGAAGAAGAAGAGTGCAATGAGGCAATTGAAGTCTTAGAAGCACAAGAGGAGATGCATGAAGTGGAGTTTGAAAAACTCCACGATGAGGCTGAAAACGTGAGAATCCACGGTCACACACTATATTCCACGGCCGTGGATTTCACAAACAAAACCGTGTCTCACTCCAGAGAGTTATACGGTCGTGGAGAAAACATGACAACCGTATTTCCTTTCCACACCCTAAACCACGGCCGTGGAGGACATAGGGAAACCGTGATTTTGGCCGTGGAAAGGAGTGATCGAGACACTTCTTCAACTTCTTTCGATTCTTCTCCCACCCATTCAACACCCTTAGAAACTTCTAAGGAGACATCGGATGCTCCTCAAGGATCATTGGAAGCTCCGAAAGCAATGGAACTTAAACCACTTCCTACTCATCTAAGGTACGCTTTTCTAGGACCTAATTCTACCTTTCCGGTTATTGTTAGTTCCGATCTAAGCATAGATGAACATAATCAGCTCATGATTGTCCTTAAGAAACATGGGAAAGCTTTAGGCTACACTATTGAGGACTTAGTAGGAATTAAACCCTCCCTATGCATGCATAAAATACTAATGGAGGAAGACTTTAGAACTTCAAGACAACCTCAAAGGCGGTTGAATCCGACCATGAAGGAGGTTGTCAAGAAGGAGATTCTTAAACTTCTTGATGCAGGTATCATCTACCCTATCTCGGATAGTAAGTGGGTGAGTCCGGTTCAAGTAGTTCCGAAGAAGGGAGGAATGACGGTCATCACCAACAAGAACAACGAACTCATTCCTACCCGAACCGTGACGGGATGGCGGATGTGCATAGACTACCGCAAGCTCAACAATGCAACGAGGAAGGATCACTTCCTATTTCCATTCATTGATCAAATGCTTGAAAGGTTAGCACAACATTCACAATTCTGCTATCTTGACGGTTATAGTGGTTTCTTTCAGATTCCGATACATATGGACGATCAGGAAAATACCACATTTACGTGCCCATGGGGTACGTTCGCTTATAGGAGAATGCCGTTCGGGCTTTGCAACGCCCCAACCACCTTTCAACGGTGCATGATGGCCATCTTCTCCGAATACATAGAGGATATCATGGAGGTCTTCATGGACGACTTCTCCGTATACGGTTCCTCTTTTAACGATTGCCTTTCTAACCTTTCTCTTGTTTTGCAAAGGTGTGAAGACACTAACCTAGTTCTTAATTAGGAGAAGTGTCAATTTATGGTTAAGGAAGGAATTGTACTAGGTCACTTAATCTCTAATAGAGGGATAGAAGTAGATAAAGCTAAGATAGAGACCATAGAGAAACTTCCTCCCCCAACTTCGGTGAAAGGGATAAGAAGTTTCCTAGGACATGCTGGATTTTATAGACGTTTCATTAAGGACTTCTCTAAAATATCAAAACCGCTCACTAATCTATTGATGAAGGATGCAGTTTTTTTGTTTTCGCAGGAATGTTTGGATGCGTTTAACACAATTCGGCAAGCTCTAATTTTAGCACCTATTGTCCAACCTCCGGATTGGACGCTTCCCTTTGAGGTTATGTGCGATGCTAGTGACGTAGCTATTGGAGCTGTTCTTGGACAACGAAAGGAAGGGCGAACCCATGCCATATACTATGCTAGCAAAACGCTAGATGAAGCGCAGCTCAATTACGCCACTACCGAAATAGAGTTTTTAGCCATTGTCTATGCTATTGACAAGTTTCGCTCTTATCTTGTAGGTGCAAAGGTGATTGTCTACACGGATCATGCTGCGATCCGGTACCTCCTTGCGAAGAAAGATGTGAAGCCAAGGCTAACTAGATGGATTCTTCTCCTACAAGAATTCGATCTAGAGATCCGCGACAAGAAAGGTTCAGAAAATTCTGTTGCGGATCATTTGAGTCGCCTAACACATCTAGAGGACGACCATTTACCTATCGATGACTCCTTCCCGGACGAACATCTACACATTATAGAGGAGTGCATCGATGTGATCTCCAAAGGTAACGAACCATGGTTTGCTGATTTTGTTAACTATTTGGTTTGTCAGGAGATACCACCCGGACTATCCTACGCACAAAGAAAGAAGTTCTTTAAGGATGTCCGGGAATACTTTTGGAACGAGCCTCTCCTCTTTAAGAGAGGTCCGGATGGCATTATTCGGCGATGTGTGCCGGAAGATGAGATGCAAAGTGTCATCCGCCATTGTCATTCACTACCTTGTGGAGGACACGCTAGTTCGAACAAGACTAGCGCAAAGGTATTGCAATCTGGATTCTTTTGGCCTACTTTATTTAGAGATGTGCAATCCTTTGTTTCTTGCTGCGATGCTTGTCAAAGAACAGGTAATATCTCTAGGAGGAATGAAATGCCCATCAAAAACATCCAAGAGGTGGAGATTTTCGACGTTTAGGGAGTTGATTTCATGGGACCGTTCCCATCCTCTTGTGGAAACCAATACATACTATTGGCGGTAGATTACGTTTCTAGATGGGTGGAAGCAATTGCCTCTCCCACCAATGATGCCATGGTGGTGGTTAAGTTTTTTAACAAGACCATCTTCCCGCGATTTGGGACGCCAAGGACTATCATTAGTGATGGAGGTTCTCACTTCATTGCCCGGCGCTTTGAAGCTCTTCTAGCTAAGTATGGGGTTACTCACAAGGTCGCTACCCCTTATCATCCACAAACTAGTGGACAAGTTGAGATCTCAAATAGGGAGATCAAAGGAATTCTAGAGAAGACGATTTCAAGGACTAGGAAGGATTGGTCCTTGAAGCTTGACGATGCATTATGGGCGTACCGGACTGCGTACAAGACTGCCATAGGAACCACACCATACAACCTTGTGTATGGGAAGTCTTGTCACTTACCGGTAGAGTTGGAGCACAAGGCGTTTTGGGCCATCAAGTGGTTGAATTTCAACATGAAGGAAGCGGGAGAGAAGCGTCTCCTAGACCTTAATGAGCTGGACGAACTCCGCTTGAACGCTTATGAAAACGCCAAGATCTACAAGGAGAGAGCAAAGCGTTGGCATGATAAGCATATCATTCCAAAGGACTTCAAAGAAGGAGATCAAGTTCTCCTCTTCAATTCAAGGCTTCGTCTCTTTCCAGGTAAGCTTAAATCCCGTTGGACCGGACCTTTTCTAATTAAGCGTATTTTCCCCCCATGGTGCAGTTGAAGTATGGGGTGAAGCGGGCGGAAGCTTTAAGATGAACGGCCAACGACTCAAGAAGTATACGCCGGAACTCCAAGCTGAAGAGTTCGCGCCTACCGCACTCGAATAAGTGCGAGATTGGTCTAGCTACGGACCTTAAACAAAGCGCTTCTTGGAAGGCAACCCAAGGTATTGCATTTTTGTTCTTGTTTTCGATTCATAGTTTAGCTTAGTTTAGATGTTTTTCGCTTTATTTTGCCTCGATTTCTTCCGGTATGTTCGTGTTTTTGGATGTAGGAACGATGGAAAACGAAAAGGGAAGAGGAATGTTGAAGAAAAGTGACGAAACTTGGACTTTGGAGCATTACAAAGAGTTCCACGGCCTAAACCACGGTGGTAATAGCTACAGTGCCCGTAATTTCCAAAAGCCTTTGAAAAATCACCAAAACCACGGTTCCGTACATTTCCACTGCCGTGGAACCCCCCGACAGACCGTGATTTTCAAAATTTTGCCAGTGACTATATAAACCACGTTCTTCACCAAAACACTCACAAAAACCTCTTTCCACGACCCAAAACGCCGAATCCACGCCCCTCCTCCAAATCTTCGTTTGTTAATCGTTTTCAACGATTCTTCTTCCCAAATTGAAGCAAATTCAACCACCAACAAGATTCAAGAAACGAATCGAGCGGCAATTCACCAAGGAACGCACAATTCGGATTTTAAAATCCGAAACCTAGGTTTTTCCACTCCTCTTGATCTTTGTCAATTTGGTTCGATTTTGCTAGAAATTTTAGAAAGAACTGATTGAAATTGGAAGGAATTAGACTAGGGCTGCCTGATTGTTGAGTTTGAGAGTTGTCTGTTGAGATTTGAGAAAAACTGAGACGAATCACGGTTCCTGGAAGTTCCTCGGCCGTGGAAAGGCAAGAACAGACCGTGATTCTTAACAGTGATGGACTTTGTGAGGCGAGTTTCTGGGAGAATCAAAGAGAAAAAGAATGACCAAAACAAGAAGAGGAAGGGTAATCCCTCTTCTTCTTCATCCTCTAGAGCACCACCACCACCTTCCTCCCCTTCACCTCCATCATCACCTTCATCACCCGCTCCTCCTAGCCCTAGAATACCGACCATTCATGAGGATCACCTTGATGCACTCGAGAGGATCCATGAGAGGGCTGTGATTGGTCCTAGGTACTTATTGTTAGAGGATCTAGCTCCTCTTAACATCATAGAGGACCTTACTTGGCTCTTGGATAGAGCCGGACTAGTTATCTTCTCGGCTATCCGAGAAGACGCTTATGAGGAGATTACGAGAGAGGTTGTGACGTCTTTTGAGCACATCCATGTGGACAGGACCGTTTCTTTCCGTCTTATGGAAAGAAACTATGATTTTTCCATTCGTGAGTTCGGAACCTTCTTTGGGTTCCATGAGACCTTTAACGGTCGTTTTCCTAGTGGCGTTTACGCCAAGGACTTTTGGGAGGAGGTTGCTATGATTTACGCCATGAGGGACCGATAGCAACCCGCTGACACCAAGGCTAAGTTGATGTATCACTTAGCCTTGAAGATTGCTCACCGTGTTCTTTCGGAGTGTCTCTTCCCTAGGACGGAGACGCCCCAAAAGATCAAGACGGATGAGCTCTTTTTGCTATACTCTATGCTGTATGGGCGCCGAGTTGAATGTGCCACCCTCTTGGCTGCTACTATGAGCAAGCTCAAGAACAAGAGGAGGGGCAACATTGGATACGGTGGGATAGTTACCCACCTTGCTAGGAGTTTGGGAGTTGATTTTTCTGCGTGTACACGCATACCAACTGTACCTCTAGGACTTCATGCCTTTATGACTAGAGGTCTCATCTTCCCCACACATAGAGGTCCACCTTATGCGGCTATGCCTTGGGAGAGAAGGACGGGTAGGGGTATTGAGTGGCTACCGGAGTACTCCATTATGGCAAGACGCCATAATTGGAAGGAGACGTTCGCTGCTATGCATGCGAACAGGATTGCAGCTCCCCCATATGTCCCACCACCGCCAGTAGTTGAGGAGGAGGACATGAGAGATCAATATAAGAGTGGAGGAGGAGCAGAGCACGAGTTTGGCACGTTTCCGGATCAGCCGGATGCGGCCCCCGATGTACCTAGACGTTCTCCACGTCTAGCTAGAGCTTCAGGCTCGTCTTCTCGCCGCACCAGCGTGAGTGAGAGATCCACATGGGCTGAGACACCTCCTGTATGGTATGGAGCTCCACCTCCATGGGCTACACAGACACCTTTTGCACCAACACCAACACCATCCGACGCTCCAGAGTGGTACAGTCATGCTCCGGGATGGTATGAGCAGATGCCGGATTGGGCTACTGGTCTTTCGGAGAGAGTAGGAGCATTGGAGATTCGAGCCGATGCTAGAGATGGACGCTTGGACGACCTCGATCACATGATGAGAGACGTCTACCGCCAGCAGTTTGGGCGGCACTACGACTCCAGCTTCTCTCCATTCCCGCCTCCACCAGCACCGCAGTGATGATGATGATGACAGTTCGCTTTAGCCGCTCCACCGCCATTCTGTGAGTTTCTTTTTCTTTTCTTCTTTTCTTTCTTTTGTTTAAACATTAGGGACAATGTTTGTTCCAAGTATGGGGTGGGGTGTGACTAAAAGTTTGTAATAACTCTTACTCACTATGTTTGCTTCTATTCGAGACTATCTTGCATTTCATTGTATTGTTGCACGTTTCTTTATTGCATTGCATGAAAAAGAACTTGAAAAACCCATAAAAATTGAAAAATTTAGAAAAATTATGTGCTTCTATGTTAGAGATGAATTCTATGATAATATCACTTGTGAATTGAGTTTGATGACAATTGCATGCTTAAAAGAATAGTGAATTGAAAAGAAATTTGAATGAATGGATTATACCTCTTTTGCAAGTTTCATAATGTGAAGAATATTACTTAAATCATGTTGAGAAAATAAGGTTGAAATCACACTATAAGTTCTTATGCTTCTTGTTGAGATGATTAAGGCAATTCGATTTTTCTTTCTTCTTTCTTTGATCATTTTAGCTCCTCATTGAAATATTGACCTCCTTTACCTATCCGGGAACTTGGAGAAGTGAATGAAAAAGGCATGTTTGATGTGGGAGGGCCATGAAAGCAATATTGCAATCAAAAGAATAGAAAGAAATTTTAGGTTTGGGGAAGTCAATCATGACGATGAGTAACTCGGCACCATTCACATAGCCGGGTGTTTGTGTCTTGCCAAAGTCGGATTGAGCGATATTCCTAACGGATTATGGTATGTGCGCTAAGGGTTTGAGGCATCTCATAAAATTTGAGAAAATCCAATCTCCTAGGCTTCTGTTTTTGTGCACCTCTATCAATAACTCCAAAAGTAAAGTCGAAAAATGAAAAGAAGAGAGCGAAGCTCTAAGTTGAAAGTGCTGCGGAAACCGCAAGAGAAGAAGAAAAGAGTAGTTATCCACTTTCCCGGATTCATGCACCACATTCCTTAAAGTTTTCCTTCCCTTTCCACATTCTAGACCTTATTTGAAAGTCCTTAAGATCAAAAGAATGTTATATGACTTGGTGATCTAAATTGGAGTTTCTTATGATTGATTATGATAATGTTTGAAGGTTATGATGCTTGTATTGAAGTTTAATTGATTCATGAGCTTTCTTTACTCTTTACTCTTTGATTAAGTATATGAAAGTCTTATAAACAAATGAAGCAAGGTTTGAGAATGATCTATTGTTTAGAAGGCACATTATCCAAAAGAAGTATTACTTTGAGAAGGTACACATATTTCATCCTAACTCTTGTTGTAAAGCTTTTTGAGAGACCTTGCTTAGGGACAAGCAAGTGTTAAGTATGGGGTTATTTGTTAGCATGAAATATTGTGATATTTTAGGCACGTTTTCTAAGTGTATTTGATTCATATTGATAGTCATTGATTGAGCATTGATGCATATGTGAGCTAGTTTATCTATAATGTCGATATAGAGATCTACACAAGCTTTATGTTGATTATAGGTACTTAAGAGCTATTTCCTAACGGAATTGAGCAAGGATGAGTTGATTGAGTATGTCCATGGATTGAGGGCATTTCTAGGAGCCAAAGGAGAGCTAACTTAAGGAATACACGAAGCTAGGGAAGAATCACGTTCTTGCCCTAAACCACGCTCTAAAATACGGCCGTACCACTTTCCACGTTCAGTTCCACGGTTGTGGAATTATGGCAAGAGAAACGTGGTTCATTCCAGTGACTTCTACGGTCGTGGAAAAGATGGTTCAAACCGTGTTGATTTCCACGCTCTAAATTACGGTCGTGGAATCATCCACGACCGTGATCTTGGCGATCTTTTTCGCCACATTTTAAGCCACGATTTTTTAAAAGATTGGGCCGGGCCGAAGGTTTACCCTACATTATAAAAGGACGGACGAAGAGAGATTCCGTCACCTCCGCTTAGAGACTTTTGCGACCTCTGCTTAAACACATTTTCACCTTCGCTTACGCATAGACGTATCCGACGTTCGCGCTTGAAATTTGCCCTAATCTCGCATTTGGCGGAGATTGTGTTCGAGAGAGATTTGCGCTTTGTCGTTGGGATTTCCGGATTTACAGAAGATCGAAGATTTGGAAGGTTATTCGCAAGAAGATTCCTCTTCTTTTTTAGGTTTGATTTAGAAGACGGATTGACATCCCGTTCTTCCTTCTTATCTAAAATTGTGTTTGTTTGTTCTACTCTGAATCTAGTAACGATATTTGTTCTTGATTGTGACTTTGAATATGATTTGATAGTTATTGAAACTTTTCGGAAGTTTTCATCTTTCAATCTTTTAAATCTTATAATTGATATCAATATGACTGTTGTTGGCTAAAACCCTTTAGCAATTCTAAGGTGAAGGGTTGATAGTTGTGGCTTAGATGATGATAGATCGATCGTAAATAGATTGGACCCTGAGAGTTAGAGAAAATCGCCGACGAACCCTAAATTACGGTCTGTTCTTGAGTCCACGGCCGTGGATCCTCAAGAAATAACCGTGATTTCCCTTAAGTCTACGAACCTGCTTTTACTTTAGTCCAAAGTTAAAGATTTGCTTTAACTTAGTTTAGACTTGTCTTTTCTAGGTGGTAGTGAAGCCTCAACAACCTCTACCTCGATTATGAGTGTCACAACCTTAATCGGTTAAGTTCGTTTTGACCTTTGAATTATAAGTTTGGGTATTTGACATTAATTCTTATCTTTAGAACCTTTCTATACTGAAGCCTCAACAACCTTTATAGAGAGTGTCTTATAGGTGAGTCATATAAGGTTTTTGGAACTTCACCGTACGATTATCTTACATTTGTATACCATTGCATACCTCAACTCTGTCCTTATATTCTTAGTATATCTTGAATCGATTGCCACAACTAGATTCCTGGATCTTTAGGATTGTTGTTTTCCCAATAATTTGAAAAGCACCATATAATTACTTGCTTGATAATCTTAACTGAATTTGTTCCCCCCAAATCCCTGTGTTCGATACTCTGGAATACTTGCTAATCTACGCCGATCCGTACACTGCGGGTTCGCTTGCTTTTATTCTAGTTTTATAAATTTAAAGCTTATTTGCACGCACGCTAAGTGGCGAACAATACGCTTTATGTTCCAGCTCCACCGGTAAGTGACAAGACTTCCCATACACAAGGTTGTATGGTGTTGTTCCTATGAGAGTCTTGTATGCAGTCCTATACGCCCACAATGCATCATCTAGTTTCAAAGACCAATCCTTCCTTGTCTTCGAAACTGTTTTCTCTAGGATTCCCTTAATCTCCCTATTCGAAATCTCCACTTGTCCACTCGTTTGTGGATTATAAGGGGTGGCGATCTTGTGAGTCACCCCATACTTAGCTAGTAGAGCTTCAAATCGTCGGGCAATGAAGTGAAAGCCTCCATCACTAATGATAGTCCGTGGTATCCCAAACCTTGGGAATATAGTTCTATTAAAGAACTTAACCACAACCATGGCATCATTAGTTGGAGAGGCAATTGCTTCAACCCATCTCGAAACATAATCTACAGTTAGAAGTATGTATTGGTTTCCACAAGATGATGGGAAAGGTCCCATGAAGTCTACTCCCCAAACGTCAAAGATCTCTACCTCCTGAATGTTGTTAAGAGGCATTTCGTTTTTCCTAGATATGTTCATGTTCTTTGACAAGCATCACAGCAGGAAACAAAGGTTTGCACATCTTTAAATAAATTAGGCCAAAAAATTCCAGATTGCAATACCTTAGCGCTAGTCTTGTTCGAGCTAGCATGTCCTCCACAAGGTAGTGAATGACAATGACGGATAACGCTTTGCATATCGTCTTCCGGCACATATCTTCGAATGATGCCGTCAGGATCTCTCTTGAAGAGTAGAGGTTCATTCCAAAAGTATTCCCGGACATCCTTAAAGAACTTCTTCCTTTGTGCATAGGATAGTTCGGGTGGTATTTCCTGACAAACCAAATAGTTAACAAAATCAGCAAACCATGATTCGTTACCTTTAGTTATCTTGTCGATACACTCCTCTATGATGTGTAAATGCTCGTCCAAAAAGGAGTCATCTATAGGTAGATTGTCGTCTTCTAGATGTGGTAGACGACTCAAATGATCCGCAACAGAATTTTCCGAACCCTTCTTGTCACGGATCTCTAGATCGAATTCTTGTAGGAGAATAATCCATCTAATCAGCCTTGGTTTCGCATCCTTCTTTGCAAGTAGATACCGGATCGTAGCATGATCCGTGTATACAATCACCTTTGCACCTACAAGATAAGAACGAAAGTTTTCAAAGGCATAAACAATAGCTAGAAAATCTTTTTCAATAGTGGCGTAGTTAAGTTGTGCTTCATCTAGCGTCTTGCTAGCATAATAGATAGCATTGGTTCTGCCTTCCTTCTTTTGCCCAAGCACAGCTCCTATGGCTACGTCACTTGCATCACACATAACCTCGAATGGAAGATTCCAGTCCGGAGGTTGGATGATCGGGGCTGACATTAGAGCTTCCCGAATCTTATAAAACGCATCTAAACAATCTTGGGAGAAATCAAAAACTACATCCTTCATCAATAGATTAGTAAGCGGTTTTGATATCTTAGAAAAATCCTTTATAAAACGTCTATAAAATTCAACATGTCCTGGAAAGCTTCTTATCCCCTTCACCGAAGATGGAGGACGGAGCTTTTCTATGGTCTCTATCTTAGCTTTATCTACCTCAATCCCTCTATTAGAGATCAAGTGTCCGAGTACAATGCCTTCTTTCACCATAAATTGACACTTCTCCCAATTAAGAACTAGGTTAGTGTCTTCACACCTTTGTAGCACAAGAGAAAGGTTAGAGAGACAATTGTCGAAAGAGGAACCATAAACAGAAAAGTCATCCATGAAAACCACCATGATCTCCTCTATGTACTCTGAGAAGATAGCCATCATGCACCTTTGGAAGGTGGATGGGGCGTTGCAAAGCCCGAACGGCATTCTCCTATAAGCGAACGTACCCCATGGGCACGTGAATGTGGTCTTCTCTTGATCGTCCGGATGAATCGGAATCTGAAAGAAGCCACTATAACCGTCAAGATAGCAAAAATGAGAGTGTTGTGCTAACCTTTCAAGCATTTTATCAATGAAGGGTAATGGGAAGTGATCCTTTCTAGTTGCATTGTTTAGCTTCTGGTAATCGATGCATATTCTCCATCCAGTCACGGTCCTTGTAGGAATGAGCTCATTGTTCTTATTGGTGATAACCGTCATTCCTCCCTTCTTTGGAACAACCTGTATGGGACTCACCCACTTGCTATCGAAGATAGGGTAGATGATACTTGCATCAAGTAATTTAAGAATTTCCTTCTTGACAACCTCCTTCATGATCGGATTTAACCGTCTTTGAGGTTGTTGCGAAGGTCTAAATTCTTCTTCCATTAGGATCTTATGTATACACAATGAAGGCTTAATTCCTACTAGATCCTTTATAGTGTAACCTAAGGCTTTCCTATATTTCCTTAGAACAACCATAAGCTTACTATGTTCATCTTCACTTAGATCGGAACTAACAATTACCGGAAAAGTAGAATTAGTTCCTAGAAATGCGTACCTTAGATGTGTGGGAAGTGGCTTCAATTCCATCACTATTGGAGTCTCTGATGGCTCTTGAGGAGTGTCCAATGCTTCCTTAGAAGTCTCTAAGGGTGTAGGAGTGGTTGAAGAAGATTCAAGAACATTGGTTGAAAGAACGTAATTTTTCTCGGAATTTCCCAAAATTACGGCACCACTGTTACTTCCACGGTCGTGGTTTTGGGCGTGGAAGTCAATTACGGCACCTCTGTTAGTTCCACGGCCGTGATTTTGGCCGTGTAACTCTTTGGAGTCCTCCGAATAGCTGATTACGGTCATGTTGGTGGTAACCACGGCCGTGGAATAGCACGATTGACCGTGATTCCTCACGTCCTCTGAACCATCTTAGACTTTTTCAAACTCTTCTTCATGCACTTCTTTTAGCACTTCAAGGTTTCAATTTCCTTATTGCAATCCTCTTCCTCTCCTTTCTCCATAATGCTCGTAGTGATAACCTTTTGCAATGGATCCTTGAATAGGATCGAGCTTACTTCCTCTCTAGATGCCTCTTCGTCATAGGTATTGAGTATATCTTCTCCAAGAGTTGGCTCTTTCACCAAAGTAGAAAGAACAAACTCTACCTTCTCTTCTCCTATGTCGAAGGCAAGTCTAGCATTCTTGCAATCTACCATACAACAGGAAGTTGCAAGAAACGGTCTTCCGAGTATGATCGGGACCGGACTATCTGCGGGAATGTCAAGCACAACAAAATCTATTGGAACATTGAACTTACCAAGTTTGACCGGGATGTCTTCAATGATACCGACGGGACGAGTTATGGATCGATCCGCCATGTATAACGTCATCTTCACCGGTTTAGGTTCACCGAAACCGATCGTCTTGCATAAGGCAAGCGGAATGATACTAACGCTTGCTCCTAAATCACATAATTCATCATATAAGACATCTCCTACTCCAATTGGAACACAAAATGACCCCGGATCCTTCAGCTTTGGGGGCATCTTTTCCTTCATTGTTTTGATGAGATCCGATGATTCCGAACTCATCTTGACTTCTCCAAAGTCTTCCAACTTCCTCTTGTTAGAGAGGATCTCCTTTAAGAACTTCCCATAAGCGGGCATACCTACAATTGCATCAATGAAAGGTATATTAATATGCAGTTTGCTCATGAGTTCAATGAACTTACCGAATTGCTTGTCTAGACACGCTCTTTCTCTAGTTTGTGGGAATAGTAGGGGAGGTTTGTAAGCTGGAGGAGGAATGTAGATGTCTTCCTTCTCTTTCCCCTTTTCCTTCTCCTTTTCGATGGGAACTTCAACAAACTTAGGCTGCGGGTCGGTAGTTGTTGCTCCGCTCCTAGTTGTGATAGCCATCACCCTTCCTTTCAGGTTATCCTCCGTCTTTCCTGGAAGTTTTCCTTGATTTCTAGGAACTTCCTCAACATTGCTGAACATTTGGCTTTCTAAAACCTTTTGATTCTTTCCCCAAAGTGCTTCCACTATTAGATATTTGCCCCTCGCTTTTCAAAGAAATGGAAGAAGAAGATGGTGGAGTTAGTGAATTTCCTGAATTGGGATAAGAGTTACCGGAATTTTGTTGTTGGTTGGAACGTCGATTGTTGTTGTTTGAATTCCTATTGTTGTTCCAATTATTGTTCCGGTTGTTGTTGTTCCAATTGTTCCGGTTGTTGTTCCGCCTGTTGCGATTGGTGTTCGCATTCCCATTATGGTTATTGTTGTTTCCTAAATAACCAACATCTTGCTCCTTAGGCTTTAGAAAGCCAGCTTTGATGACTTCCTTCAATTCTTTAATCTCGGTGGTGAGAGAAAAGATTTGAGTTTACGCAGCTTGTGTTAGCTTCGCTCCTTGCTCTACTCGGTTAGCCACCGCCTTCCGGTGAGAGTACTTCTAAATGACTCGGGTTTGCTTCTCAATGAAGTTCCAAGCGTTATCTTCCCTCATGTCCATGAATGTGCCACATGAAAGGGATTGGAGCTTGAATTGTGTTTCCACATCCAGCCCCTTGTAGTATATCTCCAACAACTCTAACTTGGAAATGCCATGGTGTGGGCAATCCAATAATAAATCCTGAAATCTTTCCCAAGACTAAAACAAACTTTCATTAGATCTCACAGAAAAAGCATTGATTTTACCTCTCAACTCCAATGTCTTGGATTGCGGAAAGAACTTGGTTAGGAACTCCGAAGATAGATCCTCCCATGTGTTTAGTTTTCCATTTGGAAGAGCTTGATTTCAAGATAAAGCCTTCCCTTTCAAGGAGAAGAAGAATGGCTTGATCTTGTAATTGTTTGTGGTTGCATTCTTTGGCTTCATTGTCTCCATCAAAATCTCAAAATTCTGTAAATGTTGATGTGGAGATTCAGCACTCGTTCCTCCGAACTGGCTTTGGTGAACCATGGTAATAACTTGTGTGTTAAAGCTAAACCCCTGAATATCGTCAGCATCAAAGATCACACCTAGACGGCGTGGTTGCTGAATCGGATCCATCCTTTGGTCAAGAGTTCTTGGCTCTTCATCTACACGAGCGGCTCTCGCACCCCCAGCTGGGACACGAGGAATGGCGGCTGGTGTTGGATCAACCCGGAATGGATTGATCGTTGGATCAATCTCCTCTAATTCCGGCATATCCGGATCGAATTCCTCATCATCGGATGATTCCACTCTAATGGACTTAGTTGGCTTATTGACCTTCTTTTTCTTGGCACTACTTTGTTCCAACTTCATGTCCAATATCATAGCGTTTAGCTCATCAATTTGGAATTGATGACGCTCCGCTTTTTCCTTACGAGCCTTCTCACTCAACCTATATTTATCTTGAGACTCCTCTAACTCCGCTTGGTAATCTCTCTCTTTATTTTCAGCCATCTTTCTTTCCTTGGCTTTCTTCCTAACAGTTTTCTCAAGTTCCAAATCAAAAGGTAGGAGGTCTTTGTTGGATCTAGACCTGCACATATACCTAAGAGAACCTACAAATAGCACTTACAAGAGATATCAAATAACAAGAGCAAAGCTCCCAAGCTCGACAACCGAAAACCGAAGTTTGGTCTTGACCAAATCCCCGGCAACGGCGCCAAAAACTTGTTCGCCCTAAAACGTGCGTGCAATCAAGTCTGAAATTTATAAAACTAGAATAAAGGCAAGAGAACCCGCAGTGTACGGATCGACGTAGATCAGCAAATATTCCATAGTATTGATCACAGGGATTTGGTGAAACAAAATCCAATCTCAATTGTCGAGCAAGTAAAAGATGTAAAGTTTTGCAAATATTGGGGAAAACAACAACCCTAAAGATCCAGGTATCAATATTGTGGCAACCGATTCAAGATATATTAAAGAACTAAGGACAGAGTCAAGAGTTGCAAAGGTATGCTAAAGTAAAGTAATGTACGGTGAAGTTCCAAGACTTTATATGACTTATCTAAAGACACTCTCTATAAAGGTTGTAGAGGTTGCAGTATAGAAAGGATATATGAACAAGAATTAAACTCAAATACCCAAACTTGTAACCCAAGGATCAAGATAAACTAAAATGATTAAGGTTATGACACTCGAAACTGAAATAGAGGATGATGAGTCTCACTACTACCTAGGAAAGGCAAGCCAAAGCTAGGTTAAAGCTAATCTTTAACCTTGGATCAAAGTAAAAGCAAAGTTCGTAAACTAGGGTAGATCACGGTCAGATCTTGAGAACCACGGCCGTGGAAACCCAAGAACAGGCCGTGATTTAGGTTCGTCGACGAGATCTCTCTAACTCTCAGGGTCCAATCAAATTACGATCGATCTATCATCATCTAAGACACAACTATCAACCCTTCACCTTAGAATTGCTAAAGGGTTTTAGCCTATAACCTTTGTCATAATATCAATATTAAATTTAAAGAGAATGAAATATGAAAACCCTCGAATACTCAATAAACTTCAAAACCAATTCTCAAATCAGAAATAAAAGAAGCGATATTCAATGGATTCAGAATGTATAACACTAAACCTTACAATTGCTAAACCTTTACCGGGTAAGATCTCAGCCAAATAAAATATATCTTGCCGCGTCAGGATATTCGCCTCGGTCGAGACGCTCCTCTAGATCACCTCGGTCGAGGTGACTCTGTGGTCAACCGAGGTAAATCTCAACTGATTGTGAAATCTCTCAAATCTGGTCCAAAGTAAATCTTCTTTGTTAACTCCATGCTTCCCGAGTTCTTCCTTAAGCTCCAGAATGTAGCTCCAATGACTCCTTAGCTCCTTTAGCTCCATTTTTAGTCCAAAATGTGCCATTTTACCTACGATTACAACGAAACTTGGTGTAGACCTCGATTCCCGCAAAGGTAGATGAAACGACGATATAATCACATAATATACATTCAAACATGCAGATTATTAAAGATAAAACGTCTAAACAGGTCCCAAAATATAGACTGTAATTCATGATATCAAAATACCCCATACTTGTCCCTTGCTTGTCCTCAAGCATGTTCCAAATCTTAGATACAAGATAGAATGGATTATAAGTCATAAATATCAATGAAAAGTATTTCAAAACATTTTTGGTGGTGTTCATGTTTGCATAAAATCATAGAATGCATAATAAATCATAATTATCGAAATTAATAATGTATAATCCAGTTTAAACCACCAAGTCAATCAACAAGCTCGAGGTCTCAAGGTCTTTTCAAAAGAAGGTCATGAAACGTGTGAGGGTGGGATGTATATAGGGAATGTGGTGCTAGAATCCGGGAAAAGGATTCTTTTACTTCACTTCCTTTGAAATTCAACGTCTTCCACCAATAAGATTTGCTTATTTACTTTTTACTTTACTTTTTGGGATGCATGGACAGAGGTGCACAATAACCGAAGCCTAGAAAATCAGCAATCATCAATTTCTGGAGATGCCTCAACCCTTGATGTACATACCATGACCCTTGATGCACATACCATGACCCGTTATGTGAATGGTGCTGAGTTACTCATCATCATGATTGACTTCCCAAAACCTATTTGTTTCTTTCTAACTTTCAGCCATTATTTCAACTTTTCATTCATTTGCTTTTCATTTGCTTGCTTCCAACTTCCCGGATAGGTAAAGGGAGGCAAATATGTATATGAGGGGCTAAGCATGATCAAGAAGAAGAGGAGAAGAGAATGAATTGCCTTAATCATCCCAGGAAGAAAGTGGGAGAACTTATCATGTGGTGTCAATCTTCAAATTCAACATAATTTGGATAAAAACAAAGTATTAAACATGCCAAAATTTCAAACAAAGCATTTAGCAACTTAAACATATTATAAAACCTTTCAAACATATAAAGATTTCAAAACCAATCTGCAAACAAGAATCTTCACTGAGGTCATATCCCGAGAAGAAGCACAAAAATCGTTTCGAAAAACTTTTAGTTAGAAATCCACCTCGGTCGAGGTGTTCTAAGTCAACCGAGGTGAATCACCTCGTTCTGCCAGAATCATCCTGGTCGAGGTCAAAATTTTTTTTTTTAAACCAGTTTTTGACCTTTTTATCAATCAAATAACCTGTATGCATGCATGTAGTCTCACATAAGTGCATAGAGCATAAGAAAATCATAAATATCCGAATCAAGTCATACAAGCATACATAATGTCGGATAATACACATAAATACCCCATACTTGGGACACATTGTCCCAATGGGTCAAAATAAGTCTAAGGAAACAGGAAGAACTCACCGGACATAAGCTGAGCTGCATAATAAATAAAGAAAAGGAATCCCTGCAAGCTCTAGTCCTGATCTGCTGGCGGTGGTGGTGGATATGGCATGTAACCGATGTTGGGACGGGTCGAATGGATATCCCATCATATGTTGGAACTGGATTTCCATCATCCGGCGTTGGTAGTGCTGACTCTCCAGCATTTGATGAGTCCGGCTATCCATCTCTCGGCGATGGTCATCAAGGCGCTCACCGATATCAACTGTAACAGTGGCGTAGGAGTCAATCATCTGATCCGTTAGATCGTCAATCCGGCGGTGAGCTACGGGATCCCTCTGCATGCGAACTCTACGCCTGGCAGGACGTGCTGGTGTTGCAGCTGGCTCATCCTCTGTCTCCTCGTCGTCTAGATCGACGACTGGTATACTGGGACCAGTTCTATCTGTCTTTGTCTCCATGGCGGCACCACCATCATCCTCTTCATCAGCCTCCTCCTCATCGTGCTCCTGGGTTGCTGTTGTTGTGTCTCTAGTGTCCTCAATAAGAGGAATCCACGCAGTGGACCAGTACTGAGGGTCAAACACTGAGAACTGAGATGACCATCTAATACCTTGAGGGGTAGTCTACTCCCAAGGCATCGCCACATATGGCGTAGTAAGTCCATGAGGAACCAGGATCCTCCTCGTGATCATCTCCTACAGAACAACCGGCTTGGCAGCCGCCACTAAGGTACAAGGACTCAGATCCAATCCCATCTCAGCAACTAATGAGTCATTAACCCTCCATAGCAGATGTCTCCCTTCCCCTTCGCCTTGATCCTGTGAAGATCCTCAGTCAGCATCACTCTGAAATCAAGAACTCCTCCAATAACCATACAATATAGACTCAGCAACTCCCATTGTCTAATCTTCTAGGGCGTCTCAGTACGCGCCAGAAGTGTCTCGCTAAAAATACGGTAAGCGAGTCTGAAGGCAAGGTGGAAGATGATCCGCTCCGTGGAATCTTCAGGTTTCCACCTGTCAGCATGCTCAACTACGTGAGCTATCTATCCCCAAAACCCGCGAGCTACAGCTCGAGAGGGGAAATTAGTAACTGTCGGGGTCGGGAAACCGAAGATGTCTCTCCACTGATCCATCGGCACTAGATAATTCCGGTTCACCAACCGGTATTTGATGGTCTTCTGTGCAGGCAAGTAGGTCACGGAGCTCACAAACTCCAATGTGGGCTCGAGGTAGGCTGGAGCTCTAATCTCCATAAACTGCTCCAACCCTACCATAAAAATCATCCGCGTCAAGTCATCATCCACATAGAGGTAATCAAAGGCGGCAACATCTAGGAACCGCGGCGCAATCACTGGGCGTGCAACAATGCGGTCATAATCTATCCGGTGACGCTCATGGATCACCGGTATGGAACGTCCGGAAGAAGAAGAAGGTGAGGATCCATCCCTCAGAACAAGCTGTCTATCAAATCTGGAACTCATTTTCTCTCTCTGTCAGAACACCTCGGTTGCCCTGACAATCCTTAAGAACACCTCGGTCGAGATGCAGGTTGACTGGACCGAGGCGATGTGTTGTTTGATTCCAACTCTTAGAAATCCAGTTATTTCCCCCGATATCACTACCAATTGTTCTTATGGGGTACTTAAGCCTTTTTCAACAAGAATGATTGGCAACCAAAGCCAATTTCTTCCAAAATCAGTGAAAGACGAGAAGTTAGGGTTTTTGGTTTTGTTACCCCAGATTTGGCCGATTTAGAGCGTTTTCGTTGCTGAATGTCGCTGGCAAACTGATCCTCTACTCTTTCCTTGCAGATTGGGATCAAGAATCATCAAAAACGATCGAGAATCGGGGAGCGAGATGATTTTGTACGCCGCGGTCGAGAAGGTGAGAGAGGGAAGAGAGAGAAATCGATCCCCCTTTTATACCCTTTTCAGATACTGCTGTCACCTCGGTCGAGGTGGTCCCGACTTGACCGAGGTGATGTGGAGCGAGGTGAATTGTCATAAGCCCTAGTCGTCTCGGTTGCTCAAGAATCATCTCGGTCGAGATGTTGTGACAGCAACCGAGATGTGTCTCAGTCAAACTCCGTCTTCTCGATTTCTCGATCTTCAATCCTCCAGTGTTGCTCCTGGGTTGTATTCCTTCCTTAGAGATTACCTGTTGTCTGTCTAGGACGCCAAAAACAAAGCAAAGCAAAGCAAAGCAAACTATCTAAAGCTAGGCTAGAAAAGAGAAAAGAAAGCAATACCTTGGGTTGCCTCCCAAGAATCGCTTGGTTTAAGGTCGCTAGCTGGACCGTACAGTGTCTCTAAATAAGGTATAATCGTGCAATCTCCTCAACCGGGACTTCCGGTTTGTATTTCTTAAGTCTATGACCATTGACCTTGAATCTTCCACTTGTTTCTCCCCAGATCTCGACTGTGCCATAAGGGAAAACATGTTTCACAACATAAGGTCCTGTCCATCTAGACTTTAACTTACCTAGAAAGAGGCGAAGGCGGGAGTTGAAGAGAAGAACTAAATCTCCTTCTTTGAACTCCTTAGGGGTGATATGCTTGTCGTGCCATTTCTTTGTCCTTTCCTTGTAGATCTTGACATTCTCATAAGCGTTCAAACGCAACTCCTCCAGCTCATTGATATCCAATAGCCGCTTCTCAACGGCTTCCTTGATGTCGAAGTTCAACCATTTGATTGCCCAATACGCCTTGTGTTCTAACTCAACTGGAAAATGGCAAGACTTCCCATATACCAAATTATAAGGGGTGGTACCAATGAGAGTCTTGAATACGGTCCTGTAGGCCCAAAAAGCGTCGTCCAACTTCATGGCCCAATCCTTCCTCGTCCTAGAGACGGTCTTTTCCAAGATTGCTTTAATTTCTCTATTAGAGATCTCGACCTGTCCACTAGTTTGAGGGTGATAAGGGGTTGCTACCTTGTGGGTTACCCCATACTTCGATAGAAGTGCCTTAAACTTCCGGTTGATGAAATGTGTCCCACCATCGCTGATGATGATGCGTGGACTTCCAACACGTGGAAAGATGGTCTTATTAAAGAACTTCACAACCACCATGGCGTCATTAGTGGGAGAGGCAATGGCTTTAACCCATCTAGAGACATAGTCGACAACTAGGAGAATGTAGAGGTTTCCTCCGGATGATGGGAAAGGTCCAATGAAATCTACTCCCCATACATCAAAGATCTCAACCTCCTCTATGTTATTGAGTGGCATCTCGTTCCTTCTAGATAAGTTCCCTGTTCTTTGGCATGCATCACAAGAGACAACAAACGTTTGGACATCCTTAAATAATGTAGGCCAAAAGAAACTGGAACGTAATAGCTTGGCGCATATTTTGTGAGTGGTAGCATGCCCTCCACAAGGAAGTGAGTGACAATGTCGTATGACACTAGTAACTTCATCTTCCGGAATGCATCTTCAAAGCATCCCATCCGGACCTCTCTTAAATAGTAGAGGTTCATCCCAATAGTAATGGCGTACATCCTTAAAGAATTTCTTCCTTTGAGCGTACGTCAATCCTGATGGTATTTCCTGGCAAACAAGATAATTAACAATGTCAGCATACCAAGACCCTTTATTATTAAAAGTTTGGTGGAGAAAGTGTTCCACCAATTGAGGATGAATTTCAGAAAAGGGAGTAAGAAGTTGGTTATTCTTTGTGGACATCATCTGGCTTTCGACCTCGGTCGAGGTCCAAAGAGGGTGACCGAGATGTTCTTCAGTCAAGAACACCTCGCTTGGTCCAGAAAGTGCCTCGGTCGAGGTACTGCAACTGGGACCGAAACTGGAGATTTTCCTCTCCTGGATTAATTTTTCAATGTTAGCGCCTGGATCTTCTTCTAGTGCTTTTAAGCTCCGTATATCTGCATCACAAGAAACATCTATACCTTCCTCCATTAAGCTAAAACTAATAACGCTCTCAAGTGGATTATTAATAAGGATAGAGCTCACCAATTCTCTTGATTCTTCCTCAGCGTAGATGTTGAAGATATCATCTCCCAGCGGCTCTCCCTTCATTGCCGCAAGCAATGCAAACTCAACTTGATCACCGCCAATGTTGAACTGCAACATGGCGTTCTTACAATCCACATTGCAACCCGAAGTTGCTAGAAATGGTCTCCCGAGAATGACAGGAACAGGATAATCTGCGGGAATATCAAGCACAATAAAGTCTATAGGTAAGTAGAAGTTACCTAACTTAACCGGAACGTCTTCCAAAATGCCCACGGGATGGTTAATGGAGCGGTCCGCCATGTACAACCGTATCTTCAGCGGCTTGGGCTCTCCAAGGCCGATCTTCAAGCATAGCTCCAGCGGGATGATGCTCACGCTGGCACCTAGATCACACAACGCCTCACAAGTGACATCCCCAACTTGAATGGGAATGCAAAATGAGCCGGGATCTCTCAACTTTGATGGCATCTTCTCCTTCATGATTTGAATGAGTTCTGAGGATTTAAATGTCATCCTTACTTTACCAAAGTCTTCCAACTTCCTCTTCCTTGATAAAATTTCTTTCAAGAACTTTCCATAGGTGGGCATCCCTAGAATAGCATCAAGGAAAGGGATATTAATATGTAGTTTATTCATCAAGTCAAGGAACTTACCAAAGTGCTTGTCTAGATGTGCTCTAGCCCTTGACTGGGGGAATGGAAGTGGTGGTTTATATGCAGGAGGTGGGACATAAACTTCAGTTTTGTCTGACGCTTTCTGAGACTCCATCTCGGTTGGTACCTCGGCCGAAGTGTTCTTCGTCTCTACCTGGACCGAAGTGTTGTTCACTAGCATCGACCGAGGCACTGGATCTGCAGTTTTCAGTCCACTTCTCGTCGATATTGCCATGATCTGTCCTTTAGGGCTGCTCTCTGTCCGTGCTGGAAGCTTCCGTGGATCTCTTGGCGCTTCATTCGCCTTATTAAAGAATTGTTGTTTTAAGGCTTTTTGTGTCTTTGAAATTGAAGTCATGGACGTCTCCATAGCATTGAGCGTGATCAAGATAGTCTCCAGCACTGCATCTTTCTTTTCTGGCTGGGACGAGCTTGATCCAGGCTTCTGGCTCTTCAATGGAGTAGAAGAAGAAGAAGAAGAGAGGAAAGGATTAGAAGAATTGTTTGAATTTGAGTTAGAGTAAGAGTTACCCGATTTTTGATGGTTGGATCTCCAATTGTTGCTGTTGGATCCTCTATTGTTATTGTAGTTGTTGTTTCGGGAACCTTGATTGTTGTTCCTTCACCCTTTATATCCTCCCTCTTCCATTTTGGTTTGAGCAACCAAAAGGTCTTTCAATTGCTTCACATCATTCTTTAAAGAGGTGAGTTGATCATTGTTTGATGGAGCTTTTTGGAAGTTGACTCTTTTAACTCCGCCTTCAGCTCCTTGATGGGAGTATTTCTCCTTGTGCAAAGCTTGTTTCTCTATGAACTCCCAAGCTTCGTCAATCGGCATGTCCATGAACGTGCCGGCGGATAGTAGTTGAAGGTTGAACTGGGTGTTTCCGTCCAGTCCCTTGAAGTATATCTCCAACAACTCTATCTTTGGAATCCCATCATGTGGGCAATCCAAAAGGATGTCTTTAAATCTCTCCCATGACTTGGACAAAGTCTCCTTGTCCTGCATGATGAATGCATTGATTTTCCCTCTCATTTCAGCGGTCTTAGAGGGGGGAAAGAATTTAGTCAAGAACTCCGTCGTCATCTCCTCCCAAGTGTTGATTTTTCCGGGAGGGAGAGATTGATACCAAGTAAGCGCCCTATCTTTCAAAGAGAAATAGGAAGGCCTTAGCTTGTAATTGTTGTTTTCCAGCCTTAAAGGTCTCAAGGTCTCCATCAAGATCTCATAGTTTTGCAGATGTTGATGCGGAGATTCCCTTTCTAACCCTCCAAACTGGCATTGGCGAATCATGGAGAGAATTTGCGGTCGAAGCTCATAATCATGCTCCGTTGGATCACCTAGGTTGACTCCTGGACGCCTCAGTTGCTGGTTAGGGTCCATCCTTTGCCCTAGGGTCTGTGGAATACCTGCAAAAAGGGCATCTCGGACTGGCATCCGAGGTGGAAGTATCTCGGCCGGGGCAGCTGGAGCTGGGTCCTGCCTCGGTCGAGGATCTGGAACTGGGTCTTGCCTTGGTCGAGGAGCTGGATCTGGTCGAGGTAGATATTGGTCCCGTAAAGTCGCCTTATCTGCTTCGATCGATTCTGTCCTTGCGCGAGTTTCTTCCTTTTCCAGTCGCAGTTCTTCTTTACTGAGACGTAGTTGTTCCAATGCGTCCTTCAATTCTACCTCAAGATCGCGATTCTCTTGATTGGCCATCTTAGCTTCTTTCAAGCGTCTTTTGTATGTCTTTTCTGGTTCGGGATCGTAAGGAACGATTTCCTTCCCAGCACGGGTTCTTCGCATAAACCTAAGAAAAAGAACCTGTGAACGTCACTCAAGTAGAGTGGTTAGTAGCAGTAGGAGCAAGTGCCCAGAAAGACTACCGCAACCGGCTCGGTCTAGACCAAGTCCCCGGCAACGGCGCCAAAATCTTGTTTGCTCCAAATGGTGTGTGCAAGCTTTAAATTTATAACCCAAGATGTATGCTTAAAACAAGGTTGCGAACCCGCAGTGTACGGGTCAATCGTAGTAAAAGCAACAATTCCGGGGTGTCAATCTCAGGGACTTAGGTGAAACAAAACCAATATAGGTAGTCAATATTGCAACTAACCACAAAAGCAATTAAAGCAATCTAAAGATGATAATATAGTCAATTAAGAAAATATGCAAATTCTAGGGATTAAGGCATCTAGTTGTGGTTCCAACTCAAGATCTCAAGATAAGCGGACAAAGTTGAGATTTTTGCAAAGGGAAGGTGTTACTAAAGTAGAATAGATCACCAGGTAAGTCTCACTACTCACAATCCCAAGCTAAAGAACCCATTACCGGGTAAGCCTCAAGGTACTAAGGAAAGGAACTATAATCTCAAACCAACACACCAACTAAGGGAATAGAATCAACCTTTACCGGGTAAGTCTCAGGCTAACTCACAAAGATGGGATGAAGGCACACTCAAACCCCAATAAAGGATAAACCTTTATTACCTATACCTATGATCTTTGGTAAACAAACAAAGGAATTACCGGGTAAGTCTCATCCTAAGCTTGCATTGAACCAAGAAAGGTGTAATAAGAATAGGATTTGGCAAACTCTAACACTTAACTCTCAGTTTCGGATCAGAAAAGGTCACCTCGGTCAGTCAAGTTCCACCCCGGCCGAGATGTTCATCGACTGAACGAGATGTTCTAAGGTTAAGGATAAAGACTCGAGCTTTCAGGGTCCCACTGGAATTTAAGATTTTTCCATCATTGTTTTTCCCACAACCTTCAGCCAATCACCCTAGAATCGCACAAGGAAATTAGCCACTCATCATCATGAAAGAGATAATCAAATATATGGGAAGAGAATGAATATTTGAACACAAAAACCTTAAGAACAAGGCTTCAATAACTCAATCAAATATCAAACAAACAAGCGTTACTTGGATCACAAATCCAACAAGACAAATCAACAAGAAGGGAATCTAAGAAAGTCTTACAAAACCCTTCACAAAAGCTATAATAAGCTATCAATCCTTCCTAGATTGATCTTCAATCTTCCTTCCTTCAAAACCCTGGAGAAAATCCTTTAATTGTTGGATTCTATCAGCCCTCTAAGCATGTATAAACATGGTCGAACTTGTGGAAAATCCAACCCTTTATATAGGAGAATTATCTTCCAAAGATAAAATATCTTAAAAATATAATTTCCTATAAAATATATCTTATCTCCTAAAATAAATCCTCTAAAATATATGATCTTCCTTCCAGAAATCCAACCCAAAAATATAAGATCTCTCCTTCCAAAAATAAAAGATCTCAGCCAAATAAAATATATCTCGCCGCGTCAGGATATTCGCCTCGGTCGAGACGCTCCTCTAGATCACCTCGGTCGAGGTGACTCTGTGGTCAACCGAGGTAAATCTCAACTGAATGTGAAATCTCTCAAATCTGGTCCAAAGTAAATCTTCTTTGTTAACTCCATGCTTCCTGAGTTCTTGCTTAAGCTCCAGAATGTAGCTCCAATGACTCCTTAGCTCCTTTAGCTCCATTTTTAGTCCAAAATGTGCCATTTTACCTATGATTACAACGAAACTTGGTGTAGACCTCGATTCCCATAAAGGTAGATAAAACGACGATATAATCACATAATATACATTCAAACATGCAGATTATTGAAGATAAAACGTCTAAACAGGTCCTAAAATATAGACTATAATTCATGCTATCATTAACCCTCCGGCGATCTTCAATCAACCCTAGGCGAAAATGCTCCAAGCAAAGTAAGCGGCCGTCTATCCCCAAGTGGATGCGAGATGTATGCGGCGTCTAAGCGGCGATAAGCAAGGATCCCCGAAACTCTCTTTTCTGACCTTTTTATAAGACGAGAAAGAATAACCGTCCAGGCCCATCAGGTAAATAACGTGGCAAATGAAGACACGTTAAAAGATCGCCTAAATCACAGTCTGAAAGGGTTTCCACGACCGTGGTTTAGAGCATGGAAAAGGATTACGGTGTCTTGTGACTTCCACGACCGTACTTTAGACCGTGTAACCTATTGGAGTGCTCCACGTTCATGATGCCAAGATCCACGGCTGTGGTTTAGAGCGTGGACACTTCTACGGCCGTAATTCAGGGCGTGGAAATAAATAATACTTGTAATCTCCTTGGTGTCGGGACATTCTTCATCCTAGCTCCTTCCTTAGCTTTCTTGATGTGTTCATAATCCTCACATATGATCGATTACTCTCTTTTCTCTCTCAATTGCTCTTATTTAGCTCCTTTTCACCTACAATCAACACAAGGCTAGTGTAGACATCCATATTGACAAAATAGACGAACAAGCTAACAATTGCTTCTAAACTTTATCCATGTACACAATAATAAGGGAAAAACAACTAAAATAAGTTCCTAGAATATCGCAATATTTCATGCTAACAGGGACGAGTCTCCACTTTAGTACTGCTTACCACCCACAGACTGACGGTCTGTCTGAGAGGACCATCCAAATGTTAAAGGACATGTTGCGGACCTGTGTATTGGATTGGGGACAGGTATGGCCGGATCACCTTCCCCTTGTAGAGTTTTCATATAATAAAAGTTGGCACACGTCTATTGGGATGACTCCTTATGAGGCTCTGTACGGGCAGAGTTGTCGTACCCCGTTGTGTTGGGATGAGCCTAGTAGAGCTGATGGAGTATCTCTAGACCAGATACAGGACAACATCGCTCGGATCGCTCTAGTCCAAAAGCGGATGTTAGGAGCTCAGAGTCGTCAGAAATCCTACACCGACAAGAGATGTCGACCTCTGGAGTTTAGAGTAGGTGCACAGGTGTGGTTGAGAGTGTCTCCGACGAGAGGCGTCCAACGTTTCGGCATTAAGGGGAAGCTGAGTCCTCTATATGTCGGACAGTTTGAGATTTTGGAGAGAGTCGGAGAGGTTGCCTACCGACTAGCACTACCACCGATATTAGAGGGGGTCCATCCGGTCTTTCATGTATCTCAATTGAGAGAGTATATACCGGGCCCGAGACACGTCATCATCCATGAGGATCCGATAGTTGAGCCCGACCACACTTTTGTTGAGTACTCAGTAGCCGTCCAAGAGCGCATTACTAGACTTCTGCGGTCCAAGGATATACCGATGTGGAGGATCCAGTGGTCTAGACGAGGAGCCGAAGAGCCCACCTGGGAGACAGAAGAGAGCATTAGACGTAGTTATTCCGAGTTTTTTGCGGAGTTTGCCGCTACTTCTGTATCGATGGGTTAGTACTTAGACGTTACTTGTGCGACTTCTCTGATTATACATTAGAATGAGTGATTGTGTTTTTATGTGTTGCTTGATTATGATGATTGAGTAGTTTTGCATGCTAGAAAACAAGATTAAAAATTTAGTGAGACTTGGTTATAAAAGTTTATTTTATGGAAGTCGTTTGATTAGAGATCTTATTCTAAGTTTCGGGATGAAACTTATTCTAAGGGAACACTAATGTAATATCCGAAATTTTTATTCCGTTTAATCCCGTAGCAAACCGGATTTCGATCCGTTAATCTTTCTCTTTCTAACTAGTCGTACACACTATCTCAAATTTCTATCATTTTATGTAACCTCACTTCACATAAAATGATAGAATTTCACATCAAACCCTAATTTATCAAACCCTAGTTTATATCATGACATGTCCTTGACAGAGTCATGACGTCCTATTGACGAGACCAAGACGAGACCATGACAAGATTTGATGAGACCATGACCCTAATTTATCAAACCCTTGCCATGCATGAGCTTGGCAAGGCCATGAGAAGTTTTGACAAGGCCTTGACAACCTCAGTCCACTCCTTCTCGGCCTATGTTCTTCAGCCCACCTTCTCCCCCATCCTTGCTTGTGACCCATTTCCGGACTCTTGCTTACATGCCCAGCCGCAGCCCATGACAACCTTACTTACTTGCCAACCGCAGCCCATGATAGCCTTGCTTTCGAGCCCAGTAGTAGCTCTCCCTTCCTACAGGCCGTGCAGCTTCCCTCTACAGCCCAAGAACACACAGCCAGGGCCCAACTAGAAGAACTTCCACGTCTTCAGTCTGGACGTTTCAAGTCTCGTAACTCCTCCAAAAATCACGCAACTATCTCCTCCCTATTATCGTAATTGCCAAACCACGTATCGTTCCCCACAAACACAGATGTGAGTCCCTTAATCGATAGCACAACATCCCAATCAAACCCCATTGTTACGGATGCCTCATTGCACGTTGAGTCGATCAGAGCAAGCCACCAAAACACACTGCCTTCCTTGCACGTGAGAGAGAACGACCGCCACCCTGCAACCTTCGTTCACGCCGCCAGTCTGTGCTAAGAACCCTTCTCCCGACTCCAATAGCAATCCCTGAAGCAACAGCAATGGCTTGAAGCTCCTTCCCTCTCTTCTTCTTATGCAGAATCCTCACACCGGAGCTCTCCCTTCCTTCCATTTGATCGCCATAGAAACGGGCATTCGAAGACAGTCGTGGGAAGTAGTGGTGCCAAATTGTAGCTAGGGAGATCGATCTTCAAATCAGTGCAATAACCCAACTCAACGACAAACAACTAGGGTAAGATTGAACCCTGAACATGTGTATTGCACAACTGAATTTCAGCAAAACTAGGTGTTCCAGTCACCTTTAAGCCTATCTTTCGATACCTTAGATCGAACATCCACCGTTCAAATTTTAGTATGTTATAGAGTGATATGCATACTGTAATGTATCAAAAAAATTGGGACTTAACCAACGGTCAGATTTAGATATGTGAAGGTTGAAAGTGGACTTGTTAGACGGTTTGTGAAATGAGCCAGAAAAATACTTAGTATAGAATGTCTGGCTTTGTGTTCAACTTTTGAGAATTTTGTAGAAGTGATGGTTCGACAGTTTTAAGAAATTCTTGCTTCTATGAATAGAATGCATATCATAGGAGACCTAGAGATTTTTATTGAAATTTTTATAAATTTATTCGAGCTTCATATTTTGAGCCAAAGTTGGATCTTAGTGACTTTTTAGAAAGTAGGAAAAATGGTTAGTTTTCTAAGTACTACCTAAACTCACTCTTAAGAGTTAGAAATATGATAGTTAGTCCCAAGTAAGGGTTTAAGTAGATATTTCTAGGTTTCTTGAAGTTTTGAGACCAAGGGTAAAATGGTCATTTTACCTCAGATGGATAATTTAATAATTTCTTTCTATTAGAATCTTACATCTTAGAAGTCATAGACTTCTAAGTGTATAAGAAAGGTTTTGATCCGCTTGCCTTGTGTGACAGGAAATTGATTAATGATAATGGTGTTTGAATGATGTGTGTATTAGTGTATTTAATATTAATCATTGACCGACCTACATATCTAGCCCAAGAGTAACGGGCGGTGGCATTTTGCTCAGTTAGCCCGAGGGCGCTGGGGGTTTCTTTAGGGACTAGTCCATACTTGGTTTGCGGAGATGCCACCGGCAGAGGTGTGCCAAACCATCACCAGTTGGATAAGGAACGGAGGCGAGAAATCTTAAGATTTCTCGTGCCACAACTTTTAAAACGGGACGAAGTGAATCACCTAAACCATGAGATAATAACCGGATTGTGTGCCAGCATGTTGAGTGTTTATATTTCCTTAGATGTGTTTGTGCTATTTATTATTATTCTTACATTTGATTAGTAAGCTAACTCTTATATTGTTGTTTAGACTTGCCACAGGTTAGAGCGGATGCCGAGTGATCTGGATGGTAGTGGTCAGTCGGGATGTCGTACTTCATAGGACGGGTTGCAGTCTTTCTTTATGTTGGTCTTTCAGTTATGCCTTTTTCATGATCTCGGATTATGAGATATTATTATTACCGGCTGTTAGTGTTTCTTGTCACATTCACGACATTATTAAACATATTTCATGATTTATGGTTTTTCCTTATATGTGCCTTGTTGTGAGATCTAGTTAAGTTGTTGTCAAACTATGGTCGGGACCCACTATGAGGTCCAAACCAGTAGCTGCCCGAGTTCTAATTAAGACAAGCACATGGAGGGACTAGTCTTGACTAGGAGCACCAACCTTCAATAAGATTAACACACACAAGCACAATCTAACAAGGACTTCACAACCAATTCAACCAAAAGCTCTCTTTATTGATTGAATGATGAATGAATAAAACACAAACTCCGTAAGTGAAGTTGCAAGTGACACAGTTATGTGGAAATATATCAAATCTAATCTCCAAACAATCTCCCCCGCTAAGGGTATATATAAGGGAGATTAAACCTAGTAAAGCTAGGAAAATATATTTTAAAGATAATCTTGCAAAGATATCTTTAAGATATATTAAATATAAAAATCTAAAAGATAGATTCTAATAATCCCTTAAGATATCTTTCGTAAGCTCGTTCTAGTGAAGGATGTCGGGAAATAAAATCGGTCAATTTTTCTACAGGAAAATCGGTCGATTTAATGGAAAATCGGTCGATTTTTTTCATCTGCCGTGCAATCTTCCATTCCTTTGATTCGTCCCATGTTTGCCACTTGTAAACGCTCCTTCATTGAGTTTCTCTCGCTTCTAGATTGGTGAATGATCCATGTAGCGTGTGATAGCATGTATTATAGTATATATTTTGGGATTGGTTTAGACGTTTTATCTTCATAAATCTACATATATGGATGTATATTATTTGATTATATTGTTGTTTTGTCTACCTTTGCGGGAATCGAGGTCTACACCTAGCTTCGTTGTAATTATAGGGAAAATGGCACGTTTTGGACAAAAGTGGAGCTAAGGAAGCTAAGGAGTCATTGGAGCTACATTCTGGAGCTTTGAGAAGATCTCAGAAAGCATGGAAATGATTTAGAGGATTGATTTTGGACCAGATTCGAGATAATTTACATTTAGCTGAGACTCACCTCGGTCAGCTACAGTACCACCTCAACCGAGGTGATCTCACCCCCCCCCCCCCCGAGGCGAACACCCTGCCGACGGCGATATCTTTATTTTTTGCTGAGATCTTCTATTTTTGGAAGGAGAATATCATATATTTTTGGCTGGATTTCTAGAAGGAAGATATTATATTTAGCTAATTTTTTTGAGAGATATGGATATATTTTCTAGGAAATTATCGTTATAAGATATTTTTTATTTGGAAGATAATTCTCCTATATAAAGGGTTGAATTTTCTACAATTCAGACATCCTGCAATCGGCGGATCACCCATTCTCTGAAGAGTTTGAAGGAAGAGTTGAAGGATGTTTTGAAGGTTGAAGATCAAGGACGGAAGGAATCATAGTTGAAGTTAACTTTTGAAGGAGTTTGTAAGATCTTCTTAGATTGTTTTTGGTTTTATTGTCTTTTCTGATTGTGACTTGAGGAACGCTGATGTGTTGTTTGATTCATTTAGTTATTGAGACCTTTGTCTTAAGGTTTTCTTGTTTGAATATTGATTCTTTTCTTATAAATTTGATTATTGTTATCATGATGATTGTTGGCTAAGTTTCTTATGCGATTCTAGGGTGATTGGCTGAAAGTTGTGGGAAAGACGATGATAGAATGATCTTAATCCTAGCAGGATCCTGAAAGCATGAGTCTTTACCTTAGCCGTAGAACACCTCGGTCAGTCATTGAACTCTTGGCCGGGATGGAATTTAACTGAACGAGGTGAACCTTTCATGAACCTTATCTAAGTTAAGAGTTTAGGTTTGCCAAATCCTATCCTTGTTATATCTTTCCTGGTTCAACGCAAGCCTAGGATGAGACTTACCCGGTGATTCCTTTGCTTGTTTACCCAAGATCATTAGTGTAGGTAATAAAGGTTTATCCTTTATTGGGGTTTGAGTGTGCCTTCATCCCATCTTTGAGAGTTTGCCTGAGACTTACCCGATAAAGGTTGATTCTATTCCCTTGGGTGGTGTGTTGGTTTGAGATTGTAGTTCTTTTCCTTAGTACCTTGAGACTTAACCGGTAAAAGGATCTTTGGTTTGGGATATTGAGTAGTGAGACTTACCCGGTGATCTATTCCAATCTTAGAAACACCTTCTATTTGCAAACCTCATCTTTGTCCATGTTATCTTTTGAGATCTTGAGTCGGAACCACAACTAGATGCTTTAATCCCTAGAATCCGCATTCCCTTTACTTGAATTTTACATCATCTTTGATTTGTGCGTGATTTGTTGATTGACAACCTATTTACCGAAATTTGTTTCACCATAGTCCCTGTGATCAACCCCTGAAATTCTTGTTTTTATTACAATTAATACGTACACTGCGGGTTCGCATATTGTTCAAGCATACTTCTTGGGTTATAAATATTAAAGCTTGCACATACCTTTTGGAGCGAACAAGTTTTTGGCGCCGTTGCCGGGGACTTGGTCTAGAACAAATTCGGTATTGGTTGTCTTTCGGGGCTATTTCCCTTGTTGCTTTTGACTAATTTACTTGAGTGTTTTCACAGGATCTTTACTTAGGTTTATGCGAAGAACTCATGCTGGAAAGGAAATCATTCGCTACGATCCCGAACCAGAAAAGACTTACAAAAGAAGATAGAAAGAAGCTAAGATGGCCAATCTAGATAATCGCGATCTTGAAGCCGAATTGAAGGATGCATTAGAATAGCTACGCCTCAGTAAGGAAGAACTGCAGCGAGAGAAGGACGAGACTCGCACCAGAACAGAAGGATTTGAAGTAGATATGGACGCTCTAAGGGCCTAGTTTCTGCCTCGACCGATCCCAGATCCTCGACCGTGGCAAGACCCAGTTCATGTTGCCCCAACCGAGATACACCCACCACCTCGGATGCCTATCCGAGATGTTCTTTTTGCTGGAGTTCCACAAACTCTAGGACAGAGGATGGACCTCAATCAGCAAGTCGCGTCCAGGAGTCAACCTAGGTGATCCAGCTTAGAATGATTATGAACTTCGACCGCAAGTTCTAACCATGATTCGACAAAGTTAATTTGGATGTTTGGAGAGAGAGTCTCTGCATCAGCATTTGCACAACTATGAGATTCTAATGGAGACTTTGAGACCTTCAAGAGTGGAGAACAACAATTACAAGTTAACGCCTTAATATTTCTCCTTGACAGATAATGCGCTTGCTTGGTATCAGTATCTTCCAGCCGGAAAAATCAACACATGGGAAGAGATGACGACGGAGTTTCTTAATAAGTTCTTTCCTCCCTCTAAGACCGTGGAATTGAGGGGAAAGATCAATGCTTTTATTATGAAGGACAAGGAGAGTTTGTCCAAGTCATAGGAAAGATTCAAGGATCTTCTATTGGATTGCCCACATCATGGGATTCCAAAAATCGAGTTGCTAGAGATTTATTTCAAAGGTTTGGATGGAGTTACTCAATTCGATATCCAACTACTTTCCGCCGGCACATTCATGGATATGCGAATCGATGAAGCTTGGGATTTCATTGAAAAGCAAGCTTTACACATGGAGAAGTACTCCCATCAAGGAACTGGAAATGGAGTAAGGAGAGTTAGCTTCCAAGACACATCATCAAATGGAGCTCAACTCATTTCGCTTAGCAATGAAGTAAAATCATTGAAGGAGATTTTAGTAGCTCAAATGAAGAAGGAGCAAGATGGAGGGTATCAAGGAAAAAACAACTATCAAGGGCCGCGGAACAACAACTATAACAACAATAGAAATTCCAACAACAACAACTGGAGATCTAATCAACAAAATTCCGGTAACCCTTATTCTCATGCTAATAATACTCTTAACGCCCCCTCTTCTTCTTCTATTCCATTGACAAGCCAGGAGTCTGCATCGAGTTCGTCCCATCCAGAAAAGAACAATGTAGTGCTGGAGGCAATTCTGATCAAGCTTAACGCTATGGAGACATCGATGAATTCATTTTCGAAGGCACAAAAAGCCTTAGAGCAACAATTTTTCAACAAGGCGAATGAAGCGCCAAGAGATCCAGGAAAGCTCCCGGCAAGGACATAGAGCAACCATAAAGGATAGATCATGGCTATAACAACACGCAGTGGATTGAAAACTGCAGATCCAATACCACGGTCGAGCCACGACCAGACGAACACTTCAGTCGAGGTGCCAACCGAGATGGAGCCCCAGAAAGCAAAAGATAAATCTGAAGTTTATGTTCAATCTCCTGCTTATAACAACCACTCCCATTCCCTCAGTCAAGGGCGAGGGCGCATCTAGACAAGCATTTTGGTAAATTTCTAGACCTAATGAATAAACTACATATTAACATCTCTTTCCTTGATGCCATCCTAGGGATGCCCGCCTATGGGAAGTTTCTGAAAGAGATTCTATTAAGGAAGAGGAAGCTGGAAGATTTTGGGGAAGTAAGGATGACATCTAAGTCTTCGGAGCTCATTCAAATCATGAAGGAGAAGATGCCATCTAAATTGAGGGATCCCCGTTCATTTTTCATTCCCATTCAAGTTGGGGGTGCAACTTATGATGCATTGTGTGATCTAGGAGCCAGCGTGAGTATCATTCCGCTGGAGCTTTGTGAGAAAGTCGGACTTGGAGAGCCCAAGCCGGTGAAGATGACGCTATACATGGTGGATCGATCCATTACCCGTCCCGTGGGTATTTTGGAAGACGTTCCCATCAAGCTAGGTAATTTCTACATACCTATAAACTTTGTTGTATTTGACATTCCCGGAGATTATCCCATTCCTATCATTCTCGGGAGACGTTCCCATCAAGTTAGGTAATTTCTACATACCTATAGACTTTGTTGTACTTGACATTCTCGCTGATTATCCTATTCCTATCGTTCTCGGGAGGCCATTTCTAGCAACTTCGGGTTGCAATGTGAATTGTAAGAATGCCAAGTTGAAATTCAACATTGGTGGAGATCATGTGGAGTTTGCATTGCTTGCTGCAATGAAGGGAGAGCCGCTGGAGGATGACATCTTCAACATCTATGATGAAGAAGAATCTAGAGAATTGGTGAGCTCTATCCTTATTAACGATCCACTTGAAAGAGTTCTTAGTTTTAGTTTAATGGAGGAAGGTATAGATGTCTCATGTGATGCTGATATACGGAGCTTAAAAGCATTGGAAGCGGATCCAGGAGCTAAGATTGAGAAACTAATACAGGAGAAGAAAAGCAATTAAGGTCTTGGTCCCAGTTCCAGTACCTCGACCGAGGCACTTCCTGGACCAAGCGAGGTGTTCTTATCTGAAGAACATTTCGGTCACCCACCTTGGAAATTGACCGAGACAACAAGCGAGATGTTGTCAGCTGAGGACAACAAACTTTCTGACTCTTTTTCTGAGAGTCACTTACAGTTGGTGAAACACTAGCTCCGCCAAGTTTCTGATGGTAGAGAACCTTGGTATGCTGATATTGTCAATTACCTTGTTTGTCAGGAAATACCGCCCGGATTGACGTACGCTCAAAGGAAGAAGTTCTTCAAGGATGTACGTCATTACTACTGGATGAACCTCTATTGTTCAAAAGAGGTCCAGATGTGATGCTTCACCGATGCATTCCGGGGGATGAAGTTGCTAGTGTCATACGGCATTGCCACTCGCTTCCTTGTGGAGGACATGCTAGAACTCACAAGACGTGCGCTAAGGTATTACGTTCTGGTTTCTTTTGGCCTACATTATTTAAGGATGTGCAAACGTTTGTTGTTTCTTCTAATGCCTGCCAAAGAACAGGGAACTTGTCAAGAAGGAACGAGATGCCACTCAACAACATTCAAGAGGTTGAGATTTTTTATGTATAGGGAGTTGATTTCATGGGACCTTTCCCATCATCCGCAGGGAACCTCTACATTCTCTTAGCTGTTGATTAAGTCTCTAGATGGGTGGAAGCCATTGCCTCCCCCACGAATGACGCTATGGTGGTTGTGAAGTTTTTCAATAGGACTATCTTTCCACGTTTTGGGACACCACACATCATCATATGCGATGGAGGGACACATTTCATCAACCGGAAGTTCAAAGCACTTCTATCGAAGTATGGGGTAACCCACAAGTTAGCAACCCCTTATCATCCTCAAAATAGTGGGCAGGTTGAGATCTCGAATAGATAAATCAAGGCAATTCTGGAAAAGACCGTCTTTAGGACGAGGAAGGATTGGTCCATGAAGTTGGACGATGGTCTTTGGGCTTATAGGACCGCATTCAAGACTCCCATTGGTACCACCCCTTACAATTTGGTATGTGGGAAGTCTTGTCATCTACCCGTTGAGTTGGAGCACAAGGCATATTGGGCAATCAAGTGGTTAAATTTCGACATAAAAGAAGCCGGAGAGAAGAGATTATCAGACATCAATGAGCTGGAGGAGTTGTGCTTAAACACCTACGAGAATGCCAAGATCTTTAAGGAAAGATTGAAGAGATGGCATGACACGGATGTCATTCCTAAGGAGTTCAAAGAAGGAGATCTTGTTCTACTCTTCAACTCTCACCTCCGCCTCTTTCCAGGTAAGTTGAAATCTAGATGGACAAGACCTTACGTTGTGAAAACTATTTTTCCCTATGGTGCAGTTGAGATTTGGGGTGAAACAAGCGGACGCTTTAAGGTCAATGGACATAGACAGAAGAAGTACCAACCGGAAGTCCCGGCTGAGGAGATTGCACCACTATACCTTGTTTGAAGATGATGCACGGTCCAACTAACGACCTTAAACTAAGCGCTTCTAGGGAGGCAACCCAAGGTATTGCTTTCTTTTCTCTTTTCTAGCTCAGTTTTAGATAGTTTGCTTAGTTTTGTTTTTGCGTCCTCTAGAGAGGAACAAAGTACTTTCTAAGGAAGGATTCCAGCTCAGGAGCTACACTGGAAGGACAAAAGTTCAAGAAATTGAGAAGACAAATCTTGACTGAAACACATCTCGGTTGTCGTCACAACACCTCGACCGAAGTGTTCTTGGTCAAGCAAGGCGACTAGGTCTGACATCCAGTCAGACATCTCGGTCCGGTCGGGACCACCTCGAACGAGGTGAAATCAAAATCAGCGAGGGGTATAAAAGGCGAGACGGTTTTCTCTCTCTTCATTTTTTCCCTCCCAAGCGAACCTCGACCGCAGCGTGCCTAAACCCTCAAATCTTTGATTCTTGCTCCTTTTCCAAGATTCTTGGCTCGATTATACTGGAGGAAGCAAGAGGATCAGTTTCCAAGCATCAAAAAACAAGGAAAGCGCTCCAAATCTGCAGAATTTGGGTATTTCGTTCCAAAACCCTAACTCGTTCTTCTTTTGTCGATTCTGCACAGATCTGGCTTTGGTTGCCACTGTTTATTGTTGAGAAAGATATAAGTAACCCTTAGGAAGCCTTTGTTAGTTATTTGGGGGAAAAGAACTTACGGATTTGAGATTTGCAAACAAACAGCCGTTCACCTCGGTCCAGTCGGTTGTGTCTCGGCCGAGGTGTTCTCAGGGCAACCGAGGTGTTCTTCATCCAAAAACATTAGTAGCAGATTTGATCGCCTGTTGGTCTTGCGAGACATACCTAGTAGTTCTCACCAGTCTTCTCCTTCTTCTGCTTCACAGTATTCGATTCCGGTGATCCACGAGCGACACCAGGCTGACTATTATCGTATTTGCGGGCGTCCTATCGTTGCCCCGCGTTTTCTTGACATTGCTGCCTTCGAGTGCCTCCATGTGACAGAGGACTTGAGGAAGATGATCTCCATGGTATGGCTGGAGGAGTTCATGGAGGTTATAGCGCCGGATTATCTAGAGGCGACAATGGAGTTTGTGAGCTCGGTGACGTACGTGCCGGAGCGCAATGGGATCAAGTACTGGTTGCTGAACCAGAATTATGTGGTGGCCATGGATCAGTTCAGGGAGATTTTCGGCTTCCCTACCCGGACAGTTTCTGATTTTCCTTCCCGAGCTGTAGCTCGAGATTTTTGGGGCGAGATAGCCCACGTGACTGACCACAATGAAAGGTGGAGACCCGGAGATATTCCATCTTGCTTTCCGCCTCGCTCACAGGATTTTTAGCGAGACTCTTTTGGCGCGTACTGAGACACCCCAAAAGGTCCGACAGGGGGAGTTGTTGAGCTTATTTTGTATGGCGACAGGGGGAGTTTCTAATTTTGCTACTATGCTAGCTGAGGACTTGAGCAGGATCAAGGGCAAGTCATAGGGAGATATCTATTGTGAAGGATTGGTGACCCACATTGCTATTGATATGGGTCTGGATCTTTCAACATGTACAATGGATGCGGCTGCGAAGCCGCTAAGACTGCAAGAGATGATCACGAGACGTATTCTCGTCCATTGTGGCCTTGGCACGTATGACATTGCCATGCCTTGGGAGACGACTGCACCACAGGGCATTTTGTGGTCATCTCAGTTCTTTATCTTTGACCGTCAGTATTGGTCTGCTGCTTGGTTTCCTTACATGTAGGATGCCAGAGACGCTGCGGCTGATGATAATGATGATGAGGTTTATAATGGAGGAGCTGTTATGGAGACCGGTACTGATACCGGCGGCCCTAGTGTTCCCATTGTCGATCTAGATGATGAGGCGACGGAGGAGGAGACAACACCACCACCACCACCACCACCTCACAGTAGATCCTGCCGCCGCTTTAGAGATCCCGAGGCACACCAAAGGATTGATGATTTGACCGACCAGATGATCGATGCCTACGCATCCCTGACAGTCGACATATCCGAGCGCTTTGCTGACCAGTGCTGAGAGATTGAGGGTTGGACGCATCAGATGTTGGAGAGCCAGCATTATCAGCGTTGGATGATGGAGATCCAGCATTAGTAGATTATGGGCTATCCATTGACCCGTCCCAACACCCCTACATTCCACATCCACCACCGCCAACTGAGGAGGACTAGATCATTATGGATTTCTTTCTTTATATTTATTATGCAGTTCAGCTAGGTCTGGTGAGTATTTTGTTCTTTAGACTTATATTTGACCCATTGGGACAATGTGTCCCAAGTATGGGGTATTTGGATGGTTTTGGTTGACTTATGTGTATGCTTGTATGACTCCTTCGGATATTTATTCTGTTTATTTGGATCTATGTGTTTATTTGTCATTACATGCATACATACAGGTTTTTGCTTGACTTATGTGTATGCTTGTATGACTCCTTAACCGTAGAACACCTCGGTTAGTCATTGAACATATCGGCTGTGATGGATTTTAACTGAACGAGGTGAACCTTTCCTGAACCTTATCTGAGTTAAGAGTTTAAGTTTGCCAAAATCCTATCCTTGTTATACCTTTCCTGGTTCAACGCAAGCCTAGGATGAGACTTACCCGGTGATTCCTTTGCTTGTTAACCCAAAATCATGAGTGTAGGTAATAAAGGTTTATCCTTTATTGGGGTTTGAGTGTGCCTTCATCCCATCTTTGAGAGTTAGCCTGGACTTACCCGGTAAAGGTTGCTTCTATTCCCTTGGGTGGTGTGTTGGTTTGAGATTATAGTTCTTTTAATTAGTACCTTGAGACTTAACTGGTAAAAGGAGCTTTGGTTTGGGATAGTGAGTAGTGAGACTTACCCGGTGATGTATTCCAACCATAGAAACACCTTCCATTTGCAAACCTCAGCTTTGTCCATGTTATCTTTTGAGATCTTGAGTCGGAACCACAACTAGATGCTTTAATCCCTAGAATCCGCATTCCCTTTACTTGACTTTTACATCATCTTTGCTTTGTTGCGTGATTTGTTGATTGACAACCTATTTACCGAACTTTGTTTCACCATAGTCCCTGTGATCGACCCTTGGAATTCGTGCTTTTATTACAATTGATCCGTACACTGCGGGGTCGCATATTTGTTCAAGCATACTTCTTGGGTTATAAATATTAAAGCTTGCACACACCTTTTAGAGTGAACAACATACTCGTAGATGCTAAGGGTTGTTCCACATCATATTCCCCTTCTTGGAAATGATTTGACCTCGAATCGTAGTCTTGCTTATCACTAATCACACAAGGACTCAAGTATGACAGCTTCCGGACTAGTTTAACTTCATAGGATGAAGTCATCTCATCTTGCAATCCTACAATAATGTTCACTCGCTTCCTCTTGGATAACAGTGCAAGATTAAGGTTTGAAAGAAGTAATGTATTAATAGAGTCATGACAATGCAAAGTATACAACACTTTATGCCATCCGAAACTTCCCCTAATAATCTCATGCATAGCATTCTTCCTACGGTAATCTAACAATGCCACAACTTGAGGATGTACTACATAAAACTTAGGCACATCAGAAGATAGATTACTAGGACTTAGTACTAAAGAACAATCTAAAGATGACTTCAACAACTTGGGATCATGCTCATCACATTCAAGAGAATTTTCTTTCATACCTATATCTATGTCATGCTTGTCATCAACAATCAGATCATATTCCGTAAAATCCACATGATCATTAATAGGAACAGAAGGTTTAGAGTCAATAACCGTGTTAGTTTGGATAGCCGCCATAAATGCGATCAACTAGTTATGTACTTCCTCCAACTCATTTCTAAGTTCCTTTACAATTTCATGAACCTCAATCGAAGGACGTCTAGATGGTTCCGCCCTTAGGTAATTTGTTCCCTCCTGGAACGTTGACCATGCCTATGATAGTCCCTCTCATCCTCGAATTCCTGAATATCAACATACTCCGGAGCGTTAGGCATGTGGATGTGGTTCCGGGCCTGGGGTTCTATGTGGTACTCGTGAGCATCCGTCATCCTCATTCAATGATCTCCGTTGAGGAAAGTATTGATTAAAACTTGACTGGGGAAAATCTCGGCCAAAATCTCGGGTGAGATTTTGCTCCGGAAACCGAGATTTTCCTGTGGAAAGATATTTCGGATAATACATCTTGCACAATCAGATATATAACAACAAATGCGTGAAGTTAGTGACAATGAGGGTTTCTTACTTGTTTTCTCTCAAACTCACACTATGTTGTGTTGTCGCAAGCTGGTTTGATGGAATTGACTTGTATGGACTAATGCTTCATTACAAGTCATCACCTTGGTTTCACTAGAACTTCTTGACTGAATCAAGTAGTGAAGTTGGTTCGGTTAAAGGTTCTTGTGGGGTGCGATGGTTAATGATCCTTATAAGAAGTTTACTCCACACACGACAAGGTAGAAATAAAATATTACGGATAGACAAATAGTGTGTTAAGAAGTATAGATACTAACTAACACACTCAAGGAATGACTCAGTGTTTAGAATAAACAAGGGCTAAAGAAAAGTACACAAGAAAAGAGAGTTAGCCGGTTTGGATTTGGATAAGGCTAGAACTCTTTAACTGGAACAAGGTATGTACTATAACTCTTCTTTTGTAATGCACAGGTGCAATTTGATTATGCAAAGGGTGCCTCAAAAATATCTCGAAAATTGGCAAAAGTGGAAAAAATAAAATGAAAACTCGGACGATTTTTTGGATGAATAGGTCAATTTTCTTTGTTAAAAAATCGACTCTCGAATTCTTCGTTTAACAACTTCCTTTCTTTTTTTTTTGTATTGGCGATGTTTCAAGGTCAACGGATGGCTTGTGTTTGGTTGATGGCATTTCTCTCATCCAAAACTTACACAAATCAACGTACGTTAACTCAAATAATCTCGCAAAGATGGCGAACAAGAAAAGACTCGACTTTATATGACTCAAAGATGATTCAAATAAAATCAAATCTTTTTATGAACGTTCGGACTTCAATCGCTTAGCTCTGATACCACTTTGATACAGGGATAAGCCGCAGTTCCCGATCTAAATAGAAATCCCTTAACTGGGATAAAAATCGGGTTGTTCAAAGAAATAATTTGGCCAAATTTTCTCCAAGTATGAGGCGATTTTTCGTGAAACTCAAAACACGGATTAGTGAATGATATGAACAGATAAGAGGATGAGTTTGGAATGATAAATGAAAGAAATATATGAAGATATGAACTAAGATAGTTCCGCAAAAGAACCTTAACCAATTATGTGTCAAAACCCTTAAACGAGAAGTTGCAAGTCACACAATTAAGGACAAGAAGGGACTAGTATTGACCAGGAGCACCAACCTTTAATAAGATTAACACAAACAAGCACAATCTAGCAAGGACTTCACAACTAATTCAACCAAAAGCTCTCTTTGTTGATTGAATGATTAATGAATAAAACACAAACTCCGTAAGTGAAGTTACAAGTCACACAACTATGTGGAAATATATCAAATCTAATCTCCTAAACAATCTCTCCCACTAAGGGTATTTATAAGGGAAATTAAACCAATTAAAGCCAAGAAAATGTATTTAAAGATAATCTTGCAAAGATATCTTTAACATATATAAAATATAAAAATCTAAAAGATAGATTCTAATAATCCCTCAAGATATCTTTCGCAAACTCGTTCCAGTGAAGGAAATCGGGAAATAAAATCGGTCGAATTTTCCTACAAGAAAATCGGTCGATTTTCTTCATCTGCCATGCAATCTTCCATTCCTTCAATTTGTCCCATGTTTGCAACTTGGAAGCGCTCCTTCCTTGAGTTTCTCTCGCTTCTAAATTGGTGAATGATCCATGTAGCGTAGTCTTAGATGCTAAGGGTGGTCCCGCATCATTAACCAATCAAGGGCATATTTACAAATTCCAGAAATATGGATCTTTAAAAATAAATCACAAATACGGGCCACATTTGTAATTACCCAAAGTCGGTCAAAACAGTTTTACCGGATCTAGGGTTTAAGGTTAGGGGCAACTCAAGCGGCGGCTCCCCTTCATTCTAGTCCGACAACGGACGGCAACACTTGTGGTGGCGGTGAGGGTGGCGAGGTGGCTAACGGCGAGGACGGTGGTCTGGCGGCGACCCTGGCGACAGCCATCGTTGTACTTGGCGAACTCGGAAATGTCGACCACCTCTCTCTAGCGAACAACAACAACCATGACGGCGTCCTCCTTCGGTGGCAGTGGCACGGTGAGGGTGGCACTGCAACACCTTCTTCTCCAATGAAAACTCATGCAGGCGTAAATTTGTCTCGGCATTGGATCTGTTGGAGGCGGTTGCGGCTCTTCTTCTCCGGTGGCTCAACGGCGGGACAAGTGGATCTGGATCGAGGTGGTAGTGAGGCAGTGGTAAGTCAGCAAGAGTGGCACAACGAGTCAAGGTGAATGTGGATCCATTTTTAGGGTTTTCCTAGTTTGTGCGTGAATGAGCAATCAAAGAACATGGGTATCGGGAGAGATAGAGAAAGAGAGAGAAGAGGGAAAAAAATTAAATTAAAAACAAAAATGGCTAAAACTCACAAAATGACAACGACAAAAAAAGAAACAGTGGAAATGAAATCAAACCAGATTGGGTCCGGTTTGATGCGTTTGCACCCGATCAACTCGTATTGAGTTATCGAAAACAAAAATCCAGATATTATATCAATCACCCCTTGAAATAAGTTTCGTCCCGAAACTTTAGGTAAAAGAGGGTCGTTTAGCAAAATCTAAAAACGCGAGGGCATACTTAAGGACTATCCATGGAGGGGTTATCACCTTTAATTCTCTACTGATACACATACATCTCACATAAAAGGCCGAAAACATTCTAACAAATAAGTGTATAAGAACTCGGGTATGCAAACAATTATACACTCACACAACAAAACACGTAAGTATTCAAGCACACAAAAACATAAGTATAAAGAACGAGGACTAACCCTTTGGCCCTAAAGTCGAAGCTAACTCTGCATAACGCTCGGGGTAGGTAGTCTTAATACTAACCTCAGTCTCCCATTTCACCTCATAAACTCCCGTCTAGACCACTGAATTTGTAGCATTAGGGTCTCCTTAAAACCGTAAGTATCGAGTAACCCTATCTAAGATAGCTACTATTTACCCATGAAAATGGACCCAACTTTTTACATAAACCAAATAACCAACCCCGTATTGAAGGCTATTATATAATCTCTCGTCCGACCCCAAAGAACTAGGATGAACATTCTCAAGTGTAGGTGAAAGGTCAACATATCAATAGTCTTCTATGCCGTTCTAAAATATCAATTGTTGTCGCATATCAAGGTTTCCTCTTCTTCTAAGTATCAAAACTTCACTTTATTTTGGGTACATTCCTAATCCCTTATATGGACGTCAATCCTTAACTCTACAATGTCCCATCAATTATCTAGGTGAAAATTCTATTATCGTGAGAAATTGTTAACTTATGCATCTTGATGAAGGCTACCCCAGCAACATCATCCCAAATCCATCTTATAACAACTCATCATGGCGTCGAAGAGTCATCCTCGCTAGCCATGTACAACCTTTATGTTTTTACCAAACCATATATAGATCCTTCAATAACCATATCTAGTATAAGTCAAAAGAGCGTAATAATTTTTATTGAATTCACTTGCTTCCAACTTTCCGAAGGATCACGACAATCATATCTTGGACAATGATCTCAGGTATCTAGCGGAACCTTACTATGTGATAGCCCCTTCATGGATAAAGTATAAACCGGAACCCGAAAGGGGTCTGAAGATTTTTTTGTAAATGAATTTTTGTTTTAAATTATTGTGCACAGTCGGGATGTTGGGTTAGTAGTAAGTTGTACCACCATCGCTCCCCAAGGATCTCTGTAGCTTAGATTTATAGGTGGGATATAGTATAAACTCACATTAATATATTATTTATCAGGCTATACTTGATAGCATGAATTATAGTCTATGTTTTGGGGTTTGTTTGGACGTTTTATCTTTCATAATCTGCAGGTTTATATGTATATTATGTGATTATATTACCATTTCATCTACCTTTGCGAGAATCGAGGTCTACACCTAGTTTTGTTGTAATCGTAGGTAAAATGGCACGTTTTGCATCAAAAAGGAGCAAAAGGAGTTATGGAGTCATTTGGAGCTACATCCAGGAAGCATAGCCATGGATTAGAGATTTACTTTGGACCAGATTCGAGAGATTTCACATTTCGGTTGTGACTCACCTCGGTTGACCACAGATTCACCTCGACCGAGGTGATCCTGAGAAGTCGACTCGACCGAGGCAAACACCTGGGACGCGGCGAGAATATTTTATTCTTGGCTGAGATCTTTTATCTTTGGAAAGAGATCTTATATTTTTGGGCTTGGCTCCTGGAAGGAAGAAGATATACTAGATCTTATATTTTACCTATTTTCATGGGAAGATGTCTTTCTAAGATATCTTATCTTTGGAGGGTTATTTTCCTATAAAAAGGGTCGGATTTCCACAAATCCAACATCTCGCATACCACAAAATCCCGCTTACACCGCAGCAGCCATACTCCAGTTGGGAGATTTGAAGAACCTTTTTGAAGGTTGAAGAAGGAAGATTATACCTTTTATAGCTTTTGAAGGTTTTCTTTGTAAGATTACCTTATATTCTCTACCTTATTGTCTTTCTTGTTGGATATTTATCCAAGGAACGCTTTGTTGTGATATTTGATTCAGTTATTGAAGTCTTTTCATTAAATTCTTCGTGTTCAAATATTCACCTTCTTCCTATATATTTGATTAATACTTTCATGATGATGAGTGGCTAATTTCCTTGTGTGATTCTAGGGTGATTGGCTGAAGGTTGTGGGAAAAACAATGATAGAATAATCTTAGATTCCTGTAGGATCCTGAAAGTTCGAGTCCTTAACCCTAACCCTAAAGCATCTCGCTCAGTCGATGAACATCTCGGCCGGGGTGGAATTTGGCTGACCGAGGTGACTTATCCGATCCGAAACTGAGAGTTAAGTGTTAGAGTTTTCCAAATCCTATTCTTATTACACCTTTCCTGGTTCAATGCAAGCCTAGGATGAGACTTACCCGGTAATTCCTTAGTTTGTTTACCAACGATCATAAGTGTAGGTAATAAAGGTTTGTCCTTTATTGGGGTTTGAGTGTGCTTCCATCCCATCTTTGTGAGTTAGCCTGAGACTTACCCCGTAAAGGTTGATTCTATTCCCTTAGATGGTGTGTTAGTTTGAGATTATAGTTCTTTATCTTGATTCCTTGAGACTTACCCGGTAATAGGAGTTACGGTTTAGGATTAGTGGGTAGTGAGACTTACCCGGTGATCTATTCCACTTTAGAAATACCTTCCCTATGCAAAAACCTCAGCTTTGTCCGCTTATCTATAGATCTTGAGTTGGAACCACAACTAGATGCTTTAATCCTTAGAATTGCATATTTCCTTTATTGACTTCTATATCATCTTCGATTGTTTTAATTGCTCTTGTGGTTAGTATTTACATAAGCATACCGTGATTGGACTTTGTTTCACTAAGTCCCTGTGATCGACCCCTGGAATTCCTTGCTTTTTACTACGATTGACCCGTACACTGCGGGTTCGCATCCTTGTTTTAAGCTTACGTCTAGGGTTATAAATTTAAAGCTTGCACACACCGTTTGGAGCGAACAAGTTTTTGGCGCCGTTGCCGGGGACTTGGTCTAGACCGAGCCGGTTACGATTTGCTCTTGGGGCACTTGCCCCCGTGTCTACTAACCACTCTACTTGAGTGACTTTTGCAGGTTCTTTCTTAGGTATATGCGAAGAACCCGCGCTGGGAAGGAAATCGTTCCTTACGATCCCGAACCAGAAAAGACATACAAAAGACGCTTGAAAGAAGCGACGATGGCCCAACAAGACAACCGCGATCTTGAGGCCGAGTTGAAAGAGGCGTTAGAGGTGCTACGCCTCAGAAGGGAAGAACTAAGGCAAGAGAAGGAAGAAACTCGCACCAAGACTGAAGCGATCGAAGCAGAGATGGTAGCCATACGAGACCAGATTCTACTTCGACTGAGGGAAGATCCAGTTGCTGATCCTCGACCGATGCAGGTCCCAGTTGCTGACCCTCGACCGAGGCAGGTCCCAGTACCTAACACCCCGGTCGAGGTACTTCCACCTCGGATGCCAGTCCGAGACGTTATTCTTGCAGGAATCCCACGAACCCTAGGTCAAAGGATGGACCCTAATCAACAACTGAGGCGTCCAGGAGTTAACCTTGGAGATCCAGCGGACCATGACTACGAACTTCGACCGCAAGTTCTATCCATGATTCGCCAATGCCAGTTCGGAGGGCTAGAGAAGGAATCACCATATCAACATCTTCAAAACTATGAGATCTTGATGGAGACCTTGAGACCCTCAAAAATTGAGAACAACAACTACAAGCTAAGACCTTTTTACTTTTCTTTAAAAGATAGAGCTCTTACTTGGTATCAATCTCTCCCTCCAGGAAAAATTAGCACATGGGAGGAGATGACGACAGAATTCTTGACCAAATTCTTTCCCCCTCGAAGACCGCTGAAATGAGAGAGAAGATCAACGCTTTCATTATGAAGGACAAGGAGAGCTTGTCCAAGTCATGGGAGCGGTTCAAGGACATTCTTTTGGATTGCCCACACCATGGGATTCCAAAGTTAGAATTATTGGAGATATACTTCAAAGGACTGGACGGAAGTACCTAGTTCAATCTCCAACTACTCTCCGCCGGTACCTTTATGGACATGGCGATTGACGAAGCTTGGGACTTCATCGAGAAGCAAGCTTTGCATATGGAGAAGTACACCCACCAAGGAGCTGAAGGTGGAGTTAAAAGAGTTAACTTCCAAGAAACTCATCCCAACAACAATCAACTCACGTCTTTGAAGAATGACGTGAAGCAATTGAAGGAACTCTTGGTTGCTCAAACCAAGAAGGAAGAGCAAGGACAAAGGAACAACAATGGGTACCGTAACAACAACAACGGTCCCCGGAACAACAATTACAACAACAACAATAGAGGGTCCAATAGCAACAATTGGAGGGCGAACAACCAAAATTCTGGTAACAATCATTCAAACTCCAACTCTAAAGATTCCTCTAACCCTTTCCTCTCTTCCCCTTCTTCTTCTTCTACTCCATTAAAGAGCCAAGGGCAAGGATCAAGTTCGTCCCAGCCAGAAAAGAAAGACGCAGTTCTGGAGGCTATCTTGATCAAGCTTAACGCTATGGAGAATTCTATGACTTCATTTTCGAAGGCCCAAAAAGCCTTTGAACAACAACTTGCAAATAGGGCGAATGAAGCGCCAAGAGATCCAGGGAAACTTCCAGCAAGGACGGAAAGCAACCCTAAGGGCCAGATCATGGCCATAACTACGAGGAGTGGATTGAAAACTGCAGATCTAGTGCCTCGGTCGGTGCTAGTACCGATGCAGACCACCTCGGTCCAGATGCAGTCGAAGAACACTTCGACCGAGATGTCAACCGAGGTGGAGCAACAGAAAGCGGAGGGGAAAACTGAAATTTATGTTCCACCTCCTGCATACAAACCACCACTTCCATTCCCCTAGTCAAGGGCCAAAGCACATCTAGACAAGCACTTTGGTAAGTTCCTTGACTTGATGAATAAACTACACATTAACATTCCTTTCTTTGATGCTATTCTAGGGATGCCCGCCTATGGGAAGTTCTTGAAGGAGATCCTATCAAGGAAGAGGAAACTGGAAGAATTTGGTGAAGTTAGGATGACATCTAAATCCTCGGAGCTCATTCAAATCATGAAGGAGAAGATGCCACCTAAATTGAGAGATCCCGGCTCATTTTGCATTCCCATTCAAGTTGGGGATGTCACTTGTGAAGCCCTTTGTGATCTAGGAGCCAGCGTGAGCATCATCCCGCTGGAGCTATGTGTGAAGATCGGACTTGGAGAGCCCAAGCCGGTCAAGATTCGACTTTATATGGCGGATCGCGCCATTACCCATCCCGTGGGAATCTTGGAGGACGTTCCGGTCAAGTTAGGTAACTTCTATCTACCTATAGATTTTGTTGTACTTGATATTCCCGCAGATTATCCTGTTCCTATTATTCTCGGGAGACCATTTCTAGCAACATCGGGTTGCAACGTGGATTGCAAGAACGCCAAGTTGAAATTCAACATTGGTGGCGATGAGGTGGAGTTCGCATTACTTGCAGCCATGAAAGGGGAGCAGCTGAGCGATGATATCTTCAACATCTACGATGAAGAAGAATCAAGAGAATTGGTGAGCTCTATCCTTACTAACGATCCACTCGAAAGAGTTATTAGCTTCAGTTTAATGGAGGAAGGTATAGATGTTTCTTGTGATGCAGATATACGGAGCTTAAAAGCACTGGAAGAGGATCCAGGAGCTAAAACTGAGAAGCTAACCCAAGAGACGACGATCTCCAATTTCGGTTCCAGTTGTAGTACCTCGACCGAGGCACTTTTTTGACTGAACGAGAGGACTGAAGAACATCTCGTTCAACGCCTCTGCGCCTCGACCGAGGTCGATGGCGAAACGACTTCAATTGAGACTTCCGAAAGTCTAGTTTCTAGATCTACTCCACTGGAAAGAGGAAGCAAGGATCCCCCTCAGAAAGCACCCCCAGTTGTGGAGCTTAAACAACTCCCAAATCACTTGAGGTATGTCTTTCTTGGACCGGATTCCACTTATCCCGTTATTGTTAGTGCTTCCCTTTCCGAAACTGAATTATCTAAACTAATGCATGTCTTGAGAAAGCATCAAAAGGCTTTGGGTTATACTATAGATGATCTTATTGGCATTAAGCCCTCTTTCTGCATGCATAGAATTTTAATAGAGGATGATCATAAGACTTCACGGGAACCTCAAAGACGGTTAAATCCGATCATGAAAGAGGTTATCAAGAAGGAAATTCTTAAGTTGTTGGATGCAGGTTTTTACAGGAGATTCATCAAGGACTTCTCTAAAATTTCTAAACCTCTAACTAACCTCTTGAATAAAGATGTTGTTTTTGAGTTTTCGCAGGAGTGTCTTGATGCTTTTTACAGGATTGAGGAAGCGTTGATCTTCGCTCCCATTATCCAACCTCCGGATTGGACCTTGCCCTTTGAGATCATGTGCGATACTAGTGATGTAGCCGTAGGAGCGGTGCTTGGACAGAAGAAGGATGGCCGGACCACCGCCATTTACTATGCTAGCAAGACGCTAGATGTAGCACAACGCAACTACGCTACTACCGAGAAAGAATTATTGGCGGTTGTAAATGCTTTCGAGAAGTTTCGTTCCTATCTAGTGGGGGCGAAAGTCATTGTCTACACCGACCATGAAGCCATCCGTTACTTGTTGGCTAAGAAAGATGCCAAGCCACGCCTTATTCGATGGATTCGCTTGCTTCAAGAGTTTGATCTAGAGATCCGCGATAAGAAGGGATCCGAAAATTCTGTTGCGGTTCACCTCAGCCGGCTACCTGTATCTTTACGTGAGAAAGATGACCCGCCCATAGACGATTCATTCCCCGATGAGCACTTACACTTGTTGGAGCGTTTGATAGACTTACTTACTTCACCCCACGATGGAGGTGAAGTATGGGGTGAGGGCACCTCCCATTACATTTGAGACGCATCATGGTCCAGCTAGCGACCTTAAACCAAGCGCTTCTTGGGAGGCAACCCAAGGTATTGCTTTCTTTTCCCTTTTTCTAGTCTAGCTTAGATAGTTTTTGCTTTTGCTTTGCTTTGTTTTGTTTTTGGCATTCTGGACAGATAACAGGATACATTTAAGGAAGGAGCATAACTGGAAGTACAGAAGATCGAGAATTTAAGAAGACGGAAGCATCTCGGTTGTTGTTAGAGCACCTCGACCGAGACGATTCATGAGCAACCGAGGCGACTAGGGTTTCTGAGGAACCACCTCGGTCCATACCACCTCGGTCCAGTCGAGACCATCTTAACCGAGGTGACAGCAGTTCCAGAAAAGGGTATAAAAGGGGCGAAGATTTTTCTCTCCTCGCTTTACTCTTCTCCCTCGACCGCGGCGACACTTGCACCTCGTTTCTCTAATTTTCGCTCGTTTTCAAAGATTTTTGTCTCCAAACTGCGATTAAGGCTTCGAGGATCCCAGTGCATCATCGATCTGCAAGAAAATCGAACCGATTCGGCCGAACGAGGTAAAACAAAACCGAAACCCTACCTCTCCGATTTCGTTTCGATTTGGGCTTTGGTCGCCCCTGCATTTGCTGAGAAAAGGCTTAAGTACCCCATAGGAAGCAGTTGTAGTGATTATTGGGGGAAAAGAACTGCATTTTCTGAAGAAATTAGATCCAGTTTTCCGCCTCGGTCTGGTCGAACTGTGCCTCGGCCGAGGTGATTCTTGAGCGTTGTCAGTCGACCGAGGTGATCTGACAGTGTGAGATTTGAAAATGAGTTTTGAGCGACGACTTTCCCTTAGGGATAAATCCTCACCTTCCCCTTCTTCCTCTTCTTCCCGACCCTATCGACCGGTGATCCGTGAGCGGTACCAGGTCGATTACGACCGTATTTCCGGCCGTCCAGTGATTGCACCTTGCTTCCTGGACGTGTCCGCTTTTGATTGCCTCCAGGTAGACGGAGACCTTAGGAGGATGATTTCTACAATTGGGCTGTATCAATTTACTGAGATCCGAGCCCTAGCCTATTTGGAGCCGACCCTAGAGTTCGTTAGCTCCTTCACTTACCTCCCCACAGAGCGTTCTGTGAAGTACCGGTTGATGAACCGGAACTTCATAGTTCCACTAGAGTACTGGCGGGAGATTTTTGGCTTTCCTGAGCCCACAGCTGTTGACTTCCCTTCCCGATCTGTAGCTAGGGAGTTTTGGGGGCAGATAGCCCATATTGTTGAGCATGCTGACAGATGGCGCCTTGGAGATTCCAGGGAGAAAGTCATTTTCCACTTAGCCTTTAGGTTAGCTCACCGGATCTTCAGTGAGACACTTCTGGCGCGTACTGAGAATCCCCAGAAGATCCGACAGGGAGAGCTTTTCAGTTTATACTGCATGGTTACTAGGGGTATCCCGAACTTTGACTTGATGTTGGCAGAGGATCTGCACAAGATCAAGGCCAAGGGGAAGGGAGACATTTGTTGCGGAGGGCTTGTCACCCATATAGCTAGCTATCAGGACATGGATCTCAGTGCTTGCACGATGGTGGCGGCTCCCAAGCCGCTTGGGCTGCAGGAGATGATCACTCGGAGGATTCTGGTTCCCCGAGGTTTGACTACACCGTACGTGGCTATGCCGTGGGAGCTGACTGCGCCACAAGGGATCAGGTGGTCTACCTAGTTCACTATTTATGACCCTCACTATTGGCAGACCGCTTGGGCTCCACTGATGGAGGATTACAGAGAGGCAGCAGCTGCCCCAGCTGAGGAGGAGGTAGATGATGAGGAGACTGTTGATGAGAGAGAGGGTGCAGTCCCGATGGATACATGGACGGATCCTGCTGGACCCAGTGCGCCGGTCATAGATCTGGATGATGACACTGAGGCTGAGCATGCACCTACTGCATCACCATTGAGACCTGCTAGGCGTAGAGCACCGCGACACAGATGTCCCGAGGCACACCGTCGGATCGATGATTTGACGGATCAGATGATAGACTCTTATGCTGCCCTCACTGTGGACATGCAAGAGAGGTTTGCTGCCCAGCGCCGACAGATTGACAGCTGGACTCATCAGATGCTAGAGGGACAGCACTATCAGTGCAGGATGATGGAGATACAGTTCCAGCAGACTATGGGTTATCCATTCGACCCATCCCAGTATCCATATGTGCCACCACCACCACCACCGGATCAGGATTACTGAGAGCTACAGGATTTTCTTTTCTTATTTTTATGCAGTTCAGCTTATTATCCGGTGAGTACTTTTATTCTCTTAGATTTATTTTGACCCACTAGGACAGTGTGTCCCAAGTATGGGGTGTTTATGTGTTTATGTGATGTATTATTTGACACCTATGTACGACTCTATTTGACCGGATATTTATATTTATGCTTCACTTTTGCATCTATGTGTTTATCTGAGACTACATGCATACTTACAGGTTATTTGATTGAGAAAAACGTCGAAACCGAAAGAAAACTGGTTTTTAAAAAAAAAATCTTTTATTTTGACCTCGACCGGGGAATTTCTGGCCGAACGAGGTGTTTCACCTCGATTGACCATAAATTCACCTCGACCGAGGTGGGTTAACAGAGAGTTTCGAAAACGATTTTGTGTTACTTATCTGGATATGATCTCAGTGAAGATTTTGCTTACTAACTGGTTTTGAATTCTTTACGTATTTGAAAGGTTTTATAATATGTTTAAGTTGCTAAATGCTTTATTTGAAATTATTGGCATGTTTAATACTTTGTTTTTATCCAAATTATGTGGAATTTGAATGTTGACACCACATTATGAGTTCTCTCACTTTCTTCCTGGAAAGACCAAGGCAATTCATTCTTTTCTCTTCTTCTTCTTGATCATGCTTAGCCCCTCATATACATTTTGCCTCCCTTTACCTATCCGGGAATTTGGAAGCAAGCGAAGTGGTGAAAGCAAGTTAAAGTTTAGAAGTGGGATGGAAGGGAAAGTGTTAGAAAGTAATCTTAGGTTTGGGGAAGTCAATCATGAAGATGAGTAACTCGGCACCATTCACATAGCCGGGTATTTGTGTCTTGCCAAAGTCGGATTGAGCGATATTCCTAACGGGTCATGGTATGTGCATCAAGGGTTTGATGCATCTCAAGAAATTGATGATTGTTGATTTCCTAGGCTTCGGTTATAGTGCACCTCTGTCCATGCATCCCAAAAAGTAAAGAAAAAAGAAAAAAAAGTGTGAAATAAGCAAAGCTTATCGGTGGAAGATGTTGCAAGTCAAAGTGAAAGTGAAGTTCATCCTTTTCCCGGATTCTAGCACCACGTTACCTTACATACATCCCTACCCTACACGTTTCTTGACCTTTCTTTTTGGAAGCCCTTGAGACCTTGAGCTTGTTGATTGACTTAGTGGTTTAAACTGGATTATGCATGATTAATTTCGATAATTATGACTTATTATGCATTCTATGATTTTATGCAAAGATGAACAACTTTTCTATATTTAAAAAATGTTTTGAACATGTTTTGATTTTAAATTCCATGAAGTATTCTCTTATAGTGATCTATGATTGTGGCACACCATAAAAATGTTTTTGAAAGACTTTTCATTGATTTTATTGACTTATAATCCATTCTATCTTGTCTTCTATGTGCGGAACTTGCTTGGGGACAAGCAAGGGCTAAGTATGGGGTATTTTGATAGCATGAATTATAGTCTATTTTTTGGGGTTTGTTTGGACGTTTTATCTTTCATAATCTGCAGGTTTATATGTATATTATGTGATTATATTACCATTTCATCTACCTTTGCGAGAATCGAGGTCTACACCTAGTTTTGTTGTAATCGTAAGTAAAATGGCACGTTTTGCATCAAAAAGGAGCAAAAGGAGTTATGGAGTCATTTGGAGCCACATCCAGGAAGCATAGCCATGGATTAGAGATTTACTTTGGACCAGATTCGAGAGATTTCACATTTCAGTTGTGACTCATCTCGGTTGACCACAAATTCACCTCGACCGAGGTGATCCGGAAAAGTCGACTCGACCGAGGCGAACACCTGGGACGCGGCGAGAATATTTTATTCTTGGCTGAGATCTTTTATCTTTGGAAAGAGATCTTATATTTTTGGGCTTGGCTCCTGGAAGGAAGAAGATATACTAGATCTTATATTTTACCTATTTTTATGGGAAGATATCTTTCTAAGATATCTTATCTTTGGATGGTTATTTTCCTATAAAAAGGGTCGGATTTCCACAAATCCAACATCTCGCATACCACAAAATCCCGCTTACACCGCAGCAGCCATACTCCAGTTGGGAGATTTGAAGAACCTTTTTGAAGGTTGAAGAAGGAAGATTTTAGCTTTTATAGCTTTTGAAGGTTTTCTTGGTAAGATTACCTTATATTCTCTTCCTTATTGTCTTTCTTGTAGGATATTTATCCAAGGAACTCTTTGTTGTGATATTTGATTCAGTTATTAAAGTCTTTTCATTAAATTCTTCTTGTTCAAATATTCACCTTCTTCCCATATATTTGATTAATACTTTCATGATGATGAGTGGCTAATTTCCTTGTGTGATTCTAGGGTGATTGGCTGAAGGTTGTGGGAAAAACAATGATAGAATAATCTTAGATTCCAGTAGGATCCTGAAAGTTCGAGTCCTTAACCCTAACCCTAAAGCATCTCGCTCAGTCGATGAACATCTCGGCCGGGGTGGAATTTGGCTGACCGAGGTGACTTATCCGATCCGAAACTGAGAGTTAAGTGTTAGAGTTTGCCAAATCCTATTCTTATTACACCTTTCCTGGTTCAATGCAAGCCTAGGATGAGACTTACCCGATAATTCCTTAGTTTGTTTACCAACGATCATAAGTGTAGGTAATAAAGGTTTGTCCTTTATTGGGGTTTGAGTGTGCTTCCATCCCATCTTTGTGAGTTAGCCTGAGACTTACCCGGTAAAGGTTGATTCTATTCCCTTAGATGGTGTGTTAGTTTGAGATTATAGTTCTTTATCTTGATTCCTTGAGACTTACCCGGTAATAGGAGTTACGGTTTAGGATTAGTGAGTAGTGAGACTTACCCTGTGATCTATTCCACTTTAGAAACACCTTCCCTATGCAAAAACCTCAGCTTTGTCCGCTTATCTATAGATCTTGAGTTGGAACTACAACTAGATGCTTTAATCCCTAGAATTGCATATTTCCTTTATTGACTTCTATATCATCTTCGATTGTTTTAATTGCTCTTGTGGTTAGTATTTACATAAGCATACCGTGATTGGACTTTGTTTCACTAAGTCCTTGTGATCGACCCCTGGAATTCCTTGCTTTTTACTACGATTGACCCGTACACTGCGGGTTCGCATCCTTGTTTTAAGCTTACGTCTAGGGTTATAAATTTAAAGCTTGCACACACCGTTTGGAGCGAACAATACTATATAGTTATATATATGTAGCACGTATGTAGTTGATTACATGATATTATATACCATCATATTCATGCATATTATGAGTTTATCACCTCAGTTTCACATTTAATTAATGGAAATTATATGACTTGAGTTCATTTTCATTTAATTAGCAAGAATAGAAGTCTACACTATTTTATTTGTGAAAATGTAGGAAAAGTGGCGAGGTGGCACAAAAAGTGGCGAGGTGGCGCGAAGATATGAGCAAAATATCATATAAGATCTGGATAGAAGCAAAAATATATGGAAAAGATCTCATGAGAAGATAGAAGTTTCAACTAAAAGATATCACACGATTTGAGATCTAGAAATAAGTGCTTTTATTACAAACGATCCGAAAGGTGTGTGCAAGTTTTACTATTTATACCAAGAATAATTGCAATAAAGCGAACCCGCAATGTACGGATCGTTTGTAATAAAAGCAAGAATTTCAGGGTTGAACACAGGGATTTGGTGAAATCAAAATCAGAATAAGGAATCTAACAAGGAAAGATGCAATCTTTCGTAATTTAAAAGACAAAAGACTTGATTTTTGTGTAAATGTTTAGGAAAATGAATTCTAAGGATCAAGGAATCCGATTGTAGTTTTCGATTCAAGACTTCTACAGATTATATGGACAGAGCTGGTGTTGCTAAGGTATGTGTTCTAAAGCGGTATGATGTACGGTGAAGTCTCCACCACCCATGTCCAAACCCAAAGGTTCTAAATAAAGGATCTTGAGTTTCGATAAGATAGATGATCTAAGGGAAGGATAATATTCTCAAAACCAAACACAAATCCAAGGGAATTAAATCTAACTCTCAAAGGTAAGGGTTATGGCACACTCAACCTTAATAGAGGGGTTTGAATCCTCTATTACCTAGGACTTGTAATTGTTTGCAACCAAGGACGGGAATCACTAGTTAAGTCTCTTCCCACACTCGGATATAGGTTAGAAAGGTTCAACAAGGCTAGAGTTTAAGCAATCTTTAACCAAGGACAAAGGATAAGGCAAGATCGGTACGACAGAAGGAAAATCGGGTTGTTCATCAAAGGAGATCGTCCGATCATAGCCAAGAACAGTCCGATTTTTCCCTTCTGCGATGGTTAAACTCAACTCTCAGGATCCAATCTGTCTATGAAGATCATTCTATCATCATCTCAACAACAATCTTCAACCAATCACCCCAGAATCACAAGGATTTTAGCCAAGAAAACACATAATCAAAATCAAAAGAGATTTTAAATCGAGGAAGCAAAGAATAATGAGAAAAACTTGAATCTTTGAATTAAAACCAAACCAAAATCGTAAGAATAAGGTTTCAATCTATCAAAACTCAAATAAAACTCAGTAACAAACACCAATTCTCAATCACAAGGACATAATATAGAATCAAACTCACAAAATCTTCGAGAAATATATTCTCGAACTAGGACTCCCGAACTTCCTTCGATCTTCCTCCTTGAATACATCCTTCACTACTCTCGATCCTATGACTCAATAGTCTTGGATGGAATTGGATCATTATAAAGGCATGGGACGTCCTCCTTTTATAGGGTATGAGGAGTAATGTTTCGGTTACAATCCTACAACCAATTGGATTTCATAAGATAAAAATCGATTCGTCTACAAAGGAAATCGAACGATTTTTATCTATAATCATCCGATTTTTCTCCCAGATCGTGTGATATCTTTTAGTTGAAACTTCTATCTTCTCATGAGACCTTATCCATATCTTTTTGCTTCCCTCCAGATCTTCTATGATATTTTGCTCATATCTTCGCGCCACCTTGCCACTTTTTGTGCCACCTCGCCACTTTTCCTACATTTTCACAAATAAAATAGTGTAGACTTTTATTCTTGCTAGTTAAATGAAAATGAACTAAAAGTCATATAATTCCATTAATTAAATGTGAAACTGAGGTGATAAACTCATAATATGCATGAATATGATGGTATATAATTCATGTCATCAAAATACCTCATACTAATTGCCTCTTGCTTGTCCCCAAGCAAGGTTCAATTTAGAATATAAGATGATATGAATTATATAATGCTAAGGATGAAAAGAACGTGAAATTATTTGTGGGGTGTGCTTCTTTATGCCGGATCACTCTCGTGATGATGTAATAAGGCATTGAAAGACAATGTCTGGAGAGATAAAGTTTATGACATGAAAGGGCATTTATACTTTTGACAAACACTATATATGAAATGCATGGTAAAGAATGTAGAGATAATCATAAAGAAACAAATCTAAGCCATGTAAGTCTTAAACACGTGCATAAAGGTCTTATGGACTTTTAAATGATGAAGGCCCAAGAAACGTGTTAAAGGTGTGGAAGATATAAAGGATATGTGGAGATAGATTCCGGGAATAAGGAATAAACCTTCACCATTTTTGAACTCTTTTGCAACCACCGAACATAGAACTTTACTTTGCATCTTCCAACATTTACTTTTTCACTTTTTTGAAAAATGGACAGAGGTGCACAATAACCGAAGCCTAGGAAATCACCGATTCTCAATTTCTCGAGATGCCTCAAACCGTGATGCACATACCATGACTCGTTAGTACTATCGCTCAATCCGACTTTGGCAAGACACAAACACCCGACTATGTGAATGGTGCCGAGTTTCTCATCATCATGATTGACGCCCCCAACCCTATTTTCTATACTTTAACACATTTCACTTTTTGCAACAACTTCACAAGGCATCACACTTCACACTAACATGCTTCCTAATTCCCGAAAAAGGTAAAGGGAGGCAATAATACATATGAGGTGCTAAATGTGGATAGGAAGAAGAAGAAGACAATAAAGCGCCTTAGTCATTCCGTCATGATGTATAAGAACTTATTTGTTGATTTCGATTATTATTCCTTATTCCTATCAAAACATCAATTAGTACACAAATCAAACATATTGTTCAAGTAAAGGATGAATGTCCATAAACGTCATAGCTAAACCTCAACATACAAGACTTTCTTTGCCATATTTACAACATATATGTCATCATTGAGGTCATATCCGTTTTTAGAAGCACATAATTTTTGAAATTTTTTGATTTTTATTTTATGATGAATGAAAATGCGATGCAAAGTCCGGAAATAAAATGTTTGACTAGAGTTATTACAAACCCCAAATCTGAAAGTGCAAATTCAATGAAGGTAGACGTGTGACAAGATGATAAAGGATTGTAAGTACCCCCACCCCATACTTAAATCTCACATTGTCCCCAATGTGAAAACTTAAGTATAGAAATGGAGAAAATACTTACAATGTAAAAATGAGTCTCTCAGTCCTGCTGTGGTGATAGATGTGGTGGATACACTAGAGCGGATGGATCATAGAAATGGCCGAAAGTGTGATAGTAGAGGTCGCTCCACTAGCCGTCATAGGATGAGTAGCGGGCTCGTACCTCGGTCCGGAACATTTGGAACTCTCTAGTCAGTGTGTCCATCCGGGTGCCGAAACTGGAGTCATCGGTCTATGGCTGGGCTCGACGTCGGCGTGAGAATGACCGGTGAGGTGGTCTAGGTGGTATCTCCTCTGGAGGCTGGAAGAATGGATCAGCCGCTGCCATGTGCTCGTCCTCCGTAGCCTCATCATCTCCTGCCCTAGTCGGTCCTTCCTCCTGGTTAGTGTCTAGAACCTCGGTGTCCCCTCCGTCTTCTCCTATCTTGAGCATGCGTCCATCTGGGGCTTGTGTGTCGGTGGGATACTCCTCAGTGTCTCCTCCTATACCCTCATCATTTCCGCCCTCTTCGTCAGAAAACTCCTCATAACTGAAATGCTCGAATCCTTGCTTCTAGTAGTAGACATTCTTAAATGTGTAGTGTGGCTTCCAAAGGATTTGCTTGGGTTGTCTATCCCAAGGCATGGCTACATGCGGCTCTCCTCGTCCTCTCGGAACAATGACTCCCCTGGACACTAATCTCTAAATTCCTAAGGGTTGTGCCTCTGCAGCAAGAGTACATGCTGAAATGTCCACCCCTAAGGCCTTTGCCACGTAAGTGACAAGTCCTCCAACACAAATGTGTCCGCCGGATTTGTTGGCAATATTTTCCAAGTAGTCCGACAACATAGTAGCATAGTCCGGGATCGTCCCCTCAGTCATACAATAAAGGATGAAGAGCTCATTAGCTTGTACCTTCTTTGGAGTCTTTGTCCTTGCAAACATATACTCGCTCAAAATCCGGTGCGCAATCTTGAAGGTAAGATTGTACATGCTCTTCTCCTTTGAATTACCGGGCCTCCATTTGTCTTCTTCATATTGCCCAATGGAGATAGTCTCCCAGAATTCAGCGGCCTTTACTCTAGGAGGAAATGTGCGTGCATGAGAGACCAGGAAGCTAAAGAATTTTCCGAACACTCCAATATCAAAGTTAAAATTCTTGTTCATCAACCTAAAGGTCACCTTCCTAATATTTGGGTCATGAGTGAAGGAGTTAAGGAATTCATGGGTTATCTCTACATAAGCATTCTCACTTATTCTCACAAATTCACTCAACCCGGTCTTCTCTATAATCGGTCTAGATCATTCCTAATATGCAGAACATTAAGCTCATCCAACTCTAAGTAGCGAGGCGCTATGATGGAGCGAGCTAAGAGACGCTCGTAATGGCGTTTAAACTTTTCTTGGATGGTAGGGAGTCTAAGAGGGGGTTCTGAGGTGCTGGGGGAGGTAGGTGTTAGCATGAAATATTGTGATATTCTAGGCACGTTTTCTAGTTGTTTTTCATCCATTATAATGTTCATTGATAAGGCATTGAAGCAATTGTTAGCTAGTTTGTCTATATTTTCGATATGGAGGTCTACATTAGCTTTGTGTTGATTATAGGTGAATAAGAGCTAAAACCGAACCAATTGAGAGAGATAGGAGAAGATTTAAGCACATACAAGGATTAAGGACACATCAAAGAAGTCAAGGGAGATGCTAGGATGAGGAATGGCACGACACAAAGGAAACCACAAGCAAATTACACATCCACGCTCTAAAATACGGTCGTAGAGAAGTCCACGCCTAAAACCACGGCCGTGGATCTTGGCAACATGAACGTGGAGTATTCCAGAGAGTTACAAGGTATAAATTACGATCGTGGAAATCACATGAAACCGTAATCCACTTCCACGCTCTAAACCACGGCCGTGGAACTCCATGAAACCGTGATTTAGGCGATCTTTTGTCGAATTAATTATTGCCACATCATTTACGTACATAGGCCGGACGGTTATTTTATCCTTCCTTATATAAAGGCTGGAGAGGAGAGAAATTGACACACGTGCTTAGGGCTGCATTGGATGTCCGGAGATTTTGCATTGGCAAACGGTGATTCACGAGGGTTGAAGATTTGAAGTTGCTTGTGGCGAAAGTTACGCCTTTTGTCCTTAGGTTTGATTAGAAGACGGATTGACATCACATTCTTCGTTCTTTTCGAGGATCGTTATTGGTTTGTGTTTGATTCCGAATCCGATATATATTATTCCCTTTGTGTGTGGATTTGAGATTGATTTAAGTTTTATTGAAGGTTTTCGAAGGTTTTCATCTTTCATTCTTCTTAAACTTGATTTTGATATTATAATGACAGTTATTGGCTAAAACCCTTTAGCAATTCTAAGGTGGAGGGTTGATAGTTGTGGCTTAGATGATGATAGATCGATCATAAACAGATTGGACCCTGAGAGTTAGAGAGATTCCGCCGACGAACCAAAATCACGGTTTGTTCTTGAGGTTCCACGGCCCTGGAACTCAAGATATGCCCGTAATTTACACAAGTCTACGAACTTTGCTTTTACTTTGATCTAAGGTTAAAGATTAGCTTTAATCTAGTCTTGGCTTGCCCTTTTCTAGGTAGTAGTGAAGCCTCAACAACCTCTACTTCGATTTTGAGTGTCACAACCTTAATCGGTTTAGTTAGTCTTGATCCTTGGGTTACAAGTTTGGGTATTTGAGATTAATTCTTGTCTTTAGATCCTTTCTATACTGAAGCCTCAATAACCTTTATAGAGAGGGTCTTTAGATAAGTCATATAAAGCCTTGGAACTTCACCGTACATTGCTTTACCTTTGTATACCTTTGCAACTCTTAACTCTGTCCTTAGTTCTTTAGTATATCTTGAATCGATTGTCACAATTAGATACCTGGATCTTTAGGGTTGTTGTTTTCCCAATATATTTGCAAAGCTTTACTCTTTTACTTGCTTGACAACTGAATTTGTTCCCCCCAAATCCCTGTGTTCGATATTGTGGAATTCTTGCTTAACTACGTCGATCCGCTCACTGCTGGTTCGCTTGCTTGATTCTAGTTTTATAAATTTAAAGCTTATTTGCACGCACGCTTAGGAGCGAACAAGTTTTTGGCGCCGTTGCCAGGGATTTGGTTTAGGCCGAATTCGGTTATCGGTTGTCAAGCTTGGGAGCTTGCTCTTGTTATTTGATATCTCCTTTGAGTGATATTTGCAAGTTACCTTAGGTATATGCGCAGATCTAGGAACAATAAGGACCTCTTACCTCTTGATCAAGAACTTGAGATGACTTTGAGGAAGAAGCTCAAAGAAAGAAAGATGGCTGAAGACAAGGAGCGGGATCTTCAGGCAGAGTTGGCGGAATCCGAAGCTCAGCTTAGATGGAGCGAGAAGACTCGCAAAGAAGAATTGGATCGTCATCAATTGCAAATTGATGATCTAAGGGATATGATTTTCGTAGGCGTTCAAGCGAAGTTCTTCAAGCTCGTTAAGGTCCAAGAGGCGCTTCTCGCTCGCTTCCTTCATGCTGAAGTTCAACCACTTTATTGCCCAATACGCCTTTATGTTCCAGCTCTACCGGCAAGTGACAAGACTTCCTATACACAAGGCTGTACGGTGTCGTACCTATGGGAGTCTTATATGTAGTCCGGTATGCCCATAATGCATCATCTAGCTTCAAAGACCAATCCTTCCTTGTCCTTGAAACCGTCTTCTCTAGGATTCCTTTAATCTCCCGGTTTGAAATCTCCACTTGTCCACTTGATTGAGTTTCGAGAAATTCAGAGCCGAACCACGATCACTGGGTATTCCACGGCCGTGGAATTGAATAACAGGCCATAATTTTGCTTCTGAAATGGATTTGATTAAGAGAATGTCCACTAGGAATAAGAAGAGGAAAGGTGATGCTTCCTCCTCCTCCCAGGTACCCCCTAGTGAGCCACCATCACCCCCACCCCTTAGAATTCTAAAGATACATGAGGATTACCTCGATGCCTTAGAAACGATCGCGAAGAGGCCGGTCATAGGACCACGTTATTTGCTTCTTGAGGATTTAGAGCCACTGAATGTGGTGAGTGACCTTACATGGCTTTTAGATAGAGCCGGCCTAATCAACTTCTCCGCTATTAGGGAAGATGCATATGAGGAGATTACTAGAGAGTTTGTGATCTCTTTTGACCATAGTCATGTAGAGAGGATAGTTTCTTTTAGGCTGATGGAGGAGAACTACGAGTTCTCGATCTTAGAGTTCGGAGCCTTCTTTGGGTTCCATGAGACCTTCAATGGTCGTTTCCCTAGCGGTGTATACGCTAAGGATTTCTGGGAGGACATTGCCATGATCTATGCCAGCGAGGACCGCTGGCAACCTGCTGATACCAAGGCTAAGCTTATCTATCACTTAGCCTTGAAGATAGCCCATAGAGTACTTTCTGAGTGTCTTTTCCCTAGAACCGAGACTCCTCAGAAGATCAAGATGGATGAGTTGTTTCTTCTGTATTGTATGCTGCACGGTAGGCCCGCTGACTATGCTACCCTCTTAGTTTCCACCATGAGTAAGCTCAAGAACAAGAGGGCTGGGAATATCGGATATGGTGGGATAGTCACCCACATTGCTAGACAGTTGGGGATTGATTTTTCTGCGTGTACTAGGATAGCAGCTAGACCGTTGGGACTCCAGAGCCTCATGACTAGAGGTTTGATCTTTCCTAGGCATATAGGTCCACCTACCGCTGCCATGCCTTGGGAGGATAGAGGATGTAGAGGTGTTGCATGGCTCCTTGAGTGTTCCATTATGGTTGGACGCCATAGTTGGAAGAAGACATTCGCTGCTATGCATGCGAATAGGTTAGTAGCTCCCCCTTACGTCCCTCTAGAGGTACCAGCTGCAGATGAGGAGGAGATGAGAGGAGGTGATGGTTTTGAGGGAGGAGATGAGGAGTATGATTTTGGCACTTTCCCGGATCAGACGGCACATTTCCCTGACCCTCCCAGACGTTCACCACGACCAGCTGGACCTTCAAGAGCCTCTTTCTCTCGCCGTGCTAGCGTGAGTGAGAGGCCGACATGGATGGATGCCCCTCCTGATTGGTATAGATCACAGCCGGAGTGGATGGGAGCTCCACCGACATGGTATGCACAACCGTCGTCTACACCAGCACCACAGGATGTACCAGCTTGGTACAGTCAGGCACCAGGGTGGTACGAGCAGCTTCCGGATTGGGCTACCGACCTTTCCAAGGAGCTTTGGAGGTCCGGCAAGACGCTAGGGATGTCCGAGTTGACGAGCATGATAGGATGATGAGAGACATCTACCGCCAGCAGTTTGGGCGGAACTTCGACTCCGGCTTCTTCCCGTTTCCACCACCGCCTCCACCTCAGTGATGACCATGGATGACTGTTAGCATTAGCCGCTCCACCGCCGTTTTGTGAGTTCATTTTCTTTCTTTCTTTTCTTTATTTCTTTTTGAACATTAGGGACAATGTTTGTCTCAAGTATGGGGTGGGGTGTGACTATCGTTTGTAATAACTCTACTCACTTTGCTTGCTTTGATTCGAGAACACTTTGCATGTTTCATTCCATTGTCACACGTTTCATTATTGCATTGCATGAAAAAGCTTTTGAAAAAAACCCATAAAAATTGAAAACTTTTGAAAATTTTGTGCTTCTAAGAATTGAGATGATTCCTATGATAAATCTTACTTGCGGAATGAATTTTTGATGATAATTGCATGCTTGAACGGAATTATGAATTGGAAAGAAATTGAATGAGTTGTTTGTCTTTACTTGCAAATTTCGTAATGTGAGGACTTCATCTAAATCAATTTGAAAAATTGAGGTTGAAATTACATAATTAGTTCTTATGCTTCTTTATGAAATGATTAAGGCAATTCGACCTTTCTTCTTCCTTTCTTTGTTCATATTAGCCCCTCAATGAAATAATAGCCCCCCTTACCTATCCGGGAATTGGAGGAGTTGATATTTGGCATGTTTGATGTAGGAGGGCCATGAAAGCAAAAATTTTGCATTCAAAGAATAGAAAAAATAGGTTTGGGGAAGTCAATCATGACGATGAGTAACTCGGCACCATTCACATAGCCCGGTGTTTGTGTCTTGCCAAAGTCGGATTGAGCGATATTCCTAACAGATTATGGTATGTGCATCAAGGGTTTGAGGCATCTCGAAATTGAGAAACGCCAATCTCCTAGGCTTCGGTTTTTGTGCACTGCTGTCCATAACTCCAAAAGTAAAGTCGAAAAATGATGTGAAAAGAAAAGAGCAAAGCTCTAAGTTGAAAGTGTTGCAAATTGAAATAAAAAGAAAAGAGTTAGTTGTCCACTTCCCGGATTCATGCACCACATTCCTTACAAGTATCCTTCCTTTCCGCATTCTAGACCTTACTTGAAAGTCCTTAAGATCAAAAGAGTGTTATATGACTTGGGGATCTAAATTGAAGTTTCTTATTCTTGATTTTGATGGTATTTGAAGGTTATGATGTTTGTTTTGAAGATTAAGCGGCTTGTGATGTTTCTTTATTTTACATACTTTGGTTTGTGTATGTGGGCGTTTTCAAGGATGATTGAAGCAAGGTTTGAGGTTGATCTATTGACTAGAAGCACATTTACCTAAAAGTTGTTTTGTTTTTGTTTTTGAGATTGCATGCATATTTCATCCTAACTTATGCTCTAAAGCTTTTAAAAGACCTTGCTTGGGGACAAGCAAGTGGCAAGTATGGGGTATTTTGTTAACATGAAATATTGCGATATTCTAGGCACATTTTCTAGTTGGTTTTCATCCATTATAGTGTTCATTGATAAGGCATTGAATCAATTGTTAGCTAGTTTGTCTATATTTTCGATATGGAGGTCTACATTAGCTTTGTGTTGATTATAGGTGAATAAGAACTAAAACCGAACCAATTGAGAGAGATAGGAGAAGATTTGAGCACATCCAAGGATTAAGGACACATCAAAGAAGTCAAGGGAGATGCTAGGATGAGGAATGGCACGACACAAAGGAAACCACAAGCAAATTACACTTCCACGCTAGAAAATACGGTCGTAGAGAAGTCCACGCCTAAAACCACGGCCGTGGATCTTGGCAACATGAATGTGGAGTATTTCAGAGAGTTACACGGTATAAAGTACGGTCGTGGAAATCACATGAAACCGTAATCCACTTCCACGCTCTAAACCACGGCCGTGGAACTCCATGAAACCGTGATTTAGGTGATCTTTTGTCGATTTAATTATTGCCACATCATTTACGCACATGGGCCGGACGGTTATTTTATCCTTCCTTATAAAAAGGCTGGAGAGGAGAGAAATTGACACACGTGCTTAGGGCTGCATTGCACGTCCGGAGATTTTGCATTGGCAAACGGTGATTCACGAGGGATAAAGATTTGAAGTTGCTTGTGGCGAAAGTTACGCCTTTTGTCCTTAGGTTTGATTAGAAGATGGATTGACATCCCGTTCTTCGTTCTTATCGAGGATCGTTATTGGTTTGTGTTTGATTCCGAATCCGATATATATTATTCCCTTTGTGTGTGGATTTGAGATTGATTTAAGTTTTATTGAAGGTTTTCGAAGGTTTTCATCTTTCATTCTTCTTAAACTTGATTTTGATATTATAATGACAGTTATTGGCTAAAACCCTTTAGCAATTCTAAGGTGAAGGGTTGATAGTTGTGGCTTAGATGATGATAGATCGATCATAAACAGATTGGACCCTGAGAGTTAGAGAGGTTCCGCCGACGAACCAAAATCACGGTTTGTTCTTGAGGTTCCACGGCCTTGGAACTCAAGATCTGTCCGTAATTTACACCAGTCTACAAATTTTGCTTTTACTTTGATCTAAGGTTAAAGATTAGCTTTAATCTAGTCTTGGCTTGCCCTTTTCTAGGTAGTAGTGAAGCCTTAACAACCTCTACATCGATTTCGAGTGTCACAACCTTAATCGGTTTAGTTAGTCTTGATCCTTGGGTTACAAGTTTGGGTATTTGAGATTAATTCTTGTCTTTAGATCCTTTCTATACTGAAGCCTCAACAACCTTTATAGAGAGTGTCTTTAGATAAGTCATATAAAGCCTTGGAACTTCACCGTACATTGTTTTACCTTAGTATACCTTTGCAGCTCTTAACTTTGTCCTTAGTTCTTTAGTATATCTTGAATCGATTTCCACAACTAGATACCTGGATCTTTAGGGTTGCTGTTTTCCAAATATATTTGCAAAGCTTTACTCTTTTACTTGCTTGACAACTTTACAACTGAATTTGTTCCCCCCAAATCCCTGTGTTCGATACTCTGGAATTTTTGCTTAACTACGTCGATCCGTACACTGCGGGTTCGATTGTTTGATTCTAGTTTTATATATTTAAAGCTTAGTTGCACGCACGCTTAGGAGCGAACAGTAGGCATGAGGATCCTCCTCGAGAAAACAAGTTTCTAGCTGATCTACGAACCCTATCCATCAAAACAGAGCAAAAATCGAGCTGTTCTTAAGGCAGATCGACCGATTTTCCAGAGAATTGAGTCGATTTTCTTCTATTTCGATCAATCGTTCGATTATATAACAGTTTGTTCAAACAAGCAACACCAAAACACTCCAACAACAATTTCTAAGCTTAGGGTTTGTGAAACTTAAAACCTGAAATCCGAGCGATTCATCGCTTTGCCAAGGTGAGAACTGTTCCAATCTTCTTTGTCTCGTCGAGGGCTGCAGTTTTGGCTCAAGAATGAGTGAAAACGCTTAAGAATGAAGATTTGAGGAAAATGGGTGCTTGACGGCCGTTTCTTGAAATGGTGAAATGAGAGAGAGACGAGGGATTGTGAGGAAAAAGAAATAAAGGAGGGCTTTTATATTTCTTACTTTTCTGAAGAAAATCGGACGATTTTGTGGGGGTCGATTTTTTTTATCGGGTCGATTTCTGTGCAATCCGTCATGAATGGAGCAAAAATCGGTATATTTCCTTAGTGAAACGATTTTTCATCCGATTCAAGCTACGACTTTTGGCAGATCGACTCAATTTAATTTCTTTTATTTCCTCCATATCGAACGATCTCTGTACAGAAGCATCTGATTTTTTTGTTTATGTCCTTTTTGATGAACTTTTGTTGATTCCTTTCTTCTTTACTTCGATCATAGGTTCTTTCTTTGTGGTCTGTTCCTATTTTCTGTCATCAAACCATGAGAAAAACCCGGAGCGTACCAACGAAAAGCAAACAAAAACTAATCTAAAAGAAAAAGAAGAAAGGGACATAGAATTACCTTGGGTTGCCTCCCAAGAAGCGCTTGATTTAAGGTCGCTAGCTGGACCTATGTCCTTCCAATGATCATTCGAGAAGGGAAGGAGCAATGTACACCCTATCCTTCAAAGATAAATAAAAGGGTCGCAATTTATAATTGTTAGTGGTTGCTCCTGCAGGTTTCATGTTTTCCATTAGAATTTCATAATTTTGCAAGTGTTGATGTGGAGATTCCCTCTCTAGTCCTCCAAATTGGCTTTGGTGGATCATAGTGATAGATTGTGGTGTAAATCCAATATTCTCCTCCATTGGATCGATTAACACATCCGGTCGGCATGTTTGTTGAACGGGATCCATTCTTTCACCCAACGTTTGCGGTACTCCGAGTTGTGGTCCACTCTTGAAAGAGGTACAATCGGTGGTACAATAAGGGGTGCTGGTGGATTTCATGCAACTCTAGCATTCCCTTCAATTTTCTCCTTTAGTAACCGAATGGATTCTCTCATCTCGATCATGGCGGCTTGATGTTGATCCTCTTTAGCTATTCCTTCATTCCTTAGTCTAACGAGAGCTTCATCTCGTTCCCTTACTCGATCAAGAGCTTCATCTAATTCAGCTCTAAGATTAAATTATCCTTCGCTATTTGCAGCAGCCATTCTTTTTGCTTCTTTCAATCTCTTTTTATTAAAAACGATCCAATAAATAATATATTATTTATCGGGTTCGCTTTATTGCATTTATTTTTTATTTCCCTGAAATTCTTGTTAGATTTCTTAGAATCCACTTTTTGTTGCTTTTACGACCTTCTTAGGTCTCGAGATTTAGCATTTGGAGGAATGGCATGGATGGGAACCTTACAAGTTTAAGCAAGATATGATGATCTAGTGGATCAAGGAGAAGGTAAGGTTTCATGTTGGTGGTACGTAAACATGAGTATATATAGGATGCATGGTACGAAACGGATGAGATGTTTCCGCGAGAAGAAGATGAGTCAAGTTTCTAGACTCACTTGAAGAGCTACCAAGGATCTAGTAACGTTACATGCTTTAAGCTTAAGAGAATGACACTTGAGAATTTACGAGTTGGAAGTTCCAGTGGTTTGAGTGGGAAGTTTCTTTTGGTATTCCCCACAAGGCATACGGGTACGAGTTTCGAGGAAGGACACGAGTCAAGAAGTTTAACTTTGGCTATCGAGAATTTCGTGAGATAACTGAAGAAGATAATTACTTCCGTCCCGCGGTGGACAACTCGTTGAACCGGTTACATGTGATTACAATGTTTGTTTATGATCGAATTGCAGTCAAGATGCCCCCCTGAGTTGGGTGAAGAGGAGAAAAGACCTAAGTAAGATGGCATTTTGGGCCGGTATGGTCATTACAAGTTGGAATGAAGCGTGGTAGACTCGCAGGCGCGATTTTTGGAGTTGGCGTATATAGAAGTGCTTTTGTCAGGATACAGAACCAAGTTGTGGTAATAACGTTCGGTTGGTGGTTTCGGGTGGTTCCAAGGTGGACCTTGAGCTTATGCTAAATGTTGCAGGATAGTAAGCAATGTGGTATGAGGTGGACGTAATCTAAGGTTAAGAAAGGACAATTATTGATGTACGAGTCGCACGAATGATCCTTAGGCTCGGATTTAACGATTCTTTGTTATACTCTCAGAATTGGGAGGAACAAACTTGACATGGGACGACGATAATACCGGTTATGCGGGATGAGCAGAGTTAGGTAAGCGGTTTGGGACATCCGAGGTGACCTCCTAAGAGACGTAGCGGTTTTGAGAATATCCAGTTGATCAGATGAAGTCGAGATGATAGTTTCGGTAATACCTCCAAGGTATAAGGAGGAGATATTCAGCTTATAAGTTGATGGGTCATAACCGCTGAGTTGCGGGATGGTTTGAAACCTTTTTCCTTTCTGAAGAAGATGATTAGATCGTGGAATCCGAGACGGATTCGTTGACCTTTAATAGAAGTATAAGAGGTGAGTAACCTCTAGTCCGTTTTCTTTGGCTCGGACACTGAAGTCAAAGGACTGTATGATATTATGGATACCTCCAAGCGGGGCTTGGGATGCTTATGAAGTAACAAGTGAGGTTTCGTGCGTATGTGGAAAATTGCGGGCATATAAGAAAAATGACCGATGAAGGATCAAGAGTAAGGCGCTTTTATACACGCATTTATGATGAAGTCGGTATCTTGTTATGAAGAGACATGCTAGTCTAGTACGGACCTCTTGGGTTATGATAGGAGGCGAGTCGAGTAAAGAGTATCACGGATGCGAGGCATCATATGTATTGTTCATTAGAAGGTAACTGAAGTTCCCATATATCGGACCTTTTTGGAGAATTGGCGCGAGTTGGGAAGTGGTTTACCAATTGGCATGGCCACCGGAGGCAAGGGACGTCCACCAGGTTTCAGGTGTAATGGTCAAGGGAGTCCATGTTTGACTTGAGATATGATGCTAGTGGTGTTGATCTAGTGTTAGACGAGGAAATGATGGGGCTACCGGGAAGACGTGGATTCTATATGTGGATGAGTTTTCCGAGGATCTAGTTACATCGAGATGGCCGATGAGTTAGGTTTTATGTGCCTGTATGAGTTTACGTGTTTTGTGCCCCGAGAGGGAATGTGTTATGTATTTGCTGTTCGCCCGAAAATGTGCGTGCAAATAAGCTTTATATTTATAAACTAGAATAGAAGCAAGCGAACCCGCAGTGTACGGATCGGCGTAGATTAGCAAATATTCCAGAGTATCGATCACATGGATTTGGTGAAACAAAATCCAATCTCAATTGTCAAGCAAGTAGAAGATGTATAGCTTTGCAAATATTGGGAAAACAGCAACCCTAAAGATCCAGGTATCTAATTGTGGCATTCGATTCAAGATATACTAAGGAATTAAGGACAGAGTTGAGGATTGCAAAGGTACTAAAGTAAGGTAATGTACGATGAAGTTCCAAAACCTATATGACTTATCTAAAGACACTCTATATAAAGGTTGTTGAGGCTGCAGTATAGAAAGGATCTAAGGACAAGGATTAATCTCAAATACCCAAACTTGTAACCCAAGGATCAAAATAAACTCAAACGGTTAGGGTTGTTGTTACGCTAAGAACGTGTGACACGCAAAAAGTCTTATATTTATACTCGTTATATTTCTCCTAACTCCTAGCGAACCCGCAATGTACGGGACGTTTTGTAGTAGGGATAGTATTCCGAGGTCGAACACAAAGACTGAGGTGAGATTGAATCGATTAATGACTAAGGATAGTGAAGATCTAGGCTAAGAAAAGAGAAAGGAATAAAGAAATGAAAATCTCAATGTTTTTGGTTTGGTTTTTAGGTGATCAATCAAAGATCGCAAATCATGCGAAATAAACAATCAACTAAGCTAACACCACAAGTAAACAAGCAAATACGAAGTATGTGATCAAAGAGAGAAAAGTGGATTCTAGGGGTTGGAAATTCCGGTTATGGCATAGGACTCAAGCTATCTAATCATTCCTTGGATTAACTATAATATGCTGGGAGTGAGTGTTTATAGATTGGGATCAATCACCGGGTAGGTCTCATGGTCCACTAGTCCATTCCTAAGGTCTCATCACCGGGTAAGTCTCAAAGAGCCTAAGGATAGGAATTCTACACGAACCGGATGGTATTCTAGGGATCCAACCTCTCTTTACCGGGTAAGTCTCGGAAAGGCAAGTCCTAAACACCTATCCTAGCACACTCAATCCAATAGCGGCTTGTGAGACTCACTACTACCTAGAGTTTGTCATCTTCGGTACCTAAGAGCAAGAATCACCGGGTAGATCTCTTCTAGCACTTAGTTGCTAACACTAGGTAACCCTAGGATAGATTTAACTCAACAAACACTAGGATTTCAACAATCTAACAACCTAGTACTTGGATTTAGCATTATAAGCAAGTTAATCAAAATCAAGGGGAGTTCATCAAGGTCCACGGCCGTGGTTTGTCTAGAACAACTCGTGGTTTCTAACAGTGACTAGGCTCAATCAAACGAATCATCCAAGCATACAATTAGGTCTATTCTATCATAGTCCAAGCCATAACCATCCTTTCCTTACCCTAGAATCGCATCTATTTAACCAACAACATACATCATCACAATCGAAATCATCAAGCATAAAATCATGGCTTCCATTTGCAAGATAATGAAGAGAAAGAGATAAACAAGTAAAACAAAGTGAACCAATCTGAATATGAGATTTAGAAAGACTTACAACCCTTCAAAAGAAGGTTCAATCGATTCTTACAACCCTAGAAAACAATTCCGATAATCTTCACTCTAAAATCTATCAAAGATTAACAATGGTGTCTTCTTCTCTTCCTCTCCAATGGAGCTTTTCTTCTCTTCCAATGGTAGCTCTCCTCCAAGATTCCAATTGAGAGAATCGTCTTGTTGAGAGTGTGGGAGAGAATGGGAGTGAGAGTGGATGTGATTTTGATTCCCTTTCAGCCTTGTAGGACCACCTATTTATCCTACAAATTGCAAGAGTCGGCCATGAAGATCATGGCACAACTGTCACAACCGTCTAGCAAAAACCACGGCCCATTTCCACGGGCGTGGTTCTTCCATTGACCGTGGTTTTGGTGCTCTTGCACTATATGGATCATCAAGCCACGATTTGGTGCATGGCATGCACCAACAAGGTCCCAAGTGTCCTCCTTAGCCTCTAGCTTGCATCCTAATGAGTCGGAAGGTGTGTCATCTCGAGGAACGATCCTCGAATGTATCGATTAAGCTCCTAAATCTCCCAAAAATACCTACAAAGCATGCAAAAGTTCGTGTAGACGTCTATCTCGAGAAAATATATGAATTGTGTGCAAACCATCACGAATTAGTGTAAACCATGCATGAATGAGCGGAAAAACTACCTAAATGAGTGCCTAAACCTAAGTCATAAATCGTGTTATCAAAAATACACCATACTTAAGGTTTGCTCGTCCCCGAGCAAGTCCCCAACTATAGACTAAAAGATGACATGATTTATGCATGCAGAAAAATAACAAAATCTTTTGGAGTTGTGCTTCTAATATTAGATCACCTTCATAGTCATGATTCATGGCAATGGACAAGCGATCATGCATCAAATAAATGAAAGCACGGAAAGACAATTGTACTTAACTTGAAAGCATGCATGAATTGTAAAAATGAAGATGTCAAGATGATCATGAGCATATTCAATCTAGATCACTAAGTCTTACACACATGCAAATAGGTCACAAGGGCTTGTGAAATAAAAGGCCAAGAAACATTGTGATTAGGTGGGAATTTTTCTAGGCTATGTGATGCTAATCCGGGAATAGAACTAACTTCACAACTTCACATATTTATCAACTTCCCGCAAGTGTATATTTTCTCCATCTTTTCTTTCTTTTTCTTTCACTTATTTTTGAGACAATGGCATTGGTGTACAAAAGCCGAAACCTTGGTGATTAGCCATCCTCGGGCTTTTTTATTTTTCGAGGTGCATCCACACCGGGCACACATACCAAAGCTCGTTAGGACTATCGGTTTATTTGACTTTGGCAAGGCACAAACACCCGATTATGTGAATGGTGCCGAGTTACTTGTAAATTAAACCAACCTATATTTTTGTCTACACTTTCACAACAAATTCAGCACTTCATTCATAACATTCATCCATCAACAACTTCATCCCACACTTGCTTTTCACACACATCAACACACTAGCATGCTCCTATTCCCGGATGGGTCAAATTTATATCAATTGAGGTGCTCAAACAACATGATCAAGATGAGAAGTAGAGAAAGATGAATTGCCTCATTCATTCCTAGATGATGTGCAAGAACTAGCATGTAATTTCGATTTTCAATACTCAATCCAATCAAGACAAACATCATGATCACAATCCATTCATGGGATTCAAGATAAGTACTTCAAGTCCACATATGCATTCATCTATTCAATACATAAGGCTATCCATAGCCAATCCACACAACAATCTCATCATAAGGGTCATTCGCAAGCTTAGAAGCACTAAATTTTTTTAAAATTTCTGATTTTTTTTGGATTTTTCGAAATATCTATGTACAATGCAAAACATGATGAAGCATGTGACTAAAAGAAACTACCCTAGATGCTACTCATACAAAAGATCATGCAAACCCCACCCCATACTTAGAAACACATTGTCCCCAATGTGTAAATGAAGTAAAGAAGAGTGAAAGAGGGTTCTCACAATGTAAAAATGGTTTGCTTCGGTATTTGGGATCACTCAAGTGGATTGATGGTGGCTGATCCTATCAACGATGGTAGAGAGCTCAAGGTGGTCGTTATGGCGTCGGGATCCGCGCTAGGCACCGCTAGTCGTCCAAGTCCCGCGTCCGCTCCACCCACAATTGATGAGGGACTCATCATCATCATCCACATGCCATGCAAGGCTTCCATGCTACCAAGACTCTAGCACACACACAAAGCACACCAAACACACAAAAACAGAAAAATCAAAACAAAAACGAAAAACGAAAACGGGAAAACATTACCAATGGGTTGTCTCCAATCAAGCGCTTCTTTAAGGTCATTAGCTTGACCAAATTCGGGGGGGTCTCACTCAAGGTGAAGTGGGGAATCATATCCACCGGAGCTCCCGGGATATACTTCTTCAACCGGTGCCCATTCACCTTAAAGTCTCCACAATGCTCCCCTCCTATCTCAACCGCTCCATGGGGGAAGATCTTCTTCACTATATAAGGACCGGTCCACCTCGACTTTAGCTTTCCGGGGAAAAGCCGCAGCCTTGAGTTGAAGAGAAGGACAAGGTCGCCTTCACTCAACTCCTTCAGGATGAGACGCTTGTCATGCCAACGTTTGGTCCTCTCCTTGTAGATCCGGGCGTTATCATAGGCATCCAACCGGATCTCCTCAAGAGCATTCATGTCTAGCAACCTCTTCTCTCTGGCCTCCTTGAGGTCAAAGTTTAGCCACTTAATGGCCAAATATGCTCTATGCTCTATCTCTACCGGAAGGTGGCAAGACTTGCCATAGACTAGCTTGGAAGGAGTGGTGCCAATCGGTGTCTTGAAAGCGGTTCTATAAGCCCACAAAGCATCATCGAGTTTCATAGCCCAATCCTTTCTCGTCCTAGAAACCGTCTTCTCAAGAATTCCCTTTATCTCCCGGTTAGAGATCTCCACTTGGCCACTTGTTTGGGGATGGTAAGGTGTTGCCACCTTATGAGTTACCCCATACTTAGCCAAAAGTGTCCCGAAGTTCCTAAAAGTGAAGTGCTTTCCTCCATCACTTATGATCACCCTTGGTGTTCCAAACCTAGGAAAGATCACTTGGTTGAAGAGCCGCACCACAACCTTGGCATCATTTGTAGGAGAGGTGATTGCCTCCACCCATCTTGACACATAGTCCACCGCCAATACGATGTAGAGGTTGCCACAAGAAGAGGGGAATGGTCCCATCAAGTCCACACCCCACACATCAAATATCTCCACCTCTTGTATGTTGTTCAAGAGCATCTCATTCCTCCTTGAGATGTTGCCCGTCCTTTGGCAAGCATCACAAGCTACCACAAAATTCTGCACATCCTTGAACAAACTTGGCCAAAAGAAACCCGATTGCAACACCTTAGCACATGTCTTGTGTGAGCTAGCATGGCCTCCACATGACAAGGAATGACAATGGCGGATCACACTCTCCACCTCATCCTCCGGTATGCATCTCCTAAAGACTCCATCCGACCCTCTTTTGAACAAAAGCGGCTCACTCCAATAGTAATGCCTTACATCCTTGAAGAACTTCTTCCTTTGGGCATATGACAAGCCGGGAGGCACTTCCTCACACACAAGGTAGTTTACAATGTCGGCATACCATGGCTCACTTCCTCTAGACACTTAAAACAAGCATTCCTCCACCATTTGCAATTGCTCATCCCGAAATGAGTCATCAATCGGGATGTCATCTTTCTCAAGCTCCAATGGAGGTAGTCTACTAAGGTGGTCCGCCACAAAATTTTTGGACCCCTACTTATCCCGGATTTCCAAATCAAACTCTTGAAGAAGAAGAAGGATCCATCGAATCAACCTAGGCTTGGCATCCTTCTTTGTAAGGAGATAACGGATCGCAACATGATCCGTATACACTATGACCTTCGCTCCAACAAGATATGAGCGGAACTTCTCAAATGCATACACCACCGCTAGCAACTCCTTCTCGGTAGTAGCATAATTGAGTTGGGCATCATCTAGCGTCTTGCTAGCATAATAGATGGCATGTGTAAGCCCATCTTTCCTTTGTCCCAAAACAACCCCAACGGCTACGTCACTCGCGTCACACATGATCTCAAACGGTAAATTCCAATCCGGAGGTTGCATGATGGGTGCGGAGATCAAAGCATTCTTCAACCTACAAAAAGCCTCAAGGCAATCCTTGGAGAAAACAAACTCAACATCTTTCATCAGTAGGTTAGTAAGAGGCTTAGAAATCTTAGAGAAATCTTTAATGAATCTTTGGTAAAAACCGGCATGCCCTAAAAAACTCCTTACCCCCTTCACCGAGGTAGGTGGTGGAAACTTCTCTATCGTCTCTATCTTAGCCTTATCAACCTCAATGCCACAGTTGGACACCAAGTGTCCCAACACAATACCTTCACTTACCATGAAGTGGCATTTCTCCCAATTCAAGACTAGATTAGTCTCCTCACATCTTTTTAGCATTAGAGACAAGTTGGCTAAGCAATCATCAAAGGAAGAACCATAAACAGAAAAATCATCCACAAACACTTCCATTATGTTTTCAATATACTCAGAAAAAATGGCCATCATACACCTTTGAAAGGTGGCGGGTGCATTACACAACCCAAATGGCATTCTCCTATATGCAAATGTACCCCATGGACATGTGAATGTAGTTTTCTCTTGGTCATCGGGGTGGATAGGGATTTGGAAGAATCCACTATAGCCATCTAGGTAGCAAAAATGGGAATGTTGAGCTAATCTCTCTAGCATTTGGTCAATGAAAGGAAGAGGGAAATGATCTTTCCTAGAGGCCACGTTTAGTTTCCTATAGTCAATACACATCCTCCATCCCGTAACCGTTCTAGTCGGAATTAGTTCATTATTCTCATTGGTTACAACGGTTATCCCACCCTTCTTAGGAACCACATGTACGGGACTAACCCATTTACTATCCGAAATCGGGAAAATGATTCCCGCATCTAGCAATTTAAGGATCTCTTTCTTGACTACTTCTTTCATGATAGGGTTTAGTCTTCTTTGAGGTTCAATTGAAGGTTTATGGTTGTCTTCCATTAAGATCTTATGCATACACAAAGAAGGTTTAATGCCAACTAAATCATCAATAGTATAGCCAATGGCTTTCCTATGCAATCTTAGCTCATGCAACAACCTATTCAACTCATCATCATTCAAGCATGCATTCACAATAACCGGATATGTAGAATTCTCACCAAGAAAAGCATACTTCAAATGAGAGGGGAGGGGTTTGAGTTCAAGTTTAGGAGGACCTTTATCGAGTAGAGACGATCCATATAATGTTGGTTGAGACGAATCCAAAGCCATGGAAGACTCCTCAAGGTTCCTTGAAGCTTGACCATCAACTAAGGTCGTTTCTAGAGAAACCACGGGCAGAATCACGGCCTCTGGCACAACCACGGCCGTGGTTCTTGCAAAGCTTCCACTTCGGAGCATTCCAGAGAGTTCCACGGGTCTTTCCACGGCCGTGGTTCTTGGTCCTTGGCCGTGGTTCCTACAGGGATTCAGCACACTCTCGTGGACTTCAAATTCAGCTCTTGTCTCCTTTTCTAATGCTTCCAAAGCCTTGATTTCTTCATTGCAAGCCTCCTCAACACCTTCCTCCATCAAACTACAGCTAAGAACCTTCTCCAAGGGGTCCTTGATCAAGATCGAGCTCACAACTTCTCTACAATCCTCTTGCTCGACAATGTTGAACACATCTTCACCAAGGGCTGGCCCCTTCATCATTGTGGACAGCTTGAACTTGATATTCTCTTCTCCAATGTTGAAGGAGAGAATTCCATTTTTACAATCCACCAAGCATCCGGATGTGGCTAAGAAAGGTCTCCCTAAGATGATGGGAACCGGATAGTTCGCCGGGATGTCCAAAACAACGAAATCAATCGGCACATAGAACTTTCCGAGTTGCACCGGTATGTCCTCCAAGATTCCAACCGGGTGGGTGATTGAACGGTCCGCCATGTAAAGGGTCATCTTGACCGGCTTTGGCTCTCCTAGCCCAACCTTGTTGCAAAGTGCAAGCGGTATGATGCTTACACTTGCCCCAAGATCACATAAGGCTTCATACTTCACTTCTCCCACTCCAATCGGCACACAAAAAGATCCCGGATCTCTTATCTTAGGAGGCATCTCCTCCTTCATAGTTTGAATCAATTCCGAGGACCTCTTTGTCATCCTCATTCTCCATACTCCTCCAAGTTCCTTTTGTTGGAGAGTATCTCCTTCAAAAACTTGCCATATGCCGGCATTCCTAAAATAGCATCCATGAACGGAATGTTAATATGCAATTTAGACATAAGTTCAAGGAATTTACCAAAGTGTTTGTCCAAACGAGCTCTTGCTCGTGATTGTGGGAATGGTAGTGGTGGCTTGTATGGAGGTGGTGCCACATATGTTGGCTCATCATCCTTGCTCTTGCCTCCATCTTCTTGCAATGGCTCGTCCTCTACCACTACTTGCTTCCCCTTGTCACTTCCCTTAGGTAAGGGATCCTTCATGCTCAACCCGCTCCTTGTTGTGATGGCCAACACTTGGCCTCTTGGGTTGTCTTCGGTTCTTCCGGGAAGCTTCCCCGGATCTCTATGAGCTTCACCCGCCTTTTGGAACACTTGTGCTTCCAACACCTTTTAAGCCTTAGAAATGGAAGTCACCGTGCTCTCAAGACCATTCAACCTTCCAAGCAATTGCTCAAACATCATCTCGGTTCTATCCTTTGGAGGTTGAGTAAATCCGGGTGGAGGTTCTTGTGAAGTCTTCGGTGGTGGAGCTGCGCTTGTGGAAGTGGGAGGGTTCAAGACTCCATCCGGGTTAGAATAGGAAAACCCGGGATGGTTGTGGCTAGGCCGGTAATTGTTGAATTGCCGGTTGTTGTTGAAGTTCCTTGGGCCTTGGTAGTTGTTGTAATTGCCCCTTCCCATGTAGTTCACATCTTCCTCCTTGGAAGACAAGTTTGCTTGCACTTGCACTTGAGAGGTTGCTTGATTTTTCAAAGTTGTAGCACACAACTCCCTCAAAGATTTCAACTCATTGTTGATTGCATCAAGCTTGAAGTTACTCATGGTGACTTCACTCACCTCATATGCTCCCGCTTTCCTCCCATCACTCTTCCTATGGGAGTACTTCTCAATCACTAAAGCTTGTTTCTCTACAAACTCCCAAGCTTCATCTACATTCTTTTCCATGAAAGTCCCACCGGAAAGAGATTGGAGCTTGAATTGGCTATCTTCATCAAGTCCTTTGAAGTAGATCTCCAATAGCTCAATTTTTTGTATACCATGGTGTGGACAATCTAGGAGAAGATCTTTGAACCTCTCCCAAGACTTGAATAAGCTCTCTCTATCCTTCATCACGAAGGCATTGATCTTCCCTCTTAACTCGTTAGTCTTGGAAGGTGGGAAGAACTTAGCCAAAAACTCGGTTGTCATCTCCTCTCAAGTACTCACTCGCTCTTGTGGAATAGATTGATACCAAGCCAAGGCTTTATCCTTAAGTGAGAAGGAGAAATCCCTAAGCTTATGGTTGTTTCTCTCCAATCTAGGCGGTCTTAGAGTCTCCATCAAGATCTCATAGTTCATCAAGTGTTGATGAGGAGACTCTCCTTCCATCCCTCCAAATTGATTATGCCGGAACATTTGTAGAACTTGAGGGCGGAGTTCGTAATTATGGGTTGCGGGATCTCCTAAGTTCACACCCGGACGGTGTGCTCTTTGAGCCGGATTCATACGTCTCCCTAACGTTTGTGGCTCTTCAATGGCAATGGGTACAACCCGAATATTAACCGCCGGCTGCGGTTGTGGTGGAGGTGGAGGAGGTTGTTGACGATTAAGCTCTCTTTGCACAAGAGCTTGCCTAATCTCTTCAATCTCCCTCCTAGTTGCTTCTTGCCTCTCATTGGCAAGTCTCCTTTCATTCTCCAAGGCTTCATCCCTTATCCTAATTTGCTCTAAAGCTTCATCCAACTCAGCTTGGAGATCTCTTCCGGCCATCTCTTTTCCCTTTCTAATGCTCTTGGATCTAGATCTAAGGGTTTTCTCCGGTTCGGGATCGAATGGAGCTAAATCCTTGCCACGAGATCTTTGCATACACCTAAAGAGTGAGAGATGTCCTGAAAAGCAAAGACACAAACCAAAAAGAGATCAAAAGCAACAAGAAAGACCTACACTATAAACAATCACAAATAATGACTCAACCTTAACCTAGTCCCCGACAACGGCGCCAAAAACTTGTTACGCTAAGAACGTGTGACACGCAAAAAGTCTTAAATTTATACTCGTTATATTTCTCCTAACTCCTAGCGAACCCGCAGTGTACGGGACATTTTGTAGTAGGGATAGTATTCCGAGGTCGAACACAAAGACTGAGGTGAGATTGAATCGATTAATGACTAAGGATAGTGAAGATCTAGGCTAAGAAAAGAGAAAGGAATAAAGAAAGAAAATATGAATGTTTTTGGTTTGGTTTTTAGGTGATCAATCAAAGATCACAAATCATGCGAAATAAACAATCAACTAAGCTAACACCACAAGTAAACAAGCAAATACGAAGTATGTGATCAAAGATAGAAAAGTGGATTCTAGGGGTTGGAAATTCCGGTTATGGCATAGGACTCAAGCTATCTAATAATTCCTTGGATTAACTATAATATGTTGGGAGTGAGTGTTTCTAGATTGGGATCAATCACCGGGTAGGTCTCATGGTCCACTAGTCCATTCCTAAGGTCTCATCACCGGGTAAGTCTCAAAGAGCCTAAGGATAGGAATTCTACACGAACCGGATGGTATTCTAGGGATCCAACCTCTCTTTACCGGGTAAGTCTCGGAAAGGCAAGTCCTAAACACCTATCCTAGCACACTCAGTCCAATAGCGGCTTGTGAGGCTCACTACTACCTAGAGTTTGTCATCTTCGGTACCTAAGAGCAAGAATCACCAGGTAGATCTCTTCTAGCACTTAGTTGCTAACACTAGGTAACCCTAGGATAGATTTAACTCAACAAACACTAGGATTTAAACAATCTAACAACCTAGCACTTGGATTTAGCATTACAAGCAAGTTAATCAAAATCACGGGGTGTTCATCAAGGTCCACGGCCGTGGTTTGTCTAGAACAACCCGTGGTTTCTAACAGTGACTAGGCTCAATCAAACGAATCATCCAAGCATACAATTAGGTCTATTCTATCATAGTCCAAGCCATAACCATCCTTTCCTTACCCTAGAATCGCATCTATTTAGCCAACAACATACATCATCACAATCAAAATCATCAAGCATAAAATCATGGCTTCTATTTGCAAGATAATGAAGAGAAAGAGATAAACAAGTAAAACAAAGTGAACCAAGCTGAATATGAGATTTAGAAAGACTTACAACCCTTCAAAAGAAGGTTCAATCAATTCTTACAACCCTAGAAAACAATTCCGATAATCTTCACTCTAAAATCTATCAAAGATTAACAATGGTGTCTTCTTCTCTTCCTCTCCAATGGAGATTTTCTTCTCTTCCAATGGTAGCTCTCCTCCAAGCTTCCAATTGAGAGAATCTTCTTGTTGAGAGTGTAGGAGAGAATGGGAGTGAGAGTGGATGTGATTTTGATTCCCTTTCAGCCTTGCAGGACCACCTATTTATCCTACAAATTGCAAGAGTCGGCCATGAAGATCGTGGCACAGTTGTCACAACCGTATGGCAAAAACCACGGCCCATTTCCACGGGAGTGGTTCTTCCAGTGACCGTGGTTTTGGTGTTCTTGTACTATATGGATCATCAAGCCACGATTTGGTGCATGGCATGCACCAACAAGGTCCCAAGTGTCCTCCTTAGCCTCTAGCTTGCATCCTAATGAGTCCGAAGGTGTGTCATCTCGAGGAACGATCCTCGAATGTATCGATTAAGCTCCTAAATCTCCAAAAATACCTACAAAGCATGCAAAAGTCCGTGTAGACGTCTATCTCGAAAAAATATATGAATTGAGTGCAAACCGTCACGAACTAGTTTAAACCATGCATGAATGAGCGGAAAAACTACCTAAATGAGTTCCTAAACTTAAGTCATAAATCGTGTTATCAGTTGTGACACTCGAAACCGAAAAAGAGTATGTTGAGTCTCACTACTACCTAGAAAAGGGCAAGCCAAGACTAGATTAAAGTTAATCTTTAACCTTGGTTTAAAGTAAAAGCAAAGTTCGTAAACTGAGGTAAATCACGGTCAGATCTTGAGAAACACGGCCGTGGAAACCTAAGAACAGGCCGTGATTTAGGTCCGTCGACGATATCTCTATAACTCTCAGGGTCCAATCAAATTACGATCGATCTATCATCATCTAAGCCACAACTATTAACCCTTCACCTTAGAATTGCTAAAGGGTTTTAGCCAATAACCATTGTCATGATATCAATATTTAGATTAAAGAGAATTAAAGATGAAAACCCTCGAATACTTAATAAAACTTCAAAACCAAATCCCAAATCTGAAACACAAGAACTAATGTTTAATGGATTCAGAATGTATAACACAAAACCTCACAATGATCTAAGGTAAGTACGAAGAACAGGTTGTCAATCCGTCTTCAATATCAGAACCTAAGAAAGAGGTTAAACCTTCGGCGATCTTCAATCAACCCTAGCCAAGAATGCTCCCCGCCAGATAAGCGGCCGTCTATCCCGAAGTGTATGCGAGATGTATGCGGCGTCTAAGCGGCGATAAGCAGGGATCCCCGAAACTCTCTTTTCCGACCTTTTTATAAGACGGGAAAGAATAACCGTCCAGGCCCATTACGTAAATAACGTGGCAATTAAATGTATGTCAAAAGATCGCCTAAATCACGGTCTCAAGACTTTCCACGACCGTGGTTTAGAGCGTGGAAAAGGGTTACGGTGTCTTGTGAATTCCACGACCGTACTTTAGGCCGTGTAACTCACTAGAGTGCTCCACGTTCATGATGCCAAGATCCACGGCCGTGGTTTAGAGCGTGGAATCTTCTACGGCCGTAATTTAGAGCGTAGAAGTGTAAAATGCTTGTGGTTTCCTTTATGTCGTGACATTCTTCATCCTAGCTCCTTCCTTAGCTTCCTTGATGTGTTCCTAATCCTTGAACATGATCAATTACTATCTTTTATCTCTCAATTTCTCTTATTTAGCTCCTTTTCACCTACAATCAACACAAAACTAGTGTACAAATCCATATCGACAAAGTAGAAGAACAAGCTTACAATTGCTTCTAAACTTTATCTATGTACACAACAATAAGGGAAAAACAACCAAAATAAGTGCCTAGAATATCGCAATATTTCATGCTAACAAAATACCCCATACTTGTCCCCAAGCAAGGTTTTTAAAAGCTTAGAATACTAGTTAGAATGAAATATGCATGCAAACTCAAAACAAAACCATCTTTTGGTAAATGTGCTTCTAGTCAATAGATCATCCTCAAACCTTGCTTCATTCATCCTTGAAACACTTATATACATAAACCAAAGAATGTAAAGCAAAGAAACATCATAAATCGCTTAAACTTTAAGACAAACATCATAACCTCCAAGCATTATCAAAATCAAGCATAAGAAACTTCAATTTAGATCACCAAGTCAAATAATATTCTTTTGATCTTAAGGACTTTCAAGTAAGGTCTAAAATGCGGAAGGGAGGGAAACTTATAAGGGATGTGGTGCATGAATCCGGGAAAATGAATAACCCAACTCTTTTTCTTTTTACTTTGAATTGTAACACCATCAACTTTGAGTTTTGCTCTCTTCTTTTTCACATTATTTTTTGAATTTACTTTTTGAAAGATGGATAGAGGTGCACAAAAACCGAAGCCTAGGAGATTGGCGTTTCTCAATTTCGAGATGCCTCAAACCCTTGATGCACATACCATAATTCGTTAGGAATACCGCTCAGTCCGACTTTGGAAAGACACAAACACCTGGCTATGTGAATGGTGCCGAGTTACTCATCGTCGTGATTGACTTCCCCAAACCTATTAATTCCATTCTTTGAATGCAAAATTTTGCTTTCATGGCCCTCCCACATCAAACAATGCCAAACATCAATTCCTCCAAATTCCCGGACAGATAAGGGACGCAATTACTTTTATTGAGGGGCTAAGTGATCAAAGAAAGAAGAAAGAAAATCGAATTGCCTTAATCATTTCATAAAGAAGTATAAGAACTCATCATGTGATTTCAATCTCAAGTTCTCAATATGATTTAGATCAATCTTTAACATTATGAAACTTGCAAGAAAGGATAGACAACACATTCTATTTTTTTCAATTCATTATTCCGTTTAAGCATACAATTGTCATCAAAAACTCATTCCACAAGTGAGGGATATCATAGAAGTCATCTCTAATCTTAGAAGCACAAGAAATCTTTCAAAATTTTTCAAAATTTTCAAATTTTTGTGGGTTTTTTCAAACTTTTTCATGCAATGCAATAATGAAACGTGTGACTATGGAAATGAAACATGCATAGTGTTATGGATAGAAGCAAGCAAATGTAGTAGAGTTATTACACATAATAGTCACACCCCACCCCATACTTAGAACATACATTGTCCTCAATGTTTGAAAAGAAATGAAGAAAAGAAGAAAAGAAAAATGAACTCACTAAAACGGTGGTGAGGCGGCTGAAACTGTCAATCAGCATAGCTCATCACTGCGGAGGCGGCGGTGGTGGAAATGGGCGGAAGTCATGGCTGTAGTACCTCCCGAACTGCTGGCAGTAGATATCACTCATCCTCTCGTCATGCTCCCTGCTCCGAGTCTCCTGTGTCTCCCGGTGGATCTCCAAGTCACTAACTCGCCGGGAAAGGTCGATAGTCCACTCTAGTAGCTGCTCGTACCATGTTGGTGGCTGACCGTACCATGCTGGTGCGTCCTGTGGAGTCGGTGTTGTGGGTGCCTGATCATACCAAGGAGGCGGAGCTCCCATCCATGAAGGTTGCTCCCCATACCAAGCGGGAGGAGCGTCCATCCAGATCGGCCTCTCACTCACGCTAGCACGGCGAGAGGAAGAGGCTCCAAAAGGTCCAGCGGGTCGTGGTGAACGCCTAGGAGGGTCAGGGAAGTGTGCCGGCTGATCAGGAAAAGTGTCAAAGTCCTGCTTATCACCTCCTCCCTCAAAACCATCACCTCCTCCAACCTCCTCCTCAACATCTACAGCCGGAACCTCATCGGGGACATATGGAGGTGCCACTAGCCTATTCACATGCATAGCAGCGAAAGTCTACTTCCAATTATGGCGTCCGACCATAATGGAATACTCAGGGAGCCACGGGATGCCTCCACTTCCTCTCTCTTCCCAAGGCATACCGGCGGTAGGTGGACCGCGGTGCCTAGGGAAGATGATACCTCTCGTCTTCAGGCTGTTGAGACGCAGAGGTCTCGCTGCAATCCTAGTACAGGCAGAAAAGTCTATCCCCAGCTGCCTAGCAATGTGTGTAACCATACCACCGTATCCTATGTTACCGGCTCTCTTGTTCTTGAGCTTACTCATGGTGGAGGCTAGGAGGGTAGCACAGTCAGCAGGTTTACCATGAAGCATAGAATAAAGAAGGAAAAGCTCATCTGTCTTAATCTTTTGAGGGGTCTCGGTCCTAGGAAAAAGGCACTCGGAAAGAACCCTATGACCTATCTTCAAGGCTAAGTGATAGATAAGCTTAGCCTTGGTGTTGGCCGGATGCCAACGATCCTCACTAGCATCGATCATAGCTATCTCCTCCCAAAAGTTCTTAGCGTATACACCGCTAGGAAATTGACCATTGAAGGTCTCTTGAAACCCAAAGAAGGCTCCAAACTGCAAGATTGAGAACTCATAGTTCTCCTCCATCAACCTAAAAGAAATTGTCCTATCCACGGCATTGTGCTCAAAAGAGATGACGAACTCTCTAGTAATCTTCTCATAAGCGTCTTCTCTAATAGCGGAGATGACTATCAAACCAACTCTATCTAAAAGCCATGTCAAGTCATTCACTACATTCAGGGCTCTAGCTCCTCAAGCACTAAGTAGCGCGATCCTTAGACCTCTCTCTTCTCGATCCTTTCCAAGGCATCGAGGTAATCCTCATGGATGGTTCAAATCCTAGGAGGTGAGGGTGATGGTGGTTCATTAGAGGGGTTTTGGGAGGAAGAGGAAGTGCCTCATTTCCTCTTCTTGTTCCTAGTCGACATCCTCCTAAACAAATCCATTGAAGAAGGAAAATCACGGTGTGTTCTACAGAAACCACGGCCGTGGAACCTACAGGGACCGTGGTTCGACTCTGTTTTGCTCAAATCTCAACCAAATCACACCAAATTCAGCAGGCACAGTCCTAGACTAATTCCAATCCAATTCCAATCAGTTCTCCTAAAAAATCTTGCAAGAATTTAGCCAAATCGACAAAGTAGAGAAAGAGAAGAAAAACCTAGGTTTTGGATTCTTAAAATCCAAAATATGTCATTTGTAGTGCTTTTTCACTTGATTTGTTGATTGGATCTTGTATATGATTGAATTTTCTTCACTTTAGGCTCAAGAATCGTTCAAATCGGACTCCTAACGAAGATTTGAGAGAGGGGGAGTGGTTTCGGTGCTCCGGTCGTGGAATAGGGTCGTGGAATGGAGTTTGCATGTTGTTTTTGTGAAGAAGGTGGTTTATATAGTGACCGTAAATTTTTTTAAAAATTACGGTCACTCGGGGTGTTCCACGGCCGTGGTTTTGTACGGAACCGTGGTTTTGGTGATTTTTCTCAGGTTTTGGAAGAATCACGGTCACTGTAGCTTCCACGACCGTGGTTTAGGGTGTGGAACTCCATGTAATGTGCCAAAATCTAATTTTCGTCAATCCCTTCCAACTTTTCCTCCTTCCATTGCCTATTCCATTGTTCCTACATCCAAAAACACAACATACCGGGAGGTATTGAGGGCATAACAAAGAAAAAACGACTAAACTAATCTATTCTAAGAATGAAAAACAAAAGCATAAGTGCAATACCTTGGGTTGCCTCCCAAGAAGCGCTTGTTTAAGGTCCGTAGCTAGACCGTACTTGCGTCTATTCGAGTGTGGTAGGTGCAAACTCCTCAGCTTGGAGTTCCGGTGTATACTTCTTGAGTCGTTGACCGTTCACCTTAAAACTTCCGCTCTTTTCACCCCATACTTCAAATGCACCATGGGGAAAAACATGTTTGATTAGATAAGGTCCAGTCCAACGAGATTTAAGCTTACTTGGAAAGAGCCGAAGTCTCGAATTGAAGAGGAGAACTTGATCTCCTTCTTTGAAGTCCTTTGGAATAATATGCTTATCATGCCAACGCTTCGCTCTCTCCTTATAGATCTCGGCGTTCTCATAGGCGTTTAAGCGAAGCTCTTCAAGCTCGTTGAGGTCCAAAAGACGCTTCTCGCCCGCTTTCTTCATGCTAAAGTTCAACCACTTAACCGCCCAATACGCTTTATGTTCTAGCTCCACCGGTAAGTGACAAGACTTCCCATACACAAGGTTGTATGGTGTTGTTCTTATGGGAGTCTTGTATGCAGTCCTATACGCCCACAATGTATCATCTAGTTTCAAAGACCAATCCTTCCTTGTCTTCGAAACTGTTTTCTCTAGGATTCCCTTGATCTCCCTATTTGAAATCTCCACTTGTCCACTCGTTTGTGGATGATAAGGGGTGGCGATCTTATGAGTCACCCCATACTTAGCTAGTAGAGAGCTTCGAATCGTCGGGCAATGAAGTGAGAGCCTCCATCACTAATGATAGTACGTGGTGTCCCAAACCTTGGGAATATAGTTCTATTAAAGAACTTAACCACAAACATGGCATCATTAGTTGGAGAGGCAATTGCTTCAACCCATCTCGAAACATAATCTACAGCTAGAAGTATGTATTGGTTTCCACAACATGATGGGAAACGTCCCATGAAGTCTACTCCCCAAACGTCGAAGATCTCTACCTCCTGAATGTTGTTAAGAGGCATTTCGTTTTTCCTAGATATGTTCCCTGCTCTTTGACAAGCTTCGCAGCAGCAAACAAAGGTTTGCACATCTTTAAATAAAGTAGGCCAAAAAAATCCAGATTGCAATACCTTAGCACTAGTCTTGTTTGAGCTAGCGTGTCCTCCACAAGGTAGTGAATGACAATGACGGATGATGCTTTGCATCTCGTCTTCCGGCACACATCTTCGAATGATGTTGTCAGGACCTCTCTTGAAGAGTAGAGGTTCATTCCAAAAGTATTCCCGGACGTCCTTAAAGAACTTCTTCCTTTGTGCATAGGATAGTCCAGGTGGTATTTCCTGACAAACCAAATAGTTAACAAAATCAGCAAACCATGGTTCATTACCTTTAGTTATCTTGTCAATGCACTCCTCTATGATGTGTAAATGCTCGTCCAGAAAGGAGTCATCTATAGGTAAGCTGTGGTCTTCTAGATGTGGTAGACGACTCAAATGATCCGCTACAAAATTTTCCGAGTCTTTCTTGTCACGGATCTCTAGATCGAATTCTTGTAGGAGAAGAATCCATCTAATCAGCCTTGGTTTCGCATCCTTCTTTGCAAGTAAATACCGGATCGCAGCATGATCCGTGTATACAATCACCTTTGCACCTACAAGATAAAAACGAAACTTTTCAAAGGCATAAATAATAGCTAGAAATTCTTTTTCAGTAGTGGCGTAGTTAAGTTGCACTTCATCTAGCGTCTTGCTAGCGTAATAGATAGCATGGGTTCGGCCTTCCTTCTTTTGCCCAAGCACAGCTCCTATAGCTACGTCACTTGCATCACACATAACCTCGAATGGAAGTTTCCAGTCCGGAGGCTGGATGATCGGGGTTGAGATTAAAGCTTCCCGAATCTTATGAAACGCATCTAAACAATCCTGCGAGAAATCAAAAACTGCATCTTTCATCAATAGATTAGTAAGCGGTTTTGGTATCTTAGAAAAATCCTTTATAAAACGTCTATAAACTCCAGCATGTCCTAGAAAGCTTCTTATCCCCTTCATCGAAGATGGAGGAGGGAGCTTTTCTATGGTCTCTATCTTAGCCATATCTACCTTAATCCCTCTATTAGAGATCAAGTGTCCGAGTACAATGCCTTCCTTCACCATCAATTGACACTTCTCCCAATTAAGAACTAGGTTAGTGTCTTCACTCCTTTGTAGTACAAGAGAAAGGTTAGAGAGACAATCATCAAAAGAGGAACCATAAACAGAAAAGTCATCCATGAAAACCTTCATGATTTCCTCTATGTACTCCGAGAAGATAGCCATCATGCACCTTTGGAAAGTGGCTGGGGCGTTGCAAAGCCCGAACGGCATTCTCCTATAAGCGAACGTACCCCACAGGCACGTGAATGTGGTCTTCTCTTGATCATCCGGATGAATCGGAATCTGAAAGAAGTCACTATAGCCGTCAAGATAGCAAAAATGATAATGTTGTGCTAACCTTTTAAGCATTTGATCAATGAAGGGTAATGGGAAATGATCCTTCCTCGTTGCATTGTTCAGCTTCCGGTAATCAATGCACATCCTCCATCCAGTCAAGGTCCTTGTACGAATGAGCTCATTGTTTTTATTGGTGATAACCGTCATTCCTCCCTTTTTTGGAACAACCTGTATGGGACTCACCCACTTGCTATCGGAGATAGGGTAGATGATACCTGCATCAAGTAGCTTAAGAATCTCCTTCTTGACAACCTCTTTCATGATCGGATTTCACCGTCGTTGAGGTTGTCGCGAAGGTCTAAAGTCTTCTTCCATTAGGATCTTATGCATACATAATGAAGGTTTAATTCCTACAAGATCCTCTATGGTGTAACCTATGGCTTTCCTATTTTTCCTTAGAATAACCATAAGTTTACTATGTTCATCTTCACTTAGATCGGAACTAACAATTACCGGAAAAGTAGAATTAGTTCCTAGAAATGCGTACCTTAGATGTGTGGGAAGTGGCTTCAATTCCATCACTATTGGAGTCTCTAATGTCTCTTGAGGAGTTTCCAATGCTTCCTTAGAAGTCTCTAAGGATGTAGGAGTGGTTGAAGAAGATTCAAGAACATTGGTGGAAAGAACGTAATTTTTCTCGGAATTTCCCAAAATTACGGCACCACTGTTATTTCCACGGCCGTGGTTTAGGGCGTTGAAGTCAATTACGGCACCACTGGTAGTTCCACGGTCGTGGTTTTGGCCGTGTAACTCTCTGGAGTCCTCCGAATAGCTGATTACGGTCATGCTGGTTGAAACCATGGCCGTGGAATAGCTCGACTGACCGTGATTCCTCACATCCTCTGACCCATCGTAGAGTTTTTCAAACTCTTCTTCATGCACTTCCTTTAGCTCCTCCAAGGCTTCAATTTCCTCATTGCAATCCCCTTCTTCTCCTTTCTCCATAATGTTCATGGTGATAACCCCTTGCAAGGGATCCTTGAATAGAATCGAGCTTACTTCCTCTCTAGATGTCTCTTTGTCATAGGTGTTGAACATATCTTCTCCAAGAGTTGGCTCTTTCACCAAAGTGGAAAGAACAAACTCTACCTTCTCTTCTCCTATGTCAAAGGCAAGTCTAGCATTCTTGCAATCCATCATACAACCGGATGTTCCAAGAAACGGTCTTCCGAGTATGATCGGGACCGGACTATCTGCAGGAATGTCAAGCACAACAAAATCTATTGGAACATAGAACTTACCAAGCTTGACTAGGATGTCCTCAATGACACCGACGGGACGAGTTATGGAGCAATCCGCCATGTATAACGTCATCTTCACCGGTTTAGGTTCGCCTAAACCGATCTTCCTGCATAAGGAAAGCGGAATGATGCTAACGCTTGCTTCTAAGTCACATAATGCATCATATGTGGCTTCTCCTACTCCAATTGGAACACAAAATGACCCCGGATCCTTCAGCTTTGGGGGCATCTTTTCCTTCATCGTTTTGATAAGATCCGACAATTTTGAACTCATCTTGACTTCTCCAAAGTCTTCCAGCTTCCTCTTGTTAGAGAGGATATCCTTTAAGAACTTGCCATAAACGGGCATACCTACAATTGAATCAATGAAAGGTATATTAATGTGCAGTTTGCTCATGAGTTCAATGAACTTACCGAACTGCTTGTCTAGACACGCTCTTGCTCTAGATTGTGGGAATGGTAGGGGAGGTTTGTAAGTTGGAGGAGGAATGTAGATGTCTTCCTTCTCCTTCCCCTTTTCCTTCTCCTTGTCGACGGGAACTTCAACAAACTTAGGTTGCGAGTCAGTAGTTGTTGCTCCGCTCCTAGTTGTAATAGCCATCACCCTTCCTTTTGGGTTATCCTCCGTCTTTCCTGGAAGCTTTCCTTGATTTCTAGGAACTTCCTCAGCATTGCTGAAATTTGGCTTTCTAAAACCTTTTGAGCTTTATCAACCTTAGTGATGTGATTCTCTAGCCTTTGATGCTTTCCCAAGATCGTTTCCAGCATGGGATCGGGCTTCTCTTTCCCCGAAGTGCTTCCACTATTAGACGTTTGTCCCTCGCTTTTCAAAGGAATGGAAGAAGAAGATGGTGGAGTTAGTGAATTTCCTGAATTAGGATAAGAATTAGCGGAATTTTGTTGTTGGTTGGAACGCCAATTGTTGTTTGAATTTCGATTGTTGTTCCAATTGTTGTTCCGGTCGTTGTTGTTCCGGTTGTTGTTCCGGCTGTTGCGGATGGTGTTCTTATTCCCATGATGGTTATTGTTGTTTCCTAAGTATCTAGCATCTTGCTCCTTAGGCTTTTGAAAGCTAGCTTTAATAACTTCCTTCAATTCTTTAATCTCGGTGTTGAGAGAAAATATTTGAGTTTGCGCAGCTTGTGTTAGCTTTGTTCCTTGCTCTACTCGGTTAGCTTCCGCCTTCCGGTGAGAGTACTTCTCAATGACTCGGGCTTGCTTCTCAATGAAGTCTCAAGCGTCATCTTCCCTCATGTCCATGAATGTGCCACATGAAAGGGATTGGAGCTTGAATTGTGTTTCCACATCCAGCCCCTTGTAGTATATCTCGAACAACTCTAACTTGGAAATGCCATGATGTGGGCAATCCAATAATAGATCCTGAAATCTTTCCCAAGACTGAAACAAACTTTCATAAGATTTCATAGAAAAAGCGTTGATTTTACCTCTCAACTCCGCTGTCTTGGATGGCGGAAAGAACTTGGTAAGGAACTCCGAAGATAGATCCTCCCATGTGTTGAGTCTTCCATTTGGAAGAGCTGGATACCAAGATAAAGCCTTTCCTTTCAAAGAGAAGAAGAATGGCTTGATCTTATAGTTGTTGGTGGTTGCATTCTTTGGCTTCATTGTCTCCATCAAAATCTCAAAATTCTGTAAATATTGATGTGGAGATTCAGCACTCATTCCTCCAAACTGGCTTTGGCGAACGATGGTGATAACTTGTGGGTTAAAGCTAAACCCCTGAATATCATCAGCATCAAAGTTCACACCTCGACGGCGTGGTTGCTGAATCGGATCCATCCTTTGGCCAAGAGTTCTTGGCTCTTCATTTACACGAGCGGCTCTTGCACCCCCAGCTGGGACACGAGGATTGGCGGCCGGTGATGGATCATTCCGGACTGGATTGATCATTGGATCAATCTCCTCTAGTGCTGGCATATCCGGATCGAATTCTTCATCATCGGATGATTCCACTCTAATGGACTTAGTTGGCTTCTTGACTTTCTTTTTCTTAGCACCTCCTTGTTCCAACTTCATGTCCAATATCATAACTTTGAGCTCATCAATTTGGAATTGATGACGCTCCGCTTCTTCCTTACGAGCCTTCTCACTCAACTTATATTGAGTTTGAGACTCCTCTAACTCTGCTTGGTAATCTCTCTCTCTATTTTCAGCCATCTTTCTTTCCTTAGCTTTCTTCCTAAGAGTTTTCTCAAGTTCCGGATCAAAAGGTACGAGGTCTTTGTTGGATCTAGACCTGCACATATACCTAAGAGAACCTGCAAATAGCACTCATAAGAGATATCAAATAACAAGAGCAAAGCTTCCAAGCTCGACAACCGAAAACCGAAGTTTGGTCTTGACCAAATCCCCAGCAACGGCGCCAAAAACTTGTTCGCCCGAAAACGCGTGCAAATAAGCTTTATATTTATAAAACTAGAATAGAACCAAGCGAACCCACAGTGTACAGATCGGCGTAGATTAGCAAATATTCCAGAGTAACGATCACAAGGATTTGGTGAAACAAAATTCAATCTCAATTGTCAACCAAGTAGAAGATGTAAAGCTTTGCAAATATTGGGAAAACAGCAACCCTAAAGATCTAGGTATCTAATTGTGTCATTCGATTCAAGATATACTAAGGAATTAAGGACAGAGTTGAGGATTGCAAAGGTATACTAAAGTAAGGTAATGTACGATGAAGTTCTAAAACCTATATGACTTATCTAAAGACACTCTCTATAAAGGTTGTTGAGGCTGCAGTATAGAAAGGATCTAAGGACAAGGATTAATCTCAAATACCCAAACTTGTAACCCAAGGATCAAAATAAACTCAAACGGTTAAGATTGTGACACTTGAAACCGAAATAGAGGATGTTGAATATCACTACTACCTAGAAAAGGGCAAGCCAAGACTAGATTAAAGCTAATCTTTAACCTTGGATTAAAGTAAAAGCAAAGTTCGTAAACTGAGGTAAATCACGGTCAGATCTTGAAAACCACGGCCGTGGAAACGTAAGAACAGGCCGTGATTTAGGTTCGTCGACGATATCTCTCTAACTCTCAGGGTCCAATCAAATTACGATCGATCTATCATCATCTAAGCCACAACTATTAACCCTTCACCTTAGAATTGCTAAAGGGTTTTAGCCAATAACCATTGTCATGATATCAATATTTAGATTAAAGAGGATGAAAGATGAAAACCCTCAAATACTTAATAAAACTTCAAAACCAAATCCCAAATCCGAAACACAAGAAGCAATGTTTAATGGATTCAGAATGTATAACACAAAACCTCACAATGATCTAAGGTAAGTACGAAGAACAGGTTGTCAATCCGTCTTCAATATCAGAACCTAAGAAAGAGGTTAAACCATCGACGATCTTCAATCAACCCTAGGCAAGAATGCTCCCCGCCAGATAAGCGGCCGTCTATCCCGAAGTGTATGCGAGATGTATGCGGCGTCTAAGCGGCGATAAGCAGGGATCCCCGAAACTCTCTTTTCCGACCTTTTTATAAGACGAGATCATGCGTGGATTCTTGTGTCACAAACAGAAAGTTGAATTAGTAACGGGATATGACTTAATAAATACAAAGATAATGAACCGGACTCGTGTGTTGTGCTCATATTGTGTTTGGATCATGTGGTGTGTTTTGTCTATATACTGCCTTTCACCTTGTTTATAATGCTTCGAATATGAGTTAATGGTTTTATACCGATTGTTGTAGATTGACTTGCATGCTAGGAATGCGGCCGAGAGATCCGGAAGAGTGGGCAGTCGGGGTCCGTACATTTTACGAAGGGTTGTTATTTGGAGTTGTGTTGGAGTTTTGTATGTTGTATTCTTGTAGGCCATAGTGTATGGCATTTGGTCTTTGGAGTTGTTTTTCGGCTAAAGTCCGTCGTTTGTTTTCTTAAGGGATTCATTTCATTGCATAAAAATGTATTTCATATTGGCCTTTACTTGTGCCTTGTTGCAAGATCCGGTGAAATTGTTGTCAAGCTAAGGGTCGGGACCCATTGTGAGGTCTCCGCCCGTAGCATCCCGAGTCCAGCGGAATCGGGGTGTTACATACAGGGTTGTCAAGGGACTCTAAAGCCACTCATAGACGAAGAAAAGAATTGACTTTCCCGTTATCCCTAAGCAAGACCTACTATTTGAGTATTTCCGTGCGTGCAGATTTTAAGTGAGCAAATGACGAGTAATGGGAGTCAGGGGAGTGCAAAGACCAAGAAGTAGGTTTGAAGTTGCAGCAAGACCATCAAATTTTGTAGTAAAGGATTGTTGTAGATCTATTCATTGGTTTTCCTTTGTTCATCTGATGAACCAATAGATTGATTCAAAAAGGGGGAAAAATGAGTGTTTTGTAAATTAAAGCACCCAAACAAGAAAATGAATATCTTAATTAATTCAATATTATATGTGAAGTATATGTGTAATGAATTCATATTTTATTCATTTGTATTGAATCACATATTTCATTGCTTATTTGTTTCATAATCGCTCCTTAATTTAACCAACAATATCAACTCACGAGGCGCGTGCGTAGCACGCGTGTCTCACCTAGTACTTATAAAAGTAGCTATTGTATGAAACTTATGTGTTGGGTTTCTAGTCTTGTTTATTACATTTAGTGCTCTACAAAATTGTCTTAATTATTCGATTTAGAATGAATATTGTGTTCACCAAAGATTTTTGATTGAGTCGTTATTCATATGGGACATTTAAACTTAATGAATTTTAAGGTAATTGAACTCAACTTGTATGTCCGGGTTATGTGCTACTATTGCGTGCAATACGAACAAGCATTCATCACGGGCAGTTGAAGTCCGGATTATAAACTCCTATTCTGTATGTATCCACCATCACGATTCATTGTGAACCGGGTTAAAATGTGGATTTGCGTGCAATGCGAACAAGGATTCATCACGGTTTTAATTGTGTAAAAGTCTACGTACCGGTCCTCTTTAGTTTTTATGGTTCAGTTAAACTTAATGGATTTTGAGTTAATTGAACTCAACTTGTACGTCCGGATTATGTGCTATTATTCCCCTCCAAAAACGAAATTTATAACCCAGACCTTATATATCCGGGTTATAAACTTTTATTTTGTAACTATCGATCATCAAGGTTCATTATAAAACCGTGTTAAAAAGTGAAGTTGTGGCAATACGCACAAGCATTCATCACGATTTTAATTGTGATTAAAAAAAAAACCGGGTCATAACCTTCATAAAATATCAAACAAAACCGTCATAAAACATCAAACCACCCCCTCCTCCTCTCAGTATCCGCTTAAAGTAAGGACTGAGTGATTGAGTAGAGAAAATTGCCTAAACAATACCTCATCTTTTAGGTTGACTACACTTTAGAACACCGTCGTTTAAACTATCAGAACGGTACCTCACCTATTGAGTTTGACCAAAGATTAGTACCTGGATTATTGTTCACACATTAAGCAAAAGGGTTATGACAGTTGCAATGAGGCCTACATGTAATACATATTCAACAAGAAACAAAAAAGGGAAAGTTCTAAGAGCAAGGCTATTGTGTTAACTTAACGTGTGAAAAGTAAACCATGTACTAATCTTTGGTTGGACTCAAAAGGTGAGGTACCATTTTGATAGTTTAAACGGCGGGGTACTAAAGTTTAATCATCCTAAAAGATGGGAAATTGTTTAAGCAATTTTCTCGATTGAGTAAGAAACATAATATATAATATAATATGTATAAAATCATCAATCACACGTAACCGATAGAAGATAGAGATGCATGTGAGTAGCAGGTGACTTCTTACATATTATTAAAACAATATTTTTTTTAATTGTTAAAATGTTTAGAAGTAAGACCACTCCAATGCTCCTTTTCATCATGCATGAACTAAACCAACAATTAGGATGATAAGCACGAAAATTAAAGCTTCTATAAAAACAGATATATCCAATACATCGAAACTCAATACCCATGGATAAAGAAAAATTGTTTCAACATCAAAAACAACAAAAACTAAAGCAAACATATGATCACGGATTCTAAATTGTAACCAATCATTACCAATGGGTTCTATACCTGATTCATAACTAGAATGTTCCTCTAGGTCTTTTCTAATCGGAGCTAAAATTTTGGAAAGTAGAAATGCGATTATATATATAGAGAGAGAATAAATATTAGGTTTATACAAAATCATTAATTGAAATGCGGTTATATAAAAATACTATCTTAAATTCATACTTCTAGTAATATATTCAAAAAATATAAATAATATCAAGTAGAAATTTCAAGTGTTCCGGTAATACTGCAAACATAAAAGTGGTAAAATTATAGTCTCCAAGATATGAAAATTTAATATAGAAAATCTATAACATGGTCATAAATATATGATCACCTCAATGGGTATTCCAAATATGTCTTTCTTAGGCTCCAAAAACAAAATAATGTATGTTTTTTCCGTTTCACTTTTCAATTTATTTTATAATATTAATTATTTTATTATACTTAGTTCAAAAAATATTTATAATTAGATTGGGGGAGGGGAAGGTTGTTGATGTGATTGATAGTTTATGTAATTAATGTAAATATAGGTGTCCCTAATATAAATATGTAAACTCCGTTTGTTTTTAATATGAGTCGTCTGATGACGAAAACCCTAAGGGGAATTCATTCTATTCTCACATGGTATCAGACTTATCGTTCCTCAAATCTCTTCCGCTCTTTCTCTAAACCCTAAGTTCGTTCCCCTTCATACATGTTCTTGGATGGCCGCCGAACGGAAACCTTATTTCTATTCTGCATTAGGAATCTCAAACATCAAGAACAACATTGCCCTCGTCCTCGAACATGACACTCCATATGCGTCTTGGGTAACCCTTTTTCGCGTTACTGTGAAAGCACACAGCATTCTCGATCATATCGATGTGAAGGTTCTCAAGCCAACGGATATTGATGATTCATTATGGCTTCAAGTAGACGTTGTGGTTCTCCAATGGATTTACAATACCGTCTCCCGGGATATTCTGTTGCAAATCCTTGACTATGATGATACTGCGCTTCAGGCATGGAATCGAATCCAATACATATTTCAAGATAAAAAGAACACTCGTGCCGTTTACCTCGAACATGAGTTCTCCAATTGTAAGTGATCTGGCTTTGCAACAATTAAAGCTTATTGTCTTCAACTCAAGTCTTTGGCAGATCAACTCAAAGGTGTTGGCTCACTGGTTTTTGAAACCCGTCTTGTTCTTCAACTTATTTCCGGTTTACCTGCGGAATACAACGCTACTGCGAGTTTTATTCAATAAACAGATCCACTTCCGAGTTTCACAAAAGCTTGATCTTGTTACTTGAAGAAACCCGTATGGTATCACAGACTACATCGAGCTCCTCCACCGCTCTCACTGTGACTCATTCGTCGGGCTCCACTCCAACCACCGGTTCACCGTCACCACCACCTGGCACCGCTCTAGAGCCTCCGTCCGGCAAGCGTGGTCATGGCCGGAACACCCACAGCTCAGAGCCCCAATAGTGGTTTGTGCTTCAACCTCCGTTCGGCTAGCTCCCAGTGCAACAGCACAACCCTAATGGGCCGTCTTCTCCTGTGGCCTAGTATCCGGCCCAATCTGTTGGCAGACCAGTCCGGACCCCTGCCCTTACCCTCAACAAGGTCTTCTTGGGCCTGTTCCTTCAGTCTTCTACGCATGCCCATCTGGCCTCAAATTTCTAGCCCACTGCGTTGGACTATTCTTTTGGTACTAAGCCCTCAATCCGATGGATAATTATTGGTATATGGACAAGGGTGCGACATCACACATGACGAATAATTCAGGTTCTCTCTGTCTTTTTCTCATAATAGTTTATCAAATTTGATAATTGTTGGGAATGGTATGCGTATTTCCTCTACAGGTGTTGGAGAAACCACCATACCCACCACTAACCAACCTCTCCGATTATCCGATGTCCTCATAGCCCCAAAAATTGTAAAAAACTTAGTCTTTGTTAGACGTTTTACCACTAATAACAATGCTTTTTTATACTTTGACCCTTTTGGTTTTTTTGTGACGGATCTACAAATGGGAACAATTCATCTGAGGTGTAATAGTTTTGGGGAGCTCTATCTTGTCAATTGTCTTTCTTTCAGTCATCATCAAGCCTTGTCCGTCGAGTCCTCCAGTCTTTGCCATGCACGTCTTGGTCATCCCGGCATGCATGTTTTAGAATTTCTTAGGAATGCTTCTTTTTTCAAGTGCCACAAAAAAACCTTGTCTCATCTTTGTCATGCTTGTCAATTAGGAAAGCATCATAGGTTGCCGTTTGAGCGCTCACAAACTAGTTCTTTTGCACCTTTTGATATAATTCATAGTGATCTTTGGACCTCTCATATCCCAAGTAGGGAAGGTTTTAAGTATTACTTGTTTTTTCTTGATGATTTCACACATCACTTATGGATCTTCCCGGTCAAGTATAAATCTCAAGTCTTTGATCTCTTCGTGCAATTTCATCAACTAGTCAAAACACAATTTCTACATAATATTAAAAGTTTCCAGTTTGACATGCGCCGTGAGTTTAACAACAACAAATTTCACAAGTTCTTTGTTGATCATGGCATCTTTTTTCGATTTTTATGTCCTCACACTATCCCCCAAAATGGTAAAGACGAACGTGTTATCCGGACGATCAATAATATGATGTGTTCCCTCTTGTTTCATGCCTCTCTTCCCGTCTCCTTTTGGCCTCATGCCATGGAAACTTCTTGTTATCTTCTTAACATTCTTTAATCGGTCTCCATTCAAAATAAATCTCCCACCTAATTGTTGTATCTTACAACACCTTCGCTCAATCATCTCCGAGTTTTTGGTTGTCTTTGCTACCCAAATAAAAGTGCCACTATCTCACACAAACTCCAACACCGCACCACACCGTGTGTGTTACTTGGGTATCCCACCCATCATAGGGGTTACAAATGTCTAGATAGATCCACAAATAAAATCATCATTTCCCGTCATGTCACCTTCGACGAGAACATTTTCCGTTTTGCTACTCCCTCTTGAGTCTTCCTGGAATTGTCGACCCATTCGAATAATGATCCAAACTCTCGGTATTTTTTTGAACACCTCAGCACTGTTTTACCCTCATCCCAGCAGCCTTCCCACTCTGTCAGACCTAGCTCAACGCTGCCTTGCTCTCCCGAAAACCCATCTTCCCTTCTTCCACGTACCGGCCCAATCCAGCGGCCTAGTCCGGCACTTCCTTCACACGGAAGTGACAATCCTCCTATTTCTTTTTCCAACTCTGGGTTTGCTCCTTCATTTCCCAGCCCAGTCCGGCCCATCACACCTCCGGCCTACTCTCCTCCTAACAGTCCACCACGCCTTGCTGCTTCTCAACCCACCTCCCCTCCAATCCCACATCTCCAAACCTCTCTTACAACCTCAGCCGGCCAATCCTTAAATGCGCCAACCCCGCCTCTTCAGCCCGTATTTTTCCCGGACCGGCCCCACACCCGAAGTCAATCCAGCATTATGAAACCACAACCGATTTTTGATAGTCGCAGTGGTGGCTAGCAGGAGCCGCAGGGGCGGCCATCAGAAACCGTAATGGATGACCTCTGGGCCGCAGGGGCGGCCTCTGGCTCAGCCAGCACGCCCTTGCGGTGTTCTTCTCCCTTTCGCGGCTGTTCTTTCTTCTTCCGAGTCCGTGCCTTTGCGTGGTGAGTGCCCTCCCTTGAGCTTGTGTTCTTTGATGATCCTAGAGAGTGTTAGGATAGTATCATGATAGGTTTGGACCTAGGATGAATGAGAATGCCATGTAGTGGCTTTTGATACCTTAGGCGAGTGTGATGAGCATGTTGGACTTCATAGGTTTCACCTTGTTCTTGGTTGTTAAGTATGAGCATATGAGAGTTAGTAGGTTGTTGACAGATCTCCTCATGCGTTGAGTGAGATTTGAGTGTGATAGATTCTAGGATGCGGTCCTAGAATGAGAGTCAAATGATCTTGCATAGATCATTTGTGTGAGATGCCTTAGACGTTTGTGTTGAGTGAGTTGTTGATATATATCCTCTTGTGAGCAGATTGTGGGCTTCTTCCCGAGGGAAGCGAGAGTATTGTGAGTTGAGTGTGAAGACGAGGTAAGTCTTCAACTTACTTAGTTCGTATTCTTTGTATTAGATTTGATGTGTGCTTGGTGGTGTGTGTTTTAGTATTATTTATTTTATAACAACGAAACCGGAAATAGGACGTCCTATATATATTGATATTTGGCCCAAGTGTATGATAACAGGTGGTGACAACATTGCCTAGCTCTTGCGTAGAGCTAGGGGGTTCTCGGTAACTAGCCCGAGTAGGTAGACGGCCAGATGCATCACTGCCATTCCTTGACGGTGAGTAGGAACCGAGGCGAGATCATGCGTGGATTCTTGTGACACAAACAGAAAGTTGAATTAGTAACGGGATATGATTTAATAAATACAAAGATAATAAACCGGACTCGTGTGTTGTGCTCATATTGTGTGTTTGGATCATGTGGTGTGTTTTGTCTATATACTACCTTTCACCTTGTTTATAATGCTTCGAATATGAGTTAACGGTTTTATACCGATTGTTGTAGATTGCCTTGCATGCTAGGAATGCGGCCGAGAGATCCGGAAGAGTGGGCAGTCGGGGTCCGTACATTTTAGGAAGGGTTGTTGTTTGGAGTTGTGTTGGAGTTTTGTATGTTGAATTCTTGTAGGCCATAGTGTATGGCGTTTGGTCTTTGGAGTTGTTTTTCGGCTAAAGTCCATCGTTTGTTTTCTTACGGGATTCTTTTCATTGCATAAAAATGTATTTCATACTGGCCTTTACTTGTGCCTTGTTGCAAGATCCGGTGAAAGTATTGTCAAGCTAAGGGTCGGGACCCATTGTGAGGTCTCCGCCCGTAGCATCCCAAGTCTAGCGGAATCGGGGTGTTACATACAGGGTTGTCAAGGGACTCTAAAGCCACTCATAGAAGAAGAAAAGAATTGGCTTTCCCGTACTCCCTAAGCAAGACCTACAATTTGAGTATTTCCGTGCGTGCAGATTTCAAGTGAGCAAATGACAAGTAATGGGAGTCAGGGGAGTGCAAAGACCAAGAAGTAGGTTTGAAGTTGCAGCAAGACCATCAAATTTTGTAGTAAAGGATTGTTGTAGATCTATTCATTGGTTTTCCTTTGTTCATCTGATGAACCAATAGATTGATTAAAACAGGGGAAAAAATGAGTGTTTTGTAAATTAAAGCACCCAAACAAGAAAATGAATATCTTTATTAATTCAATATTATATGTGAAGTATATGTGTAATGAATTCATATTTTATTCCTTTGTATTGAATCACATATTTTAATGCTTATTTGTTTCATAATCGCTCCTTAATTTAACCAACAATATCAACTCACGAGGCGCGTGCGTAGCACGCGCGTCTCACCTAGTACTTATAAAAGTAGCTATTGTATGAAACTTATGTGTTGGGTTTCTAGTCTTGTTTATTACATTTAGTGCTCTACAAAATTGTCTTAATTATTCGATTTAGAATGAATATTGTGTTCACCAAAGATTTTTGGTTGAGTCGTTATTCATATGGGACATTTAAACTTAATGAATTTTAAGGTAATTGAACTCAACTTGTATGTTCGGGTTATATGCTACTATTGCGTGCAATACGAACAAGCATTCATCACTGGCAGTTGAAGTCCGGATTATAAACTCCTATTCTGTAAGTATCCACCATCACGATTCATTGTGAACCGGGTTAAAACGTGCATTTGCGTGCAATGCGAACAAGGATTCATCACGGTTTTAATTGTGTAAAAGTCTACGTACCGGTCCTCTTTAGTTTTTATGGTGGTTCATTTAAACTTAATGGATTTTGAGTTAATTGAACTCAACTTGTACGTCCGGATTATGTGCTATTATTCCCCTCCAAAAACTAAATTTATAACCCAGACCTTATATATCCGGGTTATTGTTTGCCACTTAGCGTGCGTGCAAATAAGCTTTAAATTTATAAAACTAGAATCAAGCAAGCGAACCCGCAGTGTACGGATCGATATAGTTAAGCAAGAATTCCAGAGTATCGAACACAGGGATTTGGGGGGTTAAATCCAGTTAAGATTATCAAGCAGGTAAATGTATGGAGCTTTTCAAATTATTGGGAAAACAGCAATCCTAAAGATCCAGGTATCCAGTTGTGGCAATCGATTCAAGATATACTAAGGATATAAGGACAGAGTTGAGATATGCAAAGGTATACGAATGTAAGGTAATCGTACGGTGAAGTTCCAAAAACCTTATATGACTCACCTACAAGACACTCTCTATAAAAGTTGTTGAGGCTTCAGTATCGAAAGGTTTTAAAGATAAGAATTAATGTCAAATACCCAAACTTATAATCCAAAGATCAAAACTAACTTAACCGATTAAGGTTGTGACACTCATAATCGAGGTAGAGGTTGTTGAGGCTTCACTACCACCTAGAAAAGGCAAGCCAAGACTAAGTTAAAGCAAATCTTTAACTTTGGACTAAAGTAAAAGAAAGTTCATAAATTAACACAAAATTACGGGTAGTTCTTGAGTTCCACGGTCGTGGAAGCTCAAGAACAGACCGTGGTTTAGGTTTATCGGCGATTCTCTCTAACTCTCAGGGTCCAATCTAATTACGATCGATCTATCATCATCTAAGCCACAACTATCAACCCTTCACCTTAGAATTGCTAAAGGGTTTTAGCCAACAACAGTCATATTGATATCAATTTTAAGATTTAAAAGATTGAAAGATGAAAACTTCCGAAAACCTTCAATAACTTTCAAATCAATCTCAAAGTCACAATCAAGAACAATAATCGTCACTAGATTCGGAATAACACAAACAAACACAATTCTTAGATAAGAAGGAAGAACGGGATGTCAATCCGTCTTCTAAATCAAACCTAAACAAGAAGCGAAATCTTCTTGCGAACAATCTTCCGAATCTTCGATCTTCCGTCAATCCGGAAATCTCAATCATAATCTCCGCCAAAATGCGAGATTAGGGCAACTCCAAGGATGAGCGCAAAGTACGTCTATGGAGCGTTCGCAAAGATCTCTAAGTCGAGGTGTAAGCGAAGGTGCGTCTAAGCAGAGGTGACGGAATCTCTCTTCGTCCGTCCTTTTATAGTGTATGATGAAGTATCGGCCCGGCCCAATCTTTTAAAAGATCGTGGCTTAAAGTGTGACGAAAAAGATCGCCAAGATCACGGTCGTGGAAGATTCCACGACCGTAATTTAGAGCGTGGAAATCAACACGGTTTGACACAAACAATTCCACGACCGTAGAAGTTACTGGAATGAACCACGCTTCACTTGCCATATTTTAACGACCGTGGTTTAGGGCGTGGAAAGTAGTACGGCCGTATTTTAGAGCGTGGTTTAGGGCTAGAACGTGATTCTTCCTTAGTCTTGTGCATTCCTCAAGTTGGCACTCCTCTGGCTCCTAGCAATGTCCTCAATTCATGGACATGCTCAATCAACTCCATCTTTGCTCAATTCCGTTCGGAAATAGCTCTCAATTACCTATAATCAACATAAAGCTTGTGTAGATCTCTATATCAACATTATAGACAAACTAGCTCACATATGCATCATTGCTCAATCAATGACTATCAATATGAATCAAATACACTTAGAAAACGTGCCTAAAATATCACAATATTTCATGCTAACAAATAACCCCATACTTAACACTTGCTTGTCCCTAAGCAAGGTCTCTCAAAAGCTTTAAAACAAGAGTTAGGATGAAATATGTGTACCTTCTCAAAGCAATACTTCTTTTGGATGATGTGCCTTCTAATCAAATAGATCATTCTCAAACCTTGCTTCATTCGTTTATAAGACTTTCATACACTTAATCAAAGAGTAAAGAGTAAAGAAAGCTCATGAATCAATTAAACTTCAATACAAGCATCATAACCTTCAAACATTATCAAAATCAATCATAAGAAGCTTCAATTTAGATCACCAAGTCATATAGCATTCTTTTGATCTTAAGGACTTTCAAATAAGGTCTAGAATGTGGAAAGGGAAGGAAAACTTTAAGGAATGTGGTGCATGAATCCGGGAAAGTGGATAACTACTCTTTTCTTCTTCTCTTGCGGTTTCCGCAGCACTTTCAACTTAGAGCTTCGCTCTCTTCTTTTCATTTTTCGACTTTACTTTTGGAGTTATGGATAGAGGTGCACAAAAACCGAAGCCTAGGAGATTGGCGTTTTCTCAATTTTTATGAGATGCCTTAGCGCACATACCATAATCCGCTAAGAATATCGCTCAATCCGACTTTGGCAAGACACAAACACCCGGCTATGTGAATGGTGCCGAGTTACTCATCGTCATGATTGACTTCCCCAAACCTAAAATTTCTTTCTATTCTTTTGATTGCAATATTGCTTTCATGACCCTCCCACATCAAACATGCCTTTTTCATTCACTTCTCCAAGTTCCCAGATAGGTAAAGGAGGTCAATATTTCAATGAGGAGCTAAAATGATCAAAGAAAGAAGAAAGAAAAATCGAATTGCCTTAATCATCTCAATAAGAAGCATAAGAACTTATAGTGTGATTTCAACCTTATTTTCTCAACATGATTTAAGTAACATTCTTCACATTATGAAAATTGCAAAAGAGGTATAATCCATTCATTCAAATTTCTTTTCAATTCACTATTCTTTTAAGCATGCAATTGCCATCAAACTCAATTCACAAGTGGTATTATCATAGAATTCATCTCTAACCTTAGAAGCACATAATTTTTCAAAATTTTTCAATTTTTATGGGTTTTTTAAACTCTTTTTCATGCAATGCAATAATGAAATGTGCAACAATATAATGAACATGCAAGATAGTCTCGATAGAAGCAATCATAGTGAGTAAGAGTTATTACAAACTTTTAGTCACACCCCACCCCATACTTGGAACAAACATTGTCCCTAATGTTTAAACAAAAGAAAGAAAAGAAGAAAAGAAAGAAAGAAAAAGAAAAAGAAACTCACAAAGCGGCGGTGGAGCGGCTAAAGCTATCGGTCATCATTATCGTCACTGCGGCGCCGGTGGAGGCGGGAATGGAGAGAAGTTGGGGTCGTAGTGCCGCCCGAACTGCTGGCGGTAAACGTCCCTCATCATGTGATCGAGGTCATCCATGCGTCCGTCTCTAGCATCGGCTCGAATCTCCAATGCTCCTACTCTCTCAGAAAGGCCAGTAGCCCAATCCGGCATCTGCTCGTACCATCCCGGAGCCTGGTTGTACCACCCCGGAGCATCTGACGGTGCTGGTGCTGGTGGCTGTTGTGCGGACCATGGAGGTGGAGCTCCATACCATGTAGGAGGCATCTCCATCCAAGTGGGCCTCTCGCTCACGCTGGCGCGGCGAGAAGATGAACCTGAAGCTCTGGTTGGACGTGGAGAACGTCTGGGCATGTCAGGGACCGCATCCGGCTGATCCGGAAACGTGCCAAACTCGTGCTCGGCTCCTCCTCCACCCTCATACTGATCTCTCATCTCCTCCTCCTCAACTACGGGCGGTGGTGGGATATATGGGGGAGCTGCAATCCTGTTCGCATGCATAGCAGCGAACGTCTCCTTCCAATTATGGCGTCCAGCCATAATGGAATATTCTTGTAGCCACTCAATACCCCTACCCGTCCTGCTCTCCCAAGGCATGGCCGCATAAGGCGGACATCTATGTGTGGGGAAGATGAGACCACTAGTCATGAAGGCCTGAAGTCCTAAGGGTACGGCTGGTATGCGGGTACATGCAGAAAAATCAACTCCCAACATCCTAGCAAGATGGGTAACTATCCCACCATATCCAATGTTGCCCTTCCTCTTGTTCTTAAGCTTGCTCATAGTAGCAACTAAGAGGGTGGCACAGTCAGCTCGGCGCCCATACAGCATAGAATATAACAGAAAGAGCTCATCCCTCTTGATCTTTTGAGGTGTCTCCGTCCTAGGGAAGAGACACTCCGAAAGAACACGGTGAGCAATCTTCAAGGCTAAGTGATACATCAACTTAGCCTTGGTGTCAGCTGGTTGCCAACGGTCCTCGCTGGCGTAAATCATAGCAACCTCCTCCCAAAAATCTTTGGCGTAAACGCCACTAGGAAAACGACCATTGAAGGTCTCTTGGAACCCGAAAAAGGCTCCGAACTCACGGATGGTAAAATCATAGTTTCTTTCCATAAGATGGAAAGAAACGGTCCTATCCACATGGTTGTGCTCGAAAGACGTCACAACCTCTCTCGTGATCTCCTCGTAGGCGTCTTCTCGGATAGCCGAGAAGACAACTAGTCCGGCTTTATCCAAGAGCCAAGTAAGGTCATCTATAATGTTAAGAGGAGCTAAATCCTCTAACAATAGGTACCTAGGTCCAATCAGAGCCCTCTCGTGGATCCTCTCGAGTGCATCGAGGTGATCCGCATGGATGGTCGGTACTCTAAGGCTAGGAGGAGCGGGTGATGAAGGTGATGATGGAGGTGAAGGGGAGGAAGGTGGTGGTGCTCTAGAGGATGAAGAGGAAGAGGGGTTACCCTTCCTCTTTTTGTTCTGGTCATTCTTCTTCTCCTTAATCCTCCCTGAAACTCTTCTCACAAATTCCATCATTGTTCAAAATCACGGTTTGTTCTTGGTATTTCCCCGGCCGTGGAACTGACAAAGACCGTGATTCGTCTCGGTTTTTCTCAAAACTCAACAAACAGCACTCAAATTCAGCAATCAGGCAGCCCTAGTCTAATTCCTTCCAATTTCAAGCAGTTCTCCTATAATTTCTAGCAAAAACGAACCCAAATTGACAAAGATCAAGAAGAGGGGGAAAAACCTAGGTTTCGGATTTTAAAATCCGAATTGTGTGTCCCTTGGTGATTTGCCGCTTGATTCGTTGCTTGGATCTCGTTGGTGGTCGAATTTGCTTCAATTTGAAGAATCGTCGAAAACGATTAACGAACGGAGATTTGAGGTGAAGGGCGTGGAATCGGCGATATTGGGTCGTGGAAATAGTTTTGTGAAGTGTTTTTGTGAAGAACGTGGTTTATATAGTGACAGGCAAAATTTTGAAAATCACGGTCTGTCGTTGGTTTCCACGGCCATGGAAATGTACGGAACCGTGGTTTTGGTGATTTTTCAAAGGCTTTTGGAAATTACGGTCACTGTAGCTGTCACGACCGTGGTTTAGGCCGTGGAACTCTCTGTAATGCTCCAAAGTCCAAGTTTCGTCACTTTTCTTCAACATTACCCTTCCCTTTTCCTTTTCCATCGTTCCTACATCCAAAAACACGAACATATCGGAAGAAATCGAAGGCAAACAAAGAGAAAAACGTCTAAACTAAGCTAAACTATGAATCGAAAACAAAAACAAAAATGTAATACCTTGGGTTGCCTCCCAAGAAGCGCTTTGTTTAAGGTCCGTAGCTAGACCAATCTCGCACTTATTCGAGTGCGGTAGGCGCGAACTCTTCAGCTTGGAGTTCCGGCGTATACTTCTGGAGTCGTTGGCCGTTCACCTTAAAGCTTCCGCCCACTTCACCCCATACTTCAACTGCACCATGGGGGAAAATACGCTTAATTAGAAAAGGTCCGGTCCAACGGGATTTAAGCTTACCTGGAAAGAGACGAAGCCTTGAATTGAAGAGGAGAACTTGATCTCCTTCTTTGAAGTCCGTTGGAATGATATGCTTATCATGCCAACGCTTTGCTCTCTCATTATAGATCTTGGCGTTTTCATAAGCGTTCAAGCGGAGTTCTTCCAGTTCATTAAGGTCCAAGAGACGCTTCTCTCCCGCTTCCTTCATGCTGAAATTCAACCACTTGATAGCCCAAAACGCCTTGTGCTCCAACTCTACCGGTAAGTGACAAGACTTTCCATACACAAGGTTGTATGGTGTGGTTCCTATGGGAGTCTTGTACGCAGTCCGGTACGCCCACAATGCATCGTCAAGCTTCAAGGACCAATCCTTCCTAGTCCTTGAAACCGTCTTCTCTAGAATTCCTTTGATCTCCCTATTTGAGATCTCAACTTGTCCACTAGTTTGTGAATGATAAGGGGTAGCTATCTTGTGAGTAACCCCATACTTAGCTAGAAGAGCTTCAAAGCGCCGGGCAATGAAGTGAGAACCTCCATCACTAATGATAGTCCTTGGCGTCCCAAATCGTGGGAAGATGGTCTTGTTGAAGAACTTAACCACCACCATGGCATCATTGGTGGGAGAGGCAATTGCTTCCACCCATCTAGAAACGTAATCTACCGCCAATAGTATGTTTTGGTTTCCACAGGATGATGGAACGGTCCCATGAAGTCAACTCCCCAAACATCGAAAATCTCCACCTCTTGGATGTTGTTGAGGGGCATCTCATTCCTCCTAGAGATATTACCTGTTCTTTGACAAGCATCGCAGCAAGAAACAAAGGATTGCACATCTCTAAATAAATTAGGCCAAAAGAATCCAGATTGCAATACCTTTGCGCTAGTCTTGTTCGAACTAGCGTGTCCTCCATAAGGTAGTGAATGACAATGGCTGATGACATTTTGCATCTCATCTTCCGGCACACATTGCCGAATAATGCCATCCGGACCTATCTTAAAGAGGAGAGGTTCATTCCAAAAGTATTCCCGGACATCCTTAAAGAACTTCTTTCTTTGTGCGTAGGATAGTCCGGGCGGTATCTCCTGACAAACCAAATAGTTAACAAAATCAACAAACCATGGTTCGTTACCTTTGGAGATCACATCGATGCACTCCTCTATAATGTGTAGGTGTTCGTCCGGGAAGGAGTCATCGATAGGTAAATGGTCGTCCTCTAGATGTGTTAGGCGACTCAAATGATCCGCAACAGAATTTTCTGAACCTTTCTTGTCGCGGATCTCTAGATCGAATTCTTGTAGGAGAAGAATCCATCTAATTAGCCTTGGCTTTGCATCTTTCTTTGCAAGGAGGTACCGGATCGCAGCATGATCCGTATAGACAATCACCTTTGCACCTACAAGATAAGAGCGAAACTTGTCAATAGCATAGACAATGGCTAAAAACTCTTTTTCGGTAGTGGCGTAATTGAGCTGCGCTTCATCTAGCGTCTTGCTAGCATAGTATATTGCATGGGTTCGCCCTTCCTTTCGTTGTCCAAGAACAGCTCCTATAGCTACGTCACTAGCATTGCACATAACCTCAACGGGAAGCGTCCAATCCGGAGGTTGGATAATGGGTGCTGAAATTAGAGCTTCCCGGATCATGTTAAACGCATCTAAACATTCCTGCGAAAACTCAAAAACCGCATCCTTCATCAATAGATTAGTGAGAGGCTTTGATATTTTGGAAAAGTCTTTAATGAAGCGTCTATAGAATCCGCCATGTCCTAGAAAACTTCTTATCCCTTTCACCGAAGTTGGGGGAGGAAGCTTTTCTATGGTCTCTATCTTAGCTTTATCTACCTCTATCCCTCTATTAGAGATTAAGTGACCTAATACAATTCCTTCCTTAACCATAAATTGACACTTCTCCCAATTTAGAACTAGGTTAGTGTATTCACACCTTTGTAAAACAAGAGAAAGGTTAGAAAGGCAATCGTTAAAAGAGGAACTGTATACGGAGAAGTCATCCATGAAGACCTCCATGATTTCCTCAATGTATTCGGAGAAGATGGCCATCATGCACCGTTAAAAGGTGGTTGGGGCGTTGCAAAGCCCGAACGGCATTCTCCTACAAGCAAACGTACCCCATGGGCACGTAAATGTGGTCTTCTCCTGATCATCCGGGTGTATCGGAATCTGAAAGAAGCCACTATAACCATCAAGATAGCAAAAGTGTGAATGTTACGCTAACCTTTCAAGCATTTGATCGATGAAGGGTAGTGGGAGGTGATCCTTGCTCGTCGCGTTGTTAAGCTTGCGGTAGTCTATGCACATCCGCCATCCCGTTACGGTTTGGGTAGGAATGAGTTCGTTATTCTTGTTGGTGATGACCGCCATTCCTCCCTTCTTCGGAACTACTTGAACCGGACTCACCCACTTACTATCGGAGATAGGGTAGATGATACCTGCATCAAGGAGTTTAAGAATTTCCTTCTTGACAACCTCCTTCATGGTCGGATTCAACCGCCTTTGAGGTTGTCTTGAAGTTCTAAAGTCTTCCTCCATTAATATCTTATGCATGCATAGGGAGGGTTTAATTCCTACTAAGTCCTCAATAGTGTAGCCTAAAGCTTTCCTATGTTTCCTAAGGACAATCATGAGCTGATTATGTTCATCTATGCTTAGATCGGAACTAACAATAACCGGAAAGGTAGAATTAGGTCCTAGAAAAGCGTACCTTAGATGAGTAGGAAGTGGTTTTAGTTTCATCGCTTTCGGAGCTTCCAATGATCCTTGAGGAGCATCCGATGTCTCCTTAGAAGTTTCTAAGGGTGTTGAAGGTGTAGGAGAAGAATCGACAGAAGTTGAAGAAGTGTCTCGATCACCCCTTTCCACGGCCAAAATCACGGTTTCCCTACTTTCTCCACGGCCGTGGTTTAGGGCGTGGAAGGGAAATACGGTTGTTCTATTTTCTCCACGACCGTATAACTCTCTGGAGTGGGACACGGTTTTGTTTGTGAAATCCACGGCCGTGGAATATAGTGTATGGCCGTGGATTCTCACGTTTTCTGCCTCATCGTGGAGTTTTTCAAACTCCACTTCATACATCTCTTCTTGTGCTTCTAAGGCTTCAATTGCCTCATTGCACTCCTCTTCTTCCCCTACATTTGTTAGACTCATAGTGATAACCTTTTGTAAAGGATCGTTGAAGAGAATAGCACTTACCTCCTCCCTAGACAACCCTTCTTCGTCTTGGATATTGAATATATCCTCATCAAAGATTGGCTCCTTCACTAGAGTGGAAAGGATGAACTCTACCTTCTCTTCTCCTATATCAAAGGCGAGTCTACCATTCTTGCAATCGACTATGCAGCCGGAAGTTGCAAGAAACGGTCTTCCGAGTATGATCGGGACCGGACTATCTGCAGGAATGTCAAGCACGACAAAATCAATGGGAACAAAGAATTTACCTAGCTTGACCGGGACGTCTTCTACAATACCGACGGGGCGAGTAATGAATCGATCCGCCATGTACAACATCATCTTCACCGGTTTAGGGTCGCCTAAACCGATCTTCCTACATAATGCAAGTGGTATGATGCTCACACTTGCTCCCAAGTCACATAATGCATCGTATGTGACATCTCCCACTCCTATGGGAATGCAAAATGACCCCGGATCCTTCAGCTTTGGGGGCATTTTCTCCTTCATGGTCTTGATGAGATCCGAAGAATCCGAACTCATCTTAACCTCACCGAAATCCTCAAGCTTTCGCTTGTTAGAGAGGATTTCCTTCAAGAACTTGCCATAAGCTGGCATACCTACAATAGCATCAATGAAAGGTATATTAATATGCAGCTTACTCATGAGTTCTATGAACTTACCAAATTGTTTATCTAGGCGCGCTCTCGCTCTAGATTGAGGGAATGGTAGGGGAGGTTTGTAAGCCGGAGGAGGAACGTAGACATCTTCCTTCTCCTTTCCCTTCTCCTTGTCTTTCTCTACGGAGACTTCAACAAACTTAGGCTGCGGATCGGTGGTAGTCACTCCGCTCCTAGTTGTGATTGTCATAACCCTTCCCTTAGGGTTGTCCTCCGTCTTTCCTGGAAGTTTCCCTTGATTTCTAGGAACTTCCTCCGCATGGCTGAACATTTGGTTTTCTAAAATCTTTTGAGCTTTATCAACCTTAGAAATTTGATCATCAACCTTAATGATGCGGTTCTCCAACCCTTGAAGCTTTCCCAAAATCGTTTCCAACATGGGATCGGGCTTCTCTTTCCCCGAAGTGCTTCCTCCATTAGATGTTTGCCCCTGGCTTCTCAAAGGAGTAGAGGAAGAGGAAGGTGGAGTTAGTGAATTAGAATTGGAAGGATAAGAGTTACCGGAATTTTGTTGATTGGAGCGCCAATTGTTGTTGCTTGAACCCCTATTGTTGTTCCAATTGTTGTTCCGATTGTTGTTATTGTTGTTGTTGCCATTCCAATTATTATTCCGGTTGTTGTTCCGGTTATTGTTGTTGTTGTTGCGGTTTGTGTTATCGCCGCCATTGTTGTTGTTGCCCAAATAGCCAACATCCTTTCCTTGTTGCTTTGGGAAGTTGGTCTTGATAGCCTCCTTCAACTCTTTGATCTCATTGTTGAGGGAGAAAATCTGATTTTGAGCTTCATGTGTGAGCTTTGCTCCTTGCTCCACACGATTTCCCTCCACTTTCCGGTGGGAATACTTCTCTATGACCCTTACTTGCTTCTCAATGAAGTCCCAAGCGTCATCTTCCCTCATGTCCATGAATGTGCCACATGAGAGGGATTGGAGCTTGAATTGTGTCTCCACATCCAGCCCCTTATAGTATATTTCCAACAAGGCAAGTTTGGATATGCCATGATGAGGGCAATCCAAAAGCAAATCCTGAAACCTTTCCCAAGATTGAAACAAACTTTCGTTAGATCTCATGGAAAATGCATTGATCTTACCTCTAAGTTCCGCCGTTTTGGATGGCGGAAAGAATTTGGTGAGGAACTCCGCGGAAAGGTCTTCCCACGTGTCTAGTTTCCCACTAGGAAGAGCTTGGTACCAAGACAACGTTTTCCCTTTCAAGGAGAAGAAGAAAGGCTTGAGCTTATAGTTGTTGGTAGTAGCATTCTTCGGCTTCATTGTCTCCATCATACACTCAAAGTTTCGCAAGTGTTGGTGTGGAGATTCAGCGTTTGTTCCGCCAAATTGGTTTTGGCGAACAAGAGTAATAAGCTGCGGGTTGAAGCTAAACCCGGCATCATCAGCATCAAAATTTACGCCCAAACGGCGCGGTTGTTGTGTTGGATCCATCCTTTGGCCAAGAGTTCTTCGCTCATCATCTACACGTTCGATCCTTGCATTCCTAGGTGGAATACGGCGATTAGCAGCTCCCCGTGGATGGAAAGGATTCACATTGATCGTGGGATCAATTTCCTCTAGCGGTGGCATGGAGGAATCGCTATCATCAGCGGATGAATGACTTCTTCTTCTCGATCTTGATGCCCTTCTTGAGGATTTCTTGCTTCCCTTATTCTTAAGATTGCTTAGTTCTATCCTCATCTAGAACATCATATCTTTTAGATCGTTAACTTGAGATTGATGACGATCCATTTCATCCCGGCAAATATTCTCATTCCATTGGAGTTGAGCTTCTTTCTCCGCTAACTCCGCTTGAAGATCACGTTCGTGTTCTTCAGCCATCTTCTTTTCCTTGCGCTTTTGCCTTAAAGTCCTCTCAAGCTCTTGATCAAGAGGTAAGAGGTCTTCGGTGTTCCTAGACCTGCGCATGCACTCAAAAAGATATCAAACAACAAGGGAGAAGCTCCAAAGCTTGACAACCGAAAACCAAATTCGGCCTAGACCAAATCCCCGGCAACGGCGCCAAAAACTTGTTCGCCACTTAGCGTGCGTGCAAATAAGCTTTAAATTTATAAAACTAGAATCAAGAAAGCGAACCCGCAGTGTACGGATCGATATAGTTAAGCAAGAATTCCAGAGTATCGAACACAGGGATTTGGGAGGTTAAATCCAGTTAAGATTATCAAGCACGTAAATGTATGGAGCTTTTCAAATTATTGGAAAAACAACAATCCTAAAGATTCAGGTATCCAGTTGTGGCAATCGATTCAAGATATACTAAGGATATAAGGACAGAGTTGAGATATGCAAAGGTATACGAATGTAAGGTAATCGTACGGTGAAGTTCCAAAAACCTTATATGACTCACCTACAAGACACTCTCTATAAAGGTTGTTGAGGCTTCAGTATAGTAAGGTTCTAAAGATAAGAATTAATGTCAAATACCCAAACTTATAATCCAAAGATGAAAACTAACTTAACCGATTAAGGTTGTGACACTCATAATCGAGGTAGAGGTTGTTGAGGCTTCACTACCACCTAGAAAAGGCAAGCCAAGACTAAGTTAAAGAAAATCTTTAACTTTGGACTAAAGTAAAAGCAAGTTCGTAAATTAACACAAAATTACGGGTAGTTCTTGAGTTCCACGGTCGTGGAAGCTCAAGAACAGACCGTGGTTTAGGTTTATCGGCGATTCTCTCTAACTCTCAGGGTCCAATCTAATTACGATCGATCTATCATCATCTAAGCCACAACTATCAACCTTTCACCTTAGAATTGCTAAACGGTTTTAGCCAACAACAGTCATATTGATATCAATTTTAAGATTTAAAAGATTGATTGATGAAAACTTCCGAAAACTTTCAATAACTTTCAAATCAATCTCAAAGTCACAATCAAGAACAATAATCGTCACTAGATTCGGAATAACACAAACAAACACAATTCTTAGATAAGAAGGAAGAACGGGATGTCAATCCGTCTTCTAAATCAAACCTAAACAAGAAGCGAAATCTTCTTGCGAACAATCTTCCGAATCTTCGATCTTTTGTCAATCCGGAAATCTCAATCACAATCTCCGCCAAAATGCGAGATTAGGGCAACTCCAAGGATGAGCGCAAAGTACGTCTATGCAGCGGTCGCAAAGATCTCTAAGTCGAGGTGTAAGCGAAGGTGCGTCTAAGCAGAGGTGACGGAATCTCTCTTCGTCCGTCCTTTTATAGTGTATGATGAAGTATCGGCCCGGCCCAATCTTTTAAAAGATCGTGGCTTAAAGTGTGACGAAAAAGATCGTCAAGATCACGGTCGTGGAAGATTCCACGACCGTAATTTAGAGCGTGGAAATCAACACGGTTTGACACAAACAATTCCACGACCGTAGAAGTTACTGGAATGAACCACGCTTCACTTGCCATAGTTCCACGACCGTGGTTTAGGGCGTGGAAAGTAGTACGGCCGTATTTTAGAGTGTGGTTTAGGGCTAGAACGTGATTCTTCCTTAGTCTCGTGCATTCCTCAAGTTGGCACTCCTTTGGCTCCTAGCAATGTCCTCAATTCATGGACATGCTCAATCAACTCCATCTTTGCTCAATTCCGTTCGGAAATAGCTCTCAATTACCTATAATCAACATAAAGCTTGTGTAGATCTCTATATCGACATTATAGACAAACTAGCTCACATATGCATCATTGCTCAGTCAATGACTATCAATATGAATCAAATACACTTAGAAAACGTGCCAAAAATATCACAATATTTCATGCTAACAGTTATAAACTTTTATTTTGTAACTATCGATCATCAAGGTTCATTATAAAACCGGGTTAAAAAGTGAAGTTGCGGCAATACGCACAAGCATTCATCACGATTTTAATTGTGCTTAAAAAAACCGGGTCATAACCTTCATAAAATATCAAACAAAACCGTCATAAAATATCAAACCGCCCCCTCCTCCTCTCAGTGTCCGCTTAAAGTAAGGACTGAGTGATTGAGTAGAGAAAATTGCCTAAACAATACCTCATCTTTTAGGTTGACTACAGTTTAGAACACCGTCGTTTAAACTATCAGAGCGGTACCTCACCTATTGAGTTTGACCAAATATTAGTACCTGGATTATTGTTCACACATTAAGCAAAAGGGTTATGACAGTTGCAATGAGGCCTACATGTAATACATATTCAACAAGAAACAAAGGGGAAAGTTCTAGGAGCAAGGCTATTGTGTTAACTTAACGTGTGAAAAGTAAACCATGTACTAATCTTTGGTTGGGCTCAATAGGTGAGGTACCATTTTGAAAGTTTAAACGGCGGGGTACTAAAGTTTAATCATCCTAAAAGATGGGAAATTGTTTAAGCAATTTTCTCGATTGAGTAAGAAACATAATATACAATATAATATGTATAAAATCATCAATCACACGTAACCGCTAGAAGATAGAGATGCATGTGAGTAGCAGATGACTTCTTACATATTATTAAAACAATATTTTTTTTAATTGTTAAAATGTTTAGAAGTAAGACCACTCCAATGCTCCTTTTCATCATGCATGAACTAAACCAACAATTAGGATGATAAGCACGAAAATTAAAGCTTCTATAAAAACAGATACATCCAATACATCGAAACTCAATACCCATGGATAAAGAAAAATTGTTTCAACATCAAAAACAACAAAAACTAAAGCAAACATATGATCACGGATTCGAAATTGTAACCAATCATTACCAATGGGTTCTATACCTGATTCATAACTAGAATGTTCCTCTAGGTCTTTTCTAATCGGAGCTAAAATTTTGGAAAGTAGAAATGCGATTATATATATAGAGAGAGAATAAATATTAGGTTTATACAAAATCATTAATTGAAATGCGGTTATATAAAAATACTATCTTAAATTCATACTTCTAGTAATATATTCAAAAAATATAAATAATATCAAGTAGAAATTTCAAGTGTCCCGGTAATACTGCAAACATAAAAGTGGTAAAATTATAATCTCCAAGATATGAAAATTTGATATAGAAAATCCATAACATGGTCATAAATATATGATCACCTCAATGGGTATTCCAAATATGTCTTTCTTAGGCTCCAAAAACAAAATAATGTATGTTTTTGCCGTTTCACTTTTCAATTTATTTTATAATATTAATTCTTTTATTATACTTAGTTCAAAAAATATTTATAATTAGATTGGGGGAGGGGAAGGTTGTTTTATGTGATTGATAGTTTATGTAATTAATGTAAATGAAGGGGTCCCTAACGTAAATATGTAAACTCCGTTTGTTATTAATATGAGTCGTCTGATGACGAAAACCCTAAGGGGAATTCATTCTATTCTCACATGGTATCAGACTTATCGTTCCTCAAATCTCTTCCGCTCTTTCTCTAAACCCTAAGTTCGTTCCCCTTCATACATGTTCTTGGATGGCCGCCGAACGGAAACCTTATTTCTATTCTACATTAGGAATCTCCAACATCAAGAACAACATTGCCCTCGTCCTCGAACATGACACTCCATATGCGTCTTGGGTAACCCTTTTTCGCGTTACTGTGAAAGCACACAGCATTCTCGATCATATCGATGTGAAGGTTCTCAAGCCAACGAATATTGATGATTCATTATGGCTTCAAGTAGACGTTGCGGTTCTCCAATGGATTTACAATACCGTCTCCCGGGATATTCTGTTGCAAATCCTTGACTCTGATAATACTGCGCTTCAGGCATGGAATCGAATCCAATACATATTTCAAGATAAAAAGAACACTCGTGCCGTTTACCTCGAACATGAGTTCTCCAATTGTAAGTGATATGGCTTTGCAACAATTAAAGCTGATTGTCTTCAACTCAAGTCTTTGGCAGATCAACTCAAAGGAGTTGGCTCACTGGTTTCTGAAACCCGTCTCGTTCTTCAACTTATTTCGGGTTTACTTGCGGAATACAACGCTACTGCGAGTTTTATTCAATAAACAGATCCACTTCCGAGTTTCACAAAAGCTTGATCTTGTTACTTGAAGAAACTCGTATGTCATCACAGACTACATCGAGCTCCTCCACCGCTCTCACTGTGACTCATTCGTCGGGCTCCACTCCAACCACCGGTTCACCGTCACCACCACCTGGCACCGCTCCAGAGCCTCCGTCCGGCAAGCGTGGTCATGGCCGGAACACCCACAGCTCACAGCCCCAACAGTGGTTTGTGCTTCAACCTCCGTTCGGCTAGCTCCCAATGCAACAGCACAACCCTAATGGGCCATCTTCTCTTGTGGCCTGGTATCCGGCCCAATCTGTTGGCAGCCTAGTCCGACCCCCTGCCCTTACCCTCAGCAAGGTCTTCTTGGGCCTGTTCCTTCACAGTCTTCTACGCAGGCCCATCTGGCCTCAGATTTCCAGCCCACTGCGTTGGACTATTCTTTTGCTACTATGTCCCTCAATCCGATGGATAATTATTGGTATATGGACACGGGTGCGACATCACACATGACGAATAATTCAGGTTCTAATGGTTTATCAAATTTGATAATTGTTGGGAACGGTATGCGTATGTCCTCTACAGGTCTTGGAGAAACCACCATACCCACCACTAACCAACCTCTCCGATTATCCGATGTCCTCATAGCCCCAAAAATTGTAAAAAAAACTTAGTCTTTGTTAGACGTTTTACCACTGATAACAATGCTTTTGTATACTTTGACCCTTTTGGTTTTTCTGTGACGGATCTACAAATGGGAACAATTCATCTGAGGTGTAATAGTTTTGGGTAGCTCTATCTTGTCAGTCGTCTTTCTTTCAGTCATCATCAAGCCCTGTCTGTCGAGTCCTCCAGTCTTTGCCATACACGTCTTGGTCATCCCGGCATGCATGTTTTAGAATTTCTTAGGAATGCTTCTTTTTTCAAGTGCCACAAAAAACCTTGTCTCATCTTTGTCATGCTTGTCAATTAGGAAAGCATCATAGGTTGTCGTTTGAGCGCTCACAAACTAGTTCTTTTGCACCTTTTGATATAATTCATAGTGATCTTTGGACCTCTCCTATCCCAAGTAGGGAAGGTTTTAAGTATTACTTGTTTTTTCTTGATGATTTCACACATCACTTATGGATCTTCCCGATCAAGTTTAAATCTCAAGTCTTTGATCTCTTCGTGCAATTTCATCAACTAGTCAAAACACAATTTCTACATAATATTAAAAGTTTCCAGTGTGACATTCGCCGTGAGTTTAACAACAACAACTTTCACAAGTTCTTTGTTGATCATGACATCTTTTTTCGATTTTTATGTCCTCACACTATCCCCCAAAATGGTAAAGACGAACGTGTCATCCGGACGATCAATAATATGATGTGTTCCCTATTGTTTCATGCCTCTCTTCCCGTCTCCTTTTGGCCTCATGCCGTAGAAACTTCTTGTTATCTTCTTAACATTCTTTAATCGGTCTCCATTCAAAATAAATCTCCCACCTAATTGTTGTATCTTACAACATCTTCGCTCAATCATCTCCGAGTTTTTGGTTGTCTTTGCTACCCAAATCAAAGTGCCACTATCTCACACAAACTCCAACACCGCACCACACTGTGTGTGTTTCTTGGGTATCCCACCCATCATAGGGGTTACAAATGTCTAGATAGATCCACAAATAAAATCATCATTTCCCGTCATGTCACCTTCAACGAGAACATTTTCCGTTTTGCTACTCCCTCTTGAGTCTTCCTGGATTTGTCGACCCATTCGAATAATGATCCAAACTCTTGGTATTTTTTTGAACACCTCAGCACTGTTTTACCCTCATCCCAGCAGCCTTCCCACTCTGTCAGACCTAGCCCAATGCTGCCTTGCTCTCCCGACAACCCATCTTCCCTTCTTCCACGTACCGGCCCAATCCAGCGGCCTAGTCCGGCACTTCCTTCACACGGCAGTGACAACCCTCCTATTTCTTTTTCCAACTCTGGGTTTGCTCCTTCATTTCCCAGCCCAGTCCGGCACATCACACCTCCGGCCTACTCTCCTCCTAACAGTCCAGCACGCCTTGCTGCTCCTCAACCCACCTCCCCTCCAATCCCACATCTCCAAACCTCTCTTACAACCTCAGCCGGTCAATCCTTAAATGCGCCAACCCGCCCCTTCAGCCCGTATTTTTCCCGGACCAGCCCCATACCCAAAGTCAATCCAGCATTATGAAACCAAAACCGATTTTTGACTTATCCGTTTCGACCGTTCCATTATCCCCAATTCCCAAATCCCACAATGTAGCCCTTCAAGACCCGAATTGGACCGCTGCCATGCTCGATAAATATCGAGCCCTTATGCGGAATAAGACTTGACCCCTGATACCTCGTCTTGGGAACGCTAACATTGTGCGATGCATGTGGATTTTTAAGCATAAATACAGGTTTGATGGATTCCTAGAACGATACAAGGCTCGTTTAGTTGCCAACGGTTGTTCTCGGCAGGTTGACTTTGACTGTGATGAGTCTTTCAGTCTTGTTGTTAAACCAACGACCATCCGTATGGTTCTCAGCATTGTAGTATCCCGATCTTGGTCCATTCATCAGCTGGATGTTCAAAATGCTTTCCTACACGATCATCTGAACGAAACGGTGTATATGTTTCAACCACCAGGCTTCCGCGATCCCTCCAAACCGAATCATGTTTGTCTTTTGCAGAAGTCCCTCTATGGCATGAAGCAAGCTCCCCGGACATGGTTTCATTGCTTTGCAGGCTTCTTACATCGCATTGGGTTTATTAGCAGTAAGAATGACTCCTTCCTTTTTATTTATAATCAAGGATCTGACACTGCCTATCTGCTTCTGTATGTTGATGACATTCTCCTTACGGCTTCTTCTGACGTCTTGCGCAAGCATCTGATCAAGCTTCTAAGTAAGGAATTTGCCCTGAAAGACTTATGCCCCCTATCCTATTTTTTGGCCATTTTTGTTCGTCGGACATCCTCTGGCTTATTCCTGTCCCATTATAAATATGCTCGCGAAATTGTTGAAAGAGCAAAGATGTCTAACTGCAAACTTTCTGCTACCCCGGCTGAGACGTCTGTCAAGTTAAGTGCTTCATCCAGCCCTGCTATTAGTGATTAGATACTTTACCGCAGTCTAGATGGGGCATGCAGTACCTCACCTTCACACAGCCTAACATCAGATTTGTAGTACAATAGTTGTGCCTTTTTATGCACGAACCCGGGGAAGCCCATTTTGCAGCTCTCAAGCACATTATCCGATACATTTCTGGGACGTCATCATTAGGCATCACAATCTTCTCTTCTCCAAAGTCTGATCTCATTGCCTACACATATGCTGATTGGGCAGGCTGCCCTGATACACGCCGCTTGACCTCAAGTTACTGCAGGGGCGGCCCTTGGGGGGCAGGGTGGGGCAGCCGCCCCACCCTCAAAAAAAATATTTATCGAAAAAAATCGTTTTAATATGGGTTGTGGCTTCTTGTTTATAAAAAAATTTTCTACGATTTATTAATTTTTTAAATAACATTATTCTTGTGTTATATTTAAATGTTGTTTTGGATCTTTCGCCGAAGTAAACGAAACTTCAAAAGAATTTCCCGTTTTAGGCTCGGACTGAAATTATTCACCAAAATGCACGAGATTTGTTGTTTGAAGTAGAAGCGTGGTCTTAGACCGCATTATGATTTGTAAAACGCGTTGTCGAGGACAGCGTTTTAATATCCGAAATAAAGATAATAAAAAAACAAATAGAGGTGCGGTCCTAGACCGCGGCTATAGTATAACGTTTTTGAAAGAAAAAAAATTGCGGTTATAGACGCGCCTATAAGGCAGCTATTTTTTTTAAAAAAATTTTATGCGTAAGTGTAGTGTTTTTTTATTTTTTATTTTTGTATTTTTGTTTATTGTAAGTAGATGACATATTGACTTTGTTTTATCGCTATTTTATTTTCATAGATATATTTATCGAAAATAAATTTTCGCCCCCCTTTTAAAATCCTGCGGCCGCCACTGGGTTACTGTGTATTCTTCAATGACACTCTAATCTCGTGGTCTGCTGAAAGACAATTTGTCGTCTCTAGATCCAGTGCAGAGGCAGAATATAGAGGAGTTGTCAATGTTGTGTAAGAATGTTCCTGGTTGTGAAACCTGTTGCTTGAGTTACATTGCCCGTTTACCAAGACATCCATTGTATACACTGACAACATCTCTGATATTTATCTTGCCAGCAACCCAGTTTAACACCAACGGACCAAACATATTGAGAACGACATCCACTTTGTTCGTGACAAGGTTGCATGTGGTCACGTTAGAGTTCTTCACGCACCGTCGGCTTTTCAGTACACAAACATTTTTACAAAGAGTCTTCCCCGACAACTATTTCTTGACTTTAGATCCAGTCACCAACCTCCTCCAGTTTCGACTGCGGGGTATGATAGTTTATTTAGTTAATGTAAATATAGGAGTGCCCTAATGTAATTCTATAAACTTCGTTTGTTATTAATATGAGCCGTCTGATGACGGAAATCCATTCTATTCTCACAGTGATTCTAGTGTAATAGGGCGATTGACAGAAACAAGAGGAATTCATCACCAAATTGCTTAATCTCAGCGGCAAACAAGTGTCTAAAATGGAAGAATTATTCCTTGTTAAAATTTTGATATTTCCATGACAAATGCGTGTAATTGTATCCAATCTTTAAACGATGTATTTGGTTGTGATGTGTTGTCGGCTTATTAAATTGTTTTCAGCAAAATAAAGAATCCTTATCGTCATGCAGTATGTCACTTGACCTTCATTGACTCCAACAATTAAAACCTCATGCATATGTAGTAGTAGTATTATTATTGTAAGTTAAAAGTCAATTGATGCTACACATGCCCGTACACTAACCGACCCTCAATCTTAATAAGGTTTATGGTTGACTTAGTTAGTTACATAATGAGGAAGCAGGGGCATACGTACCGGCCCGGTCGGAACTAAATACTTGTTTTTTTTTTATTCATAATTATCATTTGACCTCCATAACATATCATCTATATAAAATTTGGCAACCCAACCCAACCCAACCCAACCCAAATTAGAAATGGAGGATTTGTACATCTACACTGCCATCTTCATAATCGCTTCCCTCGCCACTAAACACTTCCTTTCCAAATTCCGGAATCTCCCACCCAGTCCTTTCCCCGCCATTCCTCTCCTCGGTCACCTCTACCTTATCCGGGAGCCCATCCACCGGAGCCTCCTCCAGATCTCCGCCCGTCACGGCCCCATCCTCCTCCTCCGCCTTGGCTACCGCAAACTACTCCTAGTATCCTCCCCTGCCGGAGCCCACGAATGTCTACACACAAACGACGTCGTCTTCTCCAACCGTCCTCGCTTTATCTCCGGTGATATTTTCGGTTACAACTCCACAGCTCTCTCCTGGGCTCCCTACGGCGACCACTGGAGCAAACTCCGCCGGATCTCCAACACTCAGATCCTCTCTGCTCATCGCCTCCAGATGCTCGCCGGCATCCGCTCCGAGGAGGTTAGATTATTTCTCAGGCGGATCTATCCCACCCAAGGATCTGATTACCGGACAGTGGATTTGAAATCGTCGCTTTTGGAGATGACAGCGAACGTGATGACGAGGATGTTAGCGGGGAAGAGGTATTACGGAGAGGGGGAGGACCTATCCGAAGAAGGAAAGAGGTTTATGTGTATGATGAGAGAAATTTCCGGCCCTGGGGGGCTGACGTCCATCGGAGACTTCTTCCCCGTTTTGAGGAAGCTCGGAATAAAAGGATCGGAGAAGAGGATTGAGGCTCTGTTTCACAAGTTTGATGGGTTTATACAGGATATTGTGGATTATTACAGGAGCAAATTGGTTGTAAGCGAAGGAGAATCCAAGAACAGAACCATGATTGAGGTTTTGCTCTCTTTGCAGATGTCAGATCCTGGATTTTACACAGAAGAGATCATCAAAGGACTTATTCTTGTAAGTTACAGTTATTTGGTATGATCACCATCAAATTCCTACAAAAACTGATTCATCTATACAATTTGTTATTATTGTTAGGTGATGCTACTCGGAGGAACAGAGACCACTAGCGGCACATTAGAGTGGGCCCTCTCGTTTCTCCTGAACAATCCAGAAGCAATGAAGAAGGCGAAAGCCGAGATCGATGGACACGTAGGACGTAGCCGCCTGATCGAAGAATCCGATCTGAACCGGCTTCCTTATCTCCACTGCATTATACTCGAAACGCTGCGTATCCGGCCGACGGCGCCAATACTGGTGCGCGAATCTTCGGAGGAATGCAGCGTTGGAGGGTATCGGGTTCCAGGTGGGACCATCCTGATGGTGAACATGTGGGCCCTGAGCCATGACTCCAACCTCTGGGAGGAGCCGGAGAAGTTCAAACCGGAGAGGTTTGAGGGGATTCAGGGGAACCGGGTGGGGTTCAAATTGATGCCGTTTGGGTCGGGCAGGAGGGTTTGTCCGGGAGATGGGCTTTCGATGCGGATGGTGGGTTTGGTGCTGGCCTCCATTATACAGTGTTTCGAGTGGAAGAGGGTTGGAGAAGAGTTGGTTGATTTGCAAGAAAATATAGGACTTACTTCCCCTAAAATCATGCCCTTGGTGGCCAAGTGTTGCCCAAGGAAGGATATCTTCCACCTCATTTCTTAGTTTTCTTCATATTTCCTTTTATTTTTTAAATTAAAAAATAGTGTTACTCAGTAAAAAAAACTTGTGATTTCATTGGAGTGTCTTCACCCCACAAGTTGGAGAAATATAAATGTTCAACTTGGATAAAATATAGAGATGTTGGTAGATGGCATAATCTTCGTTAGGAGGTCAAGGACTTGCTCCGTGGTTAGTGTTCGCTCCAAACGGTGTGTGCAAGCTTTAAATTTATATCCCAAGAAATATGCTTAAGACAAGGATGCGAACCCGCAGTGTATAGATCAATTATAGTAAAAAGCAAGAATTTTGGGGTGTCAATCTTAGGGACTTATGTGAAACTAAGCAAGAATAGGTTGTCAATGCAACTAATATCCACAAAAGCGATTAAAGCAATCAAAAGATGATAATAAGGTCAAATAAGGGAAAATGCGGATTCTAGAGATTAAAGCATCTAGTTGTGGTTCCAACTCAAGATCTCTACAGATAACGCGGACAAAGCTGAGATTTTGCAAAGGGAAGGTGTTTCTAAAGTGGGAATAGATTACCGGGTAAGTCTCACTACTCACTATCCCAAACCAAAGTTCCTATTACCGGGTAAGTCTCAAGGTACTAAGGAAAGGAACTATAATCTCAAACCAACACACCACCTAAGGGAATAGAATCAACCTTTACCGGGTAAGTCTCAAACTAACTCACAAAGATGGGATGAAGGCACACTCAAACCCCAATAAAGGATAAACCTTTATTACCTACACTTATGATCATGGGTAAGCAAACTAAGGAATCACCGGGTAAGTCTCATCCTAGGCTTGCATTGAACCAGGAAAGGTGTAATAAGAATAGGATTTGGCAAACTAGAACACTTAACTCTCAGTTTCAGATCAGAAAAGGTCACCTCGTTCAGTCAAGTTCCACCCCGACCGAGATGTTCATCGACTGAGCGAGATGTTCCAGGGTTAAGGTTAAAGGCTCGAGCTTTCAGGGTCCTACTGAGATTTGATCATTCTATCATCGTCTTTCCCACAACTTTCAGCCAATCACCCTAGAATCGCACAAGGAATTTAGCCGCTCATCATCATGATAACAATAATCAAATGAAAGGTGAAGGGATGAATATTTGAACACAAAAACCTTAAGAACAAGGCTTCAATAACTGAATCAAATAATTCACAAATCAGCGTTCCTTAAATCACAAATCAAACAAGACAATAAACCAAAGGGAATCTAAGAAAGTCTTACAAACTCCCTCAAAAGCTATCTCAAAACTATAAAACTTCCTTCCTTCAATCTTCAAAGCTTCTTTCATCCTCCAGAAAATCTTCTAACTATTGTGTGGAGAATATTGCTGATCAAAAGATGGCTGAATTGTGGAAAATCCAACCCTTTATATAGGAGAATTATCTTCTAAAGATAATAATATCTTAAAAAGATAATTTCCTATAATATATATTATATCTCTAAAATAGATCTCCCAAATATAAGATCTTCCTTCTAGAAATCCAGCCCAAAAAATATAAGATATCTTCTTTCCAAAAATAAAAGATCTCAAAAGATATGATCTCGCCGGCGCCAGGGTGTTCGCCTCGGTCAGGACGCTCCTCAAGATCATCTCGGTCGAGGTGATACTGTAGCTGACCGAGGTGAAGCTCAACTGAATGTGAAATCTCTTAAATCTGGTCCAAAGTAAATCTTCTTCATTAATTCCATGCTTCCTGAGTTCTTCTTTGAGCTCCAAAATGCAACTCCTATGACTCCTTAGCTCCTTAGCTCCATTTTAGTCCAAAACGTGCCATTTTACCTACGATTACAACGAAACTTGGTGTAGACCTCGATTCCCGTAAAGGTAGATGAAACAATAATATAATCACATAATATACATCCATACATGTAGTTTATTGAAGATAAAACGTCCAAACAAGTCCCAAAATATAGACTATAATACATGCTATCAATTAGAAGGTGAACTAAATGAAGATAGCCTCAAGCACCTTTCCTCGAGTAAGATGACATTCATTGCGCTTTGTTCCTCTTAGAAAACAAGATTTATTGACAATATGTGTAGATGAGATGTTGTCGTTGTACAAGATGATAGGTTGGAGATGTCAGAATCCTATTTCTTCTGATACTCGTACTACCCAAGTGACTTTTGCATAAGCAAGGGCCACTGACATGTATTCAGTATCGACCTAGTTTCAAGAAATGGTAGATTGTTTCTTAGACTTCCATGTAATAAGAGAGGCACCGAAGAAAATTACAAAACTAGTCAGCGTCGAGAGATATGATAAGTTGTCCAATATGATTTTGAGAATAGGAGTTAGAGTATAAGTCCACTTAATTGGACCTTATATTAAACTTATTTTTTATTTGTTAGTTTATTATTTTTCCTTTTTATATTTGTCTATATTAAAAATACTTGATCAATAAAATAGCAAACTTTCGGTTCACAAATCTAATACCGGAACACTTTCCTTTATCCTATACTTCCGACCAAACTAAAATTCCGTGAAAAGTAAATTGAATAACAATAGTCATCAAGTCAAAGCAAATTTTACAGGACTCGTAGTTAAATCCCCATTTTAAATCACATAGGGTCAAGGAATAAAAATATACCATCCTCGGAGGAAAGATCAAAACCGTCAAGACCATAGGAAGATCTATCCATTATTTTCTCTATATTGTACCCACAAAAAGTTCATTAACCACCCAAATGAAAATTTGTGTCACAATTGACTAAAACTAAGATGATTTTATGATCCAATATGTTGTTAACAACAAGTTGGATAACAATAATCATCAAGTGAAAGCCGATTTTACGAGAATTGTAGTAAAATCCCTATTTAGAAACCATAAGGTCAAAGAATGAAAATATGTGCACACCAAGTTTATATTATCTTTTTACTATCAGTCTTTTAGTTAATCTCGGGAAGATAATAACATAGTGACGTTGTGTTACGGTCAGATTTGACTCGGAGCTGGTGTAACCTGTTTTCATGAACAACGCCTCATTATAAAAAAAATGGTATCAGTATCAATATATTAAGGATTTTACTATTCGCACCCCTTAATAGTCGTTATCGATGAATAGTACCAGCTTTTTGATTTTTTGTCTTTTATCCCTACTTTTTGCCAAATTACAGATTTCAACCCCAACTTTATATATTGCACAATACCAACCAAACAAACACACTTGATTAAATTTATGGACTTTATGTGGTACTTGCTACCATAATCTACTAACTATATTATGAATAATAAATTTTATATGATCACATGCCCACCATGCTCCGTATTTAAGAAATTTTAATGAGAGAGTTTTGACCGATACCTGGACGTAGTATCACTGTACCACCGGCGTTCTTGTAGCTTCCGGCTTTCTAGGGGTGGTTAATCCTCAACCAAGACTACCTTAGCCCAAGCACAACACAAATCTATTTTGTTTCCTACCTCAGACCGTAGTCTCTAACTCAAATCTCTCTTTTATGAGGATGAAGGGAATGTAATCAAGAAAATAGATTATTCAAAACATAGCTTTCAATTAAGTAGCTTTCCCTTACTTAAAAACAAACTTTTATTGAATTTGAAAGAGGATTACAAGCACTCAAACACACTGAAAAGACTCAACTCACTTCAAACACTTCAAGCTAGAAAGATCCATCGAAGTGTTTTGATCTTAGAGAGAGGAGGATCCACTACTCTGTAAGCTCAAAATCGATTCTCTTTCTCTTTCTAGTTTTTGGTGTTTCTCACTCTTAGACTCTATGTCTTTTGATACCTTACAATGACTCACAAGGGTTCTATTTATAGAGTTGGAGAAACATTGTATGCCCTTGCTCTATTATCATTTTACCCTCGATATTATTACGGACTCTGACACTCTTCACATGGCCAACAAAGCCAACGTTCAATAATTCAAAAAGCTAAAGAAAAAGTTAAAAGAAAGTGACAAACTCTGACACAACACTCACGAGATTCCTTCAGGCTAGTGATGATGATGTTTCTGACTAATCCTTGCAATGATTGATGTTGTACATCCCCTCTTCTCCGATATTATCTTCATAATCTTCATCAACATCCTCATTAAGGGTTTCATATATGTTTTTTGCATATTTATTATCCCAACTTAACAGGGTGTCATTGAAAAAATCTTGGCATTCCGAAGACATGAATTTTCCCAGTTCTAAGTCTCTTATGTAGTCGGAAATTGAATCTGAGAACTCGATAGCTTCTGAGATATATGGTTTTAAGATTTCAGGGATTACGACCGTAGTGAATCCAACCTTGAAGATAATATTGTTCTTGTCCTTCTGATATTGCTTAATATATTCATAAATGTAGAAAAATCCATTTGCTCTGGCCTGGATATGATTCTGGATGCTGGGCTGGTTTACTGTAATTGGATCTTGGGAGAACTGATCTGTTATTGTTCGAAATATGATTAAATAATGTGGCGCTCTAGATCTTCCTACTTCAACCTCCATATTTGCTGGATGAATATAGTACAATAGGTTCTCAGCTCCTTCCCACTTCTTGACCCTGTTAAATACATAATTTTGAAACTTCGTGAAATGCTTCCTGATCGGACTCCATGGTGTTGGACGACCTCCGAATAGCCCTTGACACAATCCATAATCCCATGCATATAAAAGGTCACATTCTTCAAATGGGTTTGCTGGTAAACTCACTACCTTCAATCCAGATTTGTTGAATCGGTTCACCAAGGGACTCCATTCATGATAGATATCATAATATGAACACTTTATTCCACTCATCACATATAAATACCAATTAGGAAACTCTTTGTACTTCCAGTAGCCTTTCATCTTCTCTTGGACATCAAAAGGAAGGCAAAACATAAACTGAACTAGCTCCAACTCCAGAATTCTTCGAGTCATAATGTCACAGGATAGGATTAAACCATTTCTTGATCTTTTTTTCTGAAAATTTTTGCAAAAGATTAACATAGTAGTAACTTAGAGGTGTTACCCATCTTAGATGATATTCGGTTTCTTCTTTATATTTTTGTTTGTATGCCTCCTCTACTTGCATGTAGAGGGCAGACTGCACCATCTCGTCCAACTTTTCTTTCTCTTTCGTTGTCATTGAGGAGTGATATAGTTTTCCTATTGATTTTTTCAGTTTTGGTCTACTGGAAGATGCCATCGATAGCTTGGGAATGCTCGTACGCAAGCTCTCGAGTTAGGCTATCTGCTAGAGAGTTTTTTTTTTATCCTTGCACATGTTCAATATCAAAGGAATATTGATTTAGGGTGAGTTGCCAACGCATGAGCCTCCCTTGCGCTTTCATGTTACTCAAATTATTTCGAACAAAGCCTAAGATGATGCCATGATTTATGCATTTTTGTGTTACAGCTTTAAGATCATGCATATGTTGTTCTAGGGTTTTTGAGAAGATTAAGATGTCATCAATGTAAACTAGACAACAATGTTTCAAGTTTTCAAATATCTTATCCATTCTTCTTTGAAATATCTGAGGTGCATTTATTAATCCAAATGGCATAACTAACCATTCGTAATGTCCTTGTGGTACACTAAAAGCTGTTAACGGAATACTATCTTTATCCATCTTAACTTGCCAATATCCACTTTTGTAGTCCATTTTAGAGAACCAAGTGGCTCCTTGGATTTTATTAAATAAGATTGTTTTATTAGGGATATAATAGCCATCAAAGACAATATTATCGTTTAGCTTTTTATAGTTAATCACCATTCTAACTTTACCTCTTTTTTCTTCAACATGATTTCTAACCATAAATGCAGGACTAGAATGAAGACTCTTACTTTCTCTAATTAAATTCTTTTTAAGTAACTCATCTATCTGTTCCTTGAATTCTTGTTGATCTTTATAAGTGTAAACCATCTGCTTAACTCTAATAACCAATTTAGGTTCTTTTAGCTCTATTATAGCAAATGATTTATCCTTATCCCAAAATTTTAATGGGTTTTCAGAATATAACTCTTTGCTCAACTCTTTTTGTTGATCTATTATTTGTTCCTTGAGAGTTACTTCATTTATAGCAAGTGCAAATTATTTTTGAGTAGGAACAATATATTCCTCACCACGCTTAATGTGCGTAAATTCAATAGTTTGATGAGTGTATGCTTCTTTCATCTTTTTTACCAAAGCTTTTTCCCCATTTATAGTGAATATCATTTCACCTAGACTTTGTGTACATGGAGAATATAATCTTTAGAAGTTATTTCCTATTATCATGTCATGTGATGTTTGCTCGGTAGTCCAAAGTAAAGGAATTATGCATGGATAACCTCCTAACATGATGGGTAAATCGTGAATGACCTCAGAATGTGTGATGATGCTATTATCAACTATCCTAACCTGAATTGGTTTAGATCTAGTTTTCCATATGAATGCAGGAAATAAATTTTTCTTTCCAAAGCAAACAAAAAAACCCGCTATCAACGCATGCACATAAATCATAATTATTAAAACCTTCGATGCATATGGTGATAGGAATGTAAATGCTGTTTGGATTAGTAATTTTTAAGCATACTTCAATTTGCAAATTAAGTTCTTCATCATCTTCAAACATAGGTTGGCTAATTGTTTTTGTTTTATATCCTATTAATTTTTTAGAACTTGAGGCTTCTCCTTGTATTTGTGATGTATTTATTAGATTACTAGGTCCTGGACCTTCTAGATGTGGTCTATAGCTAGATCCGGTGCTTCATAGATCTATACTATGTCTAGCAGGTTCCCTAATATTTTTTCCCAAGTTATTGGGCTCTAATTTTCTGTTTAGGGCTGCTAATAAGCTGGCAATTTCATCATCTACTTTAAAGGAAGGTTCTTCTCTAGGATTTCTAGTTGAAAAACTTGCTTGATTTTGTGGAGGCAAGTTGAAATGAGGATTAACCCTATAACTTTGACTCCTGGAAAGACTTCTATTTATTGGAGGTGGATAAGAAATCGTGTGAATTCTCCCTTCTTCATCAACGGTTAAAATTCTTCCTTGGTTGGGACTAGAAGGATTTTAGAAGGCATTTATCCACACTGTCTTTAAACTTATTTGGTCAGGCCTTACTTTGACTGGTACAACTTTTTGTCCTGGTCCAACTACTTCATATTTATCAACTTCTACCACTTGAGTTCTAGCGGTGGATTAGTGGTATTTTCTTGTTTATATATGACCTTCCATTTCAACTGTAAAGGACAAATCCCTTTGTGCATACTAATTCCTTCAATTAGTAGTTTTAATGCTAGGAATTTATGTGCAAATTGATCTTCTAAACTTACATAATAATTTGGTCTACATACCCATGATACTGGTCCTTGACATAGATTGCATATTACTCCACTAATCGTTCGATCACTAAATTTCTTGTGCCTAGTGTCACAGACAAAATTAATGCAATGCACATTCTTACCAAAGTCTTGTAATGGAGTAATGATGACCTGAATTGCACAAACATAAATGTACTTATATTTTTTGTCTTGCTTTTGGATATTTTTCCAATTAATCAAGTTTATCTTAGTAGCTTGATTTTCATTATTTTTTACTACGATATCTCTAGCCATTTCTTCACATACGAACTTTGAGAATATTGGAATGAACGTTTGATGACATGAATTATGTATCATCATATTCATGCATATTGTAGGAGATTGTCTCAGTTTACCTTGCATTTAGAGAGATTTTGTGTGCCTTTTATGTTCTATTCAATCAATTGTCGAAAATAGAGGTCTACACGAGTTTTTGATGAATTATAGGTAAATGGAGTGGAATTGGAAGCAAAAGCGAAGCAAGGAGCAGCTAAGGATGTTAAGGAAGCTAAAGAAGTCTTAAAGGGTTCATAAAGAGCTAAGGAATTGCAAAGGAGAAGCATAAAAGACGAGCCAAGAGAAGAGCACTTTCTGTTGAAGAAAATCGTGCCAATATACATATAAATCGGACGATTTTCTCCTATAGAAATCGAACGGTTTTATGTGTAAATCGACTGGGTCGATTTCTTTTGTTTTTCGGCCAAATGAAAAGACGACACAAAGCCCAATTCTTTTGGGCTAGAAGAGAGTTTTGCCAAACAGCCCATTTGCAAGAAACTACAAAGAAGAACCCTACGAACGAAAACGACAAGGCCGCAACGGGAAATCTGTACACGTTTGAGAGAATTCGAAGATTCTTGGAGGAAGATTGAAGGACTTTTTGCCGGGAAGTTATTCTTGATTCTAGTTGTGAGATTTTCTTTGTCCATTGAAGTGATTGTTGTTTTTGAACACGAATTTGAGTTACTTAAGAGATACATTGAATTGTTTTGACAATCGTTTACAGATTTGAAGGTTATTGGATTTTTTTATCCAAGATTTGATTTCTTTGCGATATTTCTCTCAATAATTAATTTGATTCGATTTTGAAAATGGTTGGCTAAAAACCTTGTGATTCTGGGGAGAATAGTTGATGATTAAGGCTTAGATGATGATAGACTGAACTCATTCAAACATTAGGACCCTGAGAGTTTAGATTTTAGTTTTGCGACAACAGGAAAATCGGACTGTTCTTGAAGAAAATCGGCCGATTTTCTTATGAACAGCCCGATTTATTCCTTTGACGAACTTTAATTGAATCAATCTTTAATCAAAACTAATCCTTGCCTAAATCCCAACCTTGATTAATCTTTTTACCCTCTAATTGAATGTATAAAGACACTTCAAACCTGATTCTACGTTTAATAGATTAAGATTTCAAGATTTGGGTAATAAAGAGACTCAACATCCTTTATTAAGATTCTAAGTGTGCTTTCTAATCTTTACTTTGGAGAGTCATATCCTGGAGTTTTAGATAGTTAATTTGGACATAATTCTTGTCTTTAGATCTTTCTATATTGCAGCCTCAACAACCCTTATAGAGAGAATCTTTAGATTAGTTATATAGGCTTCGGAACTTCGTCGTACGATATCTACTTTTGAACATTTAATCTTGGCAATATAAACTCTGTCCTATATCTATAGAAGTGTCTTGAATCGAAAGCCGAAATCGGATACTTGAATCATTGGAATCATTTTACCCTTATTTGATCACAAAATCTTTTCGCACTTTTTGCTAGATAATTGATATTGGATTTACTCTCACCAAATCCCTGAGTTCGACTCTGGAATTCTTACCTTACTACAGCCGATCCGTACACTACGGGTTCGCTTTGCTTTGAGTTCTAGATATAAATTTAAGACTTTGACGCACACACTTTTTGAGCGAACAAGTTTTTGGCGCCGTTGCCGGGGATTTGGTCTAGACCAAATTCGGTTTTCGGTTGTCTAGCTTGAGAGCTCTTGCTCTTGTGATTTGATTTGTCTACTTGAGTGATCTTTGCAGGTTCTTTAGGTATATGCGAAAGACTAGATCCACTAATGATCTAGTTCCTTTCGATCCCGAATTGGAGAGAACTTTGAGAAGAAAGTTGAAAGAAAAGAAAATGGCTGAAAACGACGAGAGAAACTACCAGGCTGAACTGAATGAAGCTCAACGCCAACTCTAGTTGAGTGAGAAAGCACGAAAAGATGCTGAAACGAGTCATCAATTTCAGATTGATGAACTAAGAGCTATGATGCTGGACATGAAGTTGGAGTTGAACGAATCTAGGAAGAAGAAGAAGGTCAAAACACCAACTAAATCCATTAGGAATGACTCATCCGATGATGAAGAGATTGATCCGGACATGCCAGAACTTGAGGAGATTGATCCATCACTTCGTCCTATTCGGAACCCCCCAAAACCACGGTTTGTTCCTCGCTTCCCAACTAGGGACGTAAGAGCTGTTAATAACGGTGATAGACCCCGAACTTTGGGGCAAAGGATGGACCCAATTCAACAACCACGCCGGCTAGGTATGGATTTCGGAGCTGAAGACATCCAAGAGTTTAGCTTCTCACCACAAGTCTTCACCATGGTTCGCCAAAGTCAATATGGCAGAGCAAGTACTGAATCTCCACACCAACACTTGCAGAATTTTGAGATTCTCATGGAGACTATGAAGTCGAAGAAGGCTACTTCAAGCAATTACAAGATCAAGCCGTTCTTCTTCTCTTTGAAGGACAAGGCTCTAGCTTGGTATCAAACACTTCCAGCTGCGAAGTTAGCTACATGGGAGGAATTGTCTTCGGAATTCCTCACCAAATTCTTTCCGCCATCCAAAACGGCGGAATTAAGAGGTAAAATAAATGCTTTTTCTATGAAACCTAATGAAAGCTTGTTTCAATCTTGGGAAAGGTTTCAAGATCTCTTGTTGGATTGCCCACACCATGGCATTTCCAAGCTGGAATTATTGGAGATCTACTACAAAGGATTGGATGTGGAAACACAATTCAACCACCAATCTCTCTCTTGTGGCACATTCATGGACATGAGAGAGGATGATGCTTGGGACTTCATTGAGAAGCAAGCCCAAGTGATTGAGAAGTATTCCCACCGGATGGTGGATTCAAATAGCCGGAATCAAGGCGATCCGGGAGTCAAGTTGAACCAAGCTGCTCAAACACAAATATTCTCTCTCAAAGATGACATCAAAGAATTGAGGAAGTCAATCATGAAGATGAGTAACTCGGCACCATTCACATAGCCGGGTGTTTGTGTCTTGCCAAAGTCAGATTGAGCGATATTCCTAATGGGTCATGGTATGTGCATCAAGGGTTTGATGCATCTCAAGAAATTGATGATTGCGGATTTCCTAGGCTTCGGTTATTGTGCACCTCTGTCCATGCATCCCAAAAAGTAAAGTAAAAAGAAAAAGTGTGAAATAAGCAAAGCTTATTGGTGGAAGATGTTGCAAGTCAAAGTAAAAGTGAAGTATATCCTTTTCCCGGATTCTAGCACCACATTACCTTACATACATCCCTACCCTACACGTTTCTTGACCTTTCTTTTGGGAATCCCTTGAGACCTTGAGCTTGTTGATTGACTTAGTGGTTTAAACTGGATTATACATGATTAATTTTGATAATTATGACTTATTATGCATTCTATGATTTTATGCAAAGATGAACAACTTTCCTATATTTATAAAATGTTTTGATCATATTTGGATTTTTAAATTCCATGAAGCATTCTCTTAGAGTGATCTATGATAGTTGCACACCGTAAAAATGTTTTTGAAAGACTTTTCATTGATTTTATTGACTTATAATCCATTCTATCTTGTCTTTTATAAGCGGAACTTGCTTGGGGACAAGCAAGGGCTAAGTATGGGGTATTTTGATAGCATGAATTATAGTCTATATTTTGGGGTTTGTTTGGACGTTTTATCTTTCATAATCTGCATGTTTGTATGTATATTATGTGAATATATTACCATTTCATCTACCTTTCGGGAATCGAGGTCTACACCTAGTTTTGTTGTAATCGTAGGTAAAATGGCACGTTTTGCATCAAAAAGGAGCAAAAGGAGCTATGGAGTCATTGGAGCTACATTGAGGAACATAAGGAACCATCCAGGAAGCATAGCCATGGATTAAAGATTCACTTTGGACCAGTTTTGAGAGATTTGACATTCAGTTGTGACTCACCTCGGTTGACCACAGATTCATCTTGACCGAGGTGATCCAGGGAAGTCGACTCGACCGAGGCGAATACCTAGGACGCGGCGAGAATATTTTATTCTTGGCTGAGATCTTTTATCTTTGGAAAGTGATCTTATATTTTTGGGCTTGGCCCCTGGAAGAAAGAAGATATTATAGATCTTATATTTTACCTATTTTTATGGGAAGAGATCTTTCTAAAGATATTTTATCTTTGGAGGGTTATTTTCCTATAAAAAGGGTTGGATTTCCACAAATCCAACATCCTGCATACACCTCGCAAACATCGTGCTATACCATCGATCAGGGTTTATATGCAGCAGCAGCCATACTCCAGTTGGGAGATTTGAAGAACCTTTTTGAAGGTTGAAGGAAGATTGAAGATCATAGCTTTTATAGCTTTTTGGAGGGTTTTGTAAGATTGTCTTTGATTCCCTTTCTTGTTGTCTTGCTTGTTGGATTTATATCCAAGGAACGCTTTGTTGTGATATTTGATTCAGTTATTGAAGTCTTTTCATTAAATTCTTCTTGTTCAAATATTCACCTTCTTCCCATATAATTGATTAATACTTTTATAATGATGATGAGTGGCTAATTTCCTTGTGTGATTCTAGGGTGATTGGCTGAAGGTTGTGGGAAAAACAATGATAGAATAATCTTAGATTTCAGTAGGACCCTGAAAGTTCGAGCCTTTAACCTTAACCCTAAGCATCTCGTTCAGTCGATGAACATCTCGGCCGGGGTGGAATTTGGCTGACCGAGGTGACTTATCTGATCCTAAACTGAGAGTTAAGTGTTAGAGTTTGCCAAATCCTATTCTTATTACACCTTTCCTGGTTCAATGCAAGCTTAGGATGAGACTTACCCGGTAATTCCTTAGTTTGTGTACCAACGATCATAAGTGTAGGTAATAAAGGTTTATCCTTTATTGGGGTTTGAGTGTGCTTCCATCCCATCTTTGTGAGTTAGCCTGAGACTTACCCGGTAAAGGTTGATTCTATTCCCTTAGATGGTGTGTTAGTTTGAGGTTATAGTTCTTTATCTTGATTCCTTGAGACTTACCCGGTAATAGGAGTTACGGTTTTGGATTAGTGTGTAGTGAGACTTACCCAGTGATCTACTCCAATTTAGTAACACCTTCCCCATGCAAAAACCTCAGCTTTTTCTGCTTATCCTTAGATCTTGAGTTGGAACCACAACTAGATGCTTTAATCCCTAGAATTGCATGTTTGCTTTATTGACTTCTTATTCATCTTTGATTGTGTTAATTTCTCTTTGTGGTTAGTATTTACGAAGCTTACCGTTATTGACTTTGTTTCACCGAGTCCTTGTGATCGACCCCTGGAATTCCTTGCTTTTACTACGATTGACCCGTACACTGCGGGTTCGCATCCTTGTTTTAAGCTTAAGTCTAGGGTTATAAATTTAAAGCTTGCACACACCGTTTGGAGCGAACAAGTTTTTGGCGCCGTTGCCGGGGACTTGGTCTAGACCGAGCCGGTTGCGGTTTGCTTTCGGGGCACTTGCCCCTGTTGCTACTAACTACTCTTTCTATGAGTTTTGTAGTTTTCAGGATTTCCGATGACTACATTTGATCCAGCCTGGATAGCAAGACAAAATGCTAGGGCGGACCATTATGAATACTTGGAGGAGAAGTACTCCTTCTATTGGTTCAACAATGAATGGGAAAGAGAAGAGGCCATTCAGCGTGAACTTGCGATGTGGGATGAACTGAATGTCCCTAAAAAGATTTGTGAGCAACCTCTTGAAGATTCTCTTGAATCAAGATGGGAGAGGTTGATGAAGAAGGTGGAGGAGCTCAATGAAAGCACCCTATCCTATGCTAAGCCGGAATTGGAGCATAAGGAAGTGTTGCACGTTTCGAGCAATCCCCCAATCGAACCAAAAATTTCTCCTGAAACTTCTGAGGAAGAGGAGGATATGGAAGGTCTCGATCCAACTGTTGAGACCTCGGCCGAGGTGGAAGAGATTTCGGCCGAGATGGAAGAATCTGCAAAACCAGAAGTGGAAGATGCAGAGAACCTTGGCCAAATTACTGAGATTGTGGTCAAGGTGGAAGGAAGACTAGCAGAACTGAGAGAGATTTCGTGGATGGATTATCAACCCAACACGAAACTTGCCTCAAGCTTTGGAGAACTTTGCAAGGTACATTCTCCTACTTCATTTGAATTCCCTATTAATATTTCTGAATTTTTCAGGAAGGCACCGGAGAGTTGGAGGTCTCTTCCGAAAGAACCTCCTAAGATCAAGATGAAACCTCCCTTGAAACCGATAGAAGAAGATACTCCTTGGATTATAAGGAGTGGAGTTTGCAAGCACTACACCGTTAAGGCGATGAAGTGTCTCTTGTTCAAGTATGGGGTCCCTCGCATGCTAAGGACTTTGTACCATCCCCATGCTAAAGATGGGGAAGCTACTAGGATAACTGAGAAGTTGTTTTCTCGATCAAGGAAAGGATGGGACGCAAGGCTAGATTATGTCCCATTGAAGTGCAGGAAGGCTAGAAGGATTCCGGTGAGAATCAAACCGTACAAGCTTGTACGTGGGAGATCTTACCATTTGCCGGTGAAATTAGGAACCGGAACCTTTTTGGAAGAATTTTTTTATGGATGTGATGAGCACTCCATGGTGTTCAAGGTACATTGAGTAATTCTATGGAGAAGGGTCCAGCTAGCGACCTTAAACCAAGCGCTTCTTGGGAGGCAACCCAAGGTATTGCTTTCTTCTCCCTTTTCTAGTTTAGTTTAGATAGTTGCTTTGTTTTTGTTTTCCTCTAGACAACAACCAGGTATTCCAAAAGGGAGGATCACAGTTCAGGAGCTACACTGGAAGAACAAAATTTCGAGAAGTTGAGGAAACGAGCTTTACTGAGATACATCTCGGGTACTGTCAGAACACCTCGACCGAGATGTGCTTCGCCAACCGAGATGGTCTTATCTGGGAGCTGTTTCTTACTTCTTCATGCAGTTTAGCTATGTTCGGTGAGTATTTTATTCCTTAGACTTATTTTGACCCACTAGGACAGTGTGTCCCAAGTATGGGGTATTTGTGTATTACTTGACACTTATGATGTATGACTCTATTTGACCGGATATTTATTCATATTTATGCTTCACTTTTGCATCTATGTGTTTATCTGAGATTGCATGCATACTTACAGGTTATTTGATTGAGAAAAACGTCGAAACTGAAAGAAAACTGGTTTTAAAAAAAAAATTTTTGGACCTCGACCGGGGCAGTTCTGGCCGAACGAGGTGCTTCACCTCGGTTGACCAAAGAACACCTCGACCGAGGTGGGTTAACTGAGAGTTTTCGAAAACGATTTTTGTGTTACTTATCTGGATATGATCTCAGTGAAGATCTTGCTTACTGACTGGTTTTAAATTCTTTATGTGTTTGAAAGGTTTTATAATATGTTTAAGTTGCTAAATGCTTTGTTTGAAACTATTGGCATGTTTAATACCTTGTTTTGAACCAAATTATGTTGAATTTGAAGGTTGACACCGCAAGATAAGTTCTCTCACTTTCTTCCTAGGAAGACCAAGGCAATTCATTCTTTTCTCTTCTTCTTCTTGATCATGCTTAGCCTCTCATATACATTTTGCCTCCCTTTACCTATCCGGGAATTTGGAAGCAAGCAAAGTGGTGAAAGCAAGTGAAGTTAAAGTTGAGAAGTTGGCTCGAAGTGAAAGTGTTAGAAAGTAATCTTAGGTTTGGGGAAGTCAATCATGAAGATGAGTAACTCGGCACCATTCACATAGCCGGGTGTTTGTGTGTTGCCAAAGTCAGATTGAGCGATATTCCTACGGGTCATGGTATGTGCATCAAGGGTTTGATGCATCTCAAGAAATTGATGATTGCGGATATCCTAGGCTTCGGTTATTGTGCACCTCTGTCCATGCATCCCAAAAAGTAAAGTAAAAAGAAAAAGTGTGAAATAAGCAAAGTTTATTGGTGGAAGATGTTGCAAGTCAAAGTAAAAGTGAAGTATATCCTTTTCCCGGATTCTAGCACCACATTACCTTACATACATCCCTACCCTACACGTTTCTTGACCTTTCTTTTGGGAAGCTCTTGAGACCTTGAGCTTGTTGATTGACTTAGTGGTTTAAACTGGATTATACATGATTAATCTTGATAATTATGACTTATTATGCATTCTATGATTTTATGCAAAGATGAACAACTTTCCTATATTTATAAAATGTTTTGATCATATTTGGATTTTAAATTCCATGAAGCATTCTCATAGAGTGATCTATGATAGTTGCACACCGTAAAAATGTTTTTGAAAGACTTTTCATTGATTTTATTGACTTATAATCTATTCTATCTTGTCTTTTATATGCGGAACTTGCTTGGGGACAAGCAAGGGCTAAGTATGGGGTATTTTGATAGCATGAATTATAGTCTATATTTTGGGGTTTGTTTGGACGTTTTATCTTTCATAATCTGCATGTTTGTATGTATATTATGTGATTATATTACCATTTCATCTACCTTTGCGGGAATCGAGGTCTACACCTAGTTTTGTTGTAATCGTAGGTAAAATGGCACGTTTTGCATCAAAAAGGAGCAAAAGGAGCTATGGAGTCATTGGAGCTACATTGAGGAACATAAGGAACCATCCAGGAAGCATAGCCATGGATTAAAGATTCACTTTGGACCGGTTTTGAGAGATTTCACATTCAGTTGTGACTCACCTCGGTTGACCACAGATTCATCTCGACCTAGGTGATCCACGAAAGTCGACTCGACCGAGGCGAATACCTAGGACGCGGCGAGAATATTTTATTCTTGGCTGAGATCTTTTATCTTTGGAAAGTGATCTTATATTTTTGGGCTTGGCCCCTGGAAGAAAGAAGATATTATAGATCTTATATTTTACCTATTTTTATGGGAAGAGATCTTTCTAAAGATATTTTATCTTTGAAGGGTTATTTTCCTATAAATTGGGTTGGATTTCCACAAATCCAACATCCTGCATACACCTCGCAAACATCGTGCTATACCATCGATCAGGGTTTATACGCAGCAGCAGCCATACTCCAGTTGGGAGATTTGAAGAACCTTTTTGAAGGTTGAAGGAAGATTGAAGATCATAGCTTTTATAGCTTTTTGGAGGGTTTTGTAAGATTGTCTTTGATTCCCTTTCTTGTTGTCTTGCTTGTTGGATTTATATCCAAGGAACACTTTGTTGTGATATTTGATTCAGTTATTGAAGTCTTTTTATTAAATTCTTCTTGTTCAAATATTCACCTTCTTCCCATATATTTGATTAATACTTTTATAATGATGATGAGTGGCTTATTTCCTTGTGTGATTCTAGGGTGATTGGCTGAAGGTTGTGGGAAAAACAATGATAGAATAATCTTAGATTCCAGTAGGACCCTGAAAGTTCGAGCCTTTAACCTTAACCCTAAGCATCTCGTTCAGTCGATAAACATCTCGGCCGGGGTGGAATTTGGCTGACCGAGGTGACTTATCTGATCCTAAACTGAGAGTTAAGTGTTAGAGTTTGCCAAATCCTATTCTTATTACACCTTTCCTGGTTCAATGCAAGCTTAGGATGAGACTTACCCGGTAATTCCTTAGTTTGTGTACCAACGATCATAAGTGTAGGTAATAAAGGTTTATCCTTTATTGGGGTTTGAGTGTGCTTCCATCCCATCTTTGTGAGTTAGCCTAAGACTTACCCGGTAAAGGTTGATTCTATTCCCTTAGATGGTGTGTTAGTTTGAGGTTATAGTTCTTTATCTTGATTCCTTGAGACTTACCCGGTAATAGGAGTTACGGTTTTGGATTAGTGTGTAGTGAGACTTACCCAGTGATCTACTCCACTTTAGTAACACCTTCCCCATGCAAAAACCTCAGCTTTGTCCGCTTATCCTTAGATCTTAAGTTGGAACCACAACTAGATGCTTTAATCCCTATAATTGCATGTTTGCTTTATTGACTTCTTATTCATCTTTGATTGTGTTAATTGCTCTTTGTGGTTAGTATTTACGAAGCTTACCGTTATTGACTTTGTTTCACCGAGTCCCTGTGTTCGACCCCTGAAATTCCTTGCTTTTACTACGATTGACCCGTACACTGCGGGTTCGCATCCTTGTTTTAAGCTTAAGTCTAGGGTTATAAATTTAAAGCTTGCACACACCGTTTGGAGCGAACAAGTTACATAACTTCGGTTGACAAAACTCACAAAGCTTTAGAAAACCAAGTATTCAACAAAGCCGGAGAAGTTCCAAGAGACCAAGGGAAACTTCCCGGGAAGATGGAAGATAACCCAAAGGGAAGGGTTATGGCAATAACTACTAGGAGCGGCAAGACAACCACCGATCCTCAACCCAAAGTAGTCGAAACCACCACAAAAGAAGGAGAGGCAAAAGAGAAGGAAGGAGTCTATGTTCCTCCTCCCGCTTACAAACCACCTCTACCTTTCCCTCAATCTAGAGCGCGTGCACGCCTAGATAAACATTTTGGTAAGTTTGTGGAACTTATGAGTAAGCTACATATTAACATACCTTTTATGGATGCAATTTTAGGTATGCCGGCTTACGGGAAATTCCTCAAAGAGATCCTCTCTAACAAGAGGAAATTGGAAGACATAGGAGAAGTCAAGATGACTATGGAGTCATCTGAACTCATCAAGACTATGACGGAGAACATGCCACCCAAGCTCCGTGATCCAGGATCCTTTTGCATACCCATCACTTTGGGAGAAGCTACCTATGATGCTCTTTGTGACCTTGGAGCGAGTGTGAGTATCATACCTCTTGCTTTATGCAAAGCAGTTGGTCTAGGAGAGCCTAGACCGGTGAAGATCACACTCTACATGGCTGATCGTTCCACCACTAAGCCGGTAGGGATATTAGAAGACATTCCGGTAAAGCTCGGTAAGTTTTACATCCCAATAGATTTTGTCGTTTTTGACATCCCTGCAGATTATCCGGTTCCCATCATTCTTGGGAGACTATTCCTTGCAACATCCGGATGCATGGTAGATTGCAAGAACGGCCAGCTGTCCTTCCATATTGGTGAAGAAAAGATAGAATTCATACTCTCTTCCTTAATCAAGGAGCCAGCCTTGAAAGACGATGCTTTTGAAATTCTTGATGAAGAAGAGTCTAGAGAGGTAGTAAGTTTGATCTTGATGAAAGACCCTCTTCAAAAGGTTCTTAGCATGAGCATCATGGAGGAAGGAGTGGAACATGATTGCAATGAGGATGTGAAAGCATTAAATGATGTGGAGGAAGAACTAGGAACAAGAATTGAAGAACTAGAATTGACTCCGGAAACTGTGAAGAAAATCGACATGCCTAAAATAAATCGCCCGGTTTATGAAAAGGCAATCCGATTTTTAACAACAGAAACAAAAATCGACCCGACTAAACTAAATCGTCCGATTTGTGAAGAGGCACCCCGATTTTTTTCGACAGAAAGAAAAATCGTACCCCAAATCGACCGATTTACTTCAGGGGAGGTCGATACAGTGGTAAATTTTCTGGATTCTTTAAACTTCACCGCAGCTGTTCTCGACTCTAATGATGCAGTACCCCCACCTCTAGAGGCCTCTCCTACAACACTCGAAGGCCAAGATTCATCATCAATCAAGGTACCCCCATCATTAGAATTGAAGCCACTCCCCACGCATTTAAGGTACGCATTTCTTGGTACTAATTCCACATATCCAGTCATTGTCAATGCGAATTTGAATGAAGCTGAATTAGAGAAACTTATGCACGTTTTGAAGCAACATAGGAGAGCATTAGGCTACACTATTGATGATTTAGTAGGAATATAGCCTTCCCTATGTATGCACAAAATTCTAATGGAAGAGGATTACAAACCTTCACGCCAACCTCAAAGACGGTTAAATCCGGCAATGAAAGAGGTCGTGAAGAAAGAAATCCTTAAGCTACTTGATGCAGGTATCATCTTCCCTATTTCCGATAGTAAATGGGTGAGTCCAGTACAAGTAGTACCCAAGAAAGGAGGCATTACCATTGTTGCCAACAAGAACAACGAACTTATCCCCACACGGACAGTTACAGGGTGGCGAATGTGCATCGACTACCGCAAACTGAACGTGGCCACAAGGAAGGACCACTTCCCCCTTCCTTTTATTGATCAAATGTTGGAAAGGTTAGCCCAACATTCTTACTTTTGTTATCTAGATGGATATAGCGGTTTCTTTCAGATTCCAATTCATCCGGATGATCAAGAGAAGACGACTTTTACGTGCCCATGGGGTACGTTTGCTTATAGAAGGATGCCATTCGGCTTATTCAATGCTCCAGCCACCTTCCAAAGGTGTATGATGGCAATCTTCTCCGAATATGTAGTGAATATCATGGAAGTCTTCATGGACGATTTTTCGGTATATGGTTCTTCCTTTGATAACTGTCTCTATAACCTTTCACTAGTTCTTAAGAGATGTGAGGACACTAACTTAGTCTTAAACTGGGAAAAGTGTCATTTCATGGTCACCGAAGGGATTGTGTTAGGTCATCTAGTATCACAAAGGGGAATAGAAGTTGATAGAGCGAAAATAGAAACCATTGAGAAGTTACCTCCCCCTTCTTCAGTGAAAGGAATTAGAAGTTTCTTAGGACATGCAGGCTTCTATAGGAGATTCATAAAAGATTTTTCTAAGATTTCAAAACCCTTGACTAATCTTTTGATGAAGGACGCAACTTTCGAATTTTCGAAGGATTGTCTAGATGCTTTTTGCAGGATCAAAGAAGCTTTGATTTCAGCTCCAATCATTCAACCACCCGATTGGACTCTTCCTTTCGAGGTCATGTGCGACGCAAGCGACATCGCTATAGGAGCCGTTCTTGGACAGAAGAAAGATGGTCGCACTTATGCCATCTACTACGCTAGCAAAACGCTAGATGAGGCTCAATATAATTATGCAACTACGGAAAAGGAACTTTTAGCCGTAGTATACGTTTTTGAAAATTTTCGTTCCTATCTTGTAGGTGCGAAGGTGATAGTCTATACGGACCATTCCGCAATCCGATACCTCTTCACGAAGAAAGATGCGAAGCCAAGGCTTCTAAGATGGATCTTACTCTTACAAGAGTTCGATTTAGAGATTAGAGATAAGAAAGGATCGGAAAACTCCGTTGCCGATCATCTTAGTCGTCTCCCACAACTCACCGGCGAGACGGATGAACTTCCTATAAACGACTCGTTCCCTGACGAGCAGCTACATGAGATTGAAGAGTGTCTTCAACACATCTCAAAAGGTAATGATCCATGGTTCGCTGACATCGTGAATTACCTTGTTTGTCAGGAGATCCCACCCGGACTTTCATACGCTCAAAAGAAGAAGTTCTTTAGTGACGTCCGGCAATTCTATTGGAACGAACCTCTTCTATTCAAAAGAGGTCCCGATGGCATTTACAGGAGATGCATCCCCGAAGATGAGGTAGATAGTGTCATCCACCATTGCCATTCTCTACCATGTGGCGGACATGCTAGTTCCCACAAGACTTGTGCTAAGGTACTTCGTTCCGGCTTCTATTGGCCTACACTTTTCAAAGATGTGCAAAAGTTTGTTGTTTCTTGTGATGCTTGTCAAAGGACAGGTAATATATATCAAGGAGGAATGAGATGCCTCTCAACAACATACAAGAAGTAGAGATCTTTGACGTATGGGGCATCGATTTTATGGGACCTTTCCCATCTTCATGCAGTAACCAATATATACTTCTTGCCGTAGACTATGTCTCAAGATGGGTAGAGGCAATCGCTTCTCCTACTAATGATGCAATGGTAGTGGTGAAGTTCTTCAATAGAACGATCTTCCCAAGGTTCGGAACTCCCCGAACCATCATTAGTGACGGAGGAATGCATTTCACAGCCCGTCGATTTGAGACTCTATTGGCCAAGTATGGGGTGACCCATAAGATAGCTACACCTTAGCATCCGCAAACCAGCGGACAAGTCGAAATATCCAATAGAGAAATCAAGGGAATTTTAGAGAAAACCGTCTCTAAAACAAGAAAAGATTGGTCAATGAAGCTTGACGATGCACTATGGACATACAGGACGGCCTTCAAGACACCAATAGGTACTACTCCCTATAACCTTGTCTATGGTAAATCCTGTCATCTTCCTGTAGAGCTAGAGCACAAAGCCTATTGGGCCATCAAGTGGCTCAATTTTGACATGAAAGAAGCCGGAGAGAAGCGGCTCTTAGACATCAATGAGCTAGATGAGATCCGGCTAAATGCGTATGAGAACGCAAAGATCTACAAGGAACGGACAAAGCGTTGGCATGATAAGCACATCATTCCAAAAGACTTGAAGGAGGGAGACCAAGTCCTCCTATTCAACTCAAGGCTGCGTCTATTTCCAGGTAAGCTCAAATCCCGTTGGACAGGACCTTATATAATTAAACGAGTTTTTCCCCATGGTGCAGTTGAAGTATGGGGTGAACAAAGCGGAAGTTTCAAGGTCAATGGCCAACGGTTGAAGAAATACACACCGGAAGCTCCGGTCGAGGAGATAGCTCCTATCCTCCTCCATTGAACACAAACCATACACCGTCTAGCTAAAGACGATAAATTAAGCGCTTCTTGGGAGGCAACCCTGATAGTATAGTTTTTCATCCTTTTATCACTTAGTTAGAGTAGATTAGTTGTTTTGCTTCTTTGTTTTCGTTTTTATTTGTTCCTCGATGCACTCTTGGTTTGCCGTGTCATTAATCGCAGGAAATTAGGTTCAACTTGAGAGATCCATGGAAAAAAGGGAACACAAATCAGTTAAATCTTCAAGATCCATGAAGAATAAGGAAGGAAATCGATATACACTAAGTAAATCGTCCGATTCAAGAGCAGAGCAAGTCGATTTTTGACAACAGGAAGAAAAATCGACCTGGAGATCGACCTGCCAAATTAAAACGTTCGATTTTCCATGTGTTCAGAGAAAAATCGAGTTACCCAAAGTAAATCGTCCGATTCAGAAGCAGAGCAAGGCGATTTTTGACAACAGGAAGAAAAATCGACCTGGAGATCGACCTGCCGAATTAAATCGTCCGATTTTCTTTGAATCCAGAGAAAAATCGCCCCGACGAATAAATCGACCTTATAAATCGGCCGATTTTCTTCACAGTTTCTCGACCCTATATAAAGATTCAAACACTCGATCTTCCTCATTCCGCAACCTACCACTCTCGATTTCCCCCTTCTTAAGAACGCCGAAAATCGCCCTCAACCTAAAATCCTCATTCCTTAACCATTTTGAGTGATTCTTGGCTCCAAACTGAAGCATTTTCAACAAGGAACAAGGATCTAGCAACAAAAAGCACGGCAATCGACTCCTCCATAAGGAATTCAGGTTTTTCTTTCCAAAAACCTAAGTTTCTAATTCAAATTGAAGTTTGCTTAGGAAGTGTTTGTTTGCTGGAATTGATTGAGGAATCTGCTTAGGAATCATTATAGGAGACTGTATGTGGTGATTGCTTGAACAGAACTTTACAGAATTGTGAGAATCGTTGAAATCGAAAGAAAAATCGACCCAGCCCAGAAAAATCGGACGATTTTTGTGAAGAACAGGCCGATTTTTTGACTCAGAATGGATCTTGTTAAGAGGATAACCAGAAACACGGGGAAGAAGAAGGGATCTTCTTCCAAAGCCCCTCCCCCACCTCCACCACCATCCCAAAACATCCCTAAGCTCCCCCCTCCCCTATCCAAGTACAAGAAACGTTATGAACACATCGTAGATCGCCCATTCACCCCTCCTCGCTACATAGTGCTAGATGACTTAGATTCATTGTTTGTTCGAGAGGATGTTGATATGATGCTTGACAGGGCTGGACTGACCCAGTTTGCTACGATTAGGGAGGATGCTTATACCGAGATCACCCTAGAATTTCTTAGTACATTTGAGCATGATCCTAGGGAAAGGATGGTCACCTTCCGCCTTATGAGCCAAAACCACACTATGTCCATTGACACTTTTGGAGACTTGTTTGGCTTCTCTTATTCAGATGCAGGCACATTTGCTAGAGGTGTCAGCGCTAGTGACTTTTGGGAGGCTATTTCAGTGGGTGAATATGGTGGAGACAAGTGGCGACCCGGAAATTCCAAGGAAACTAGTATGTACAACCTCTCCTTCAAGGTAGTGCATAGGATTCTCAGTGAGAGCTTATTTGCCCGGACAGAGACTCCACAGAAGCTCAAGGCTGATGAGCTTTTCATTCTCTACTGCATGACATCCACCACCATTCCCGACATTGCCACCATGCTTGCTGACTATCTAGGAAAGATAGCCAACAAAGCTAAGGGCGATATTTGTGCAGGAGGTCTTGTCACTCATGTGGCTAAGACCATGGGATTGGACTTCTCCGGATGCACTCTAGCAGAGAGTGCCCTTCCATTAGGCTCCCAGCGGTTGGTTGTTCGACAGGTCTTGATTCCTCGAGGGAGAGGAACACTTCATGTGCCCATGCCATGGCACAGGGATCCGAAGAAGAAGCCATCCGAGATCATATGGAAGTCCGAATACACTATTCGGAACAAGAGAAACTGGAAGGAGACGTTCGAGTCGATGCTTGAGGAGTTCTCTCCTCCTACTTACTATGATGATGATGCATGTGACTCCGAGGAGGAGGATGAGGATGGAGGACAGGGGACCATGCTTGAGTTCGAGAGTGACACTCATAGTGGTCATGATACGGATGCCATGGACACCGACACTCATGGTGTAGGACCTAGCCGGACTAGTAGAGGCGAGGAGGAGACGGAGGATGACATGCAGCCACCTCGCCGTTCATTTGCACGTGCCCCAGGACATGGAGGAGGACGTCGCCTTCCCCGTCACTTTAGGGAGCTCGTTTCTAGCTTCCAGAGCCTCAGCACCGACTATCATGCTCTCCACACCGACTACGACACCCTGAACACTCAGTTCAGGAACTACAGGGAGGAGACGGACGCTAGGCATTCATCCTATGATGGCCAGATGAGAGACTTATACTTCCACCAGTTCGGCCACTTCTACGATCCTAGCGCACCGATGTATCCATATCCACCACCTCCACCGCCGACAGAGGATTGAGCTTCCACTTCTTTTACATTGTAAGTATTTTTCTCCTTCTTATGCTTGATTTTCACATTGGGGACAATGTGGATGTCAAGTATGGGGTGGGGGTACTTACAATACCTTATGCTTCATTTTAACACTTTATGTACTTTCCACTACTCTTGACAATTTGGCTTGTAATAACCCTTGCACTACTTGCTTTCCATTATGACACTTGCATTTGCATGATCTTTTTCAAATCCTATGAATTTTCAAAAATTTTTGTGCTTCTTATAATGGAAATGACCTCTATGATGAGAATTGTGTATGTGGATAGGCAAAAAAAGATGCTTAGTTGTGTTGAGATGTTAATCATAGCATGAATGAGTCTACTTTTGTTACTTGAACGCATGAATAAGTTATATGATTTAGTTGTTTTGATAAGAGAATGAAATAATAGTCGAAGCTATAATGCAAGTTCTTTTACATCATATAAGGATGACTAAGGCAATTCACTTCTTTTCTTTTCTCATATCTTGATCATGCTAGCCCCTCAATGAAATATGTAACCTTCCTTTTACCATCCGGGAATTAGGATAAGTGATAGAAAAAGGCATGTTTGATGTGGGAGGGCCAAGGAAAATGTATTAAAAGAAAGTGTAGAAATTCATAAGTTTGGGGACGTTGAACATGAGGATGAGTAACTCGGCACCATTTACATAGCCGGGTGTTTGTGTCTTGCCAAAGTCCGATTGAACGACAAGTCCTAACGGGATATGGTATGTGCATCAAGGGTTTGAGGCATCTCGAAATTGAGAAACGCCGATCTCCTAGGCTTCGGTTTTTGTGCACCGCTGTCCATACTCTCAAAAAGTAAAGTATAATGAAAGCAAAGCTTTCTACATGCAAAGCATGTGCGGTGAAGAAAATCTTGAAGGTATTATGTGTTCCTCTTTCCCGGATTAGCACCACAATTGCCAAAAAGAATTCCTTCCTTTAATACGTTTCTTGAACCTTTTCTTTGATTAGAAGACCTTGAGACTTTTATGCATGTGTTTAAGACTTAATGGCTTAGATTTGTTTGACTTTGATTACCTCTACACCTTTATCATGTTCTTTATTTGTGTTTTCATGAAAGAAAAGGAGGTTAGTTCATGTTATAATTACCATTGATACATGCTTTGCCTTTTTTATGCCTTGAAATATCACTTTGAGGGTGATCCAATAAGAAGAAGCACCACCAAAAGAAGAGTTTTTGAGTTTTCATACATATATAATCCATGACATCTTATATTCTAAATTTGAATCTTGCTTAGGGACAAGCAAGAGGCAAGTATGGGGTATTTTGATGACATGAATTATGTATCATCATATTCATGCATATTGTAGGAGATTGTCTCAGTTTACCTTGCATTTAGAGAGATTTTGTGTGCCTTTTATGTTCTATTCAATCAATTGTCGAAAATAGAGGTCTACACGAGTTTTTGATGAATTATAGGTAAATGGAGTGGAATTGGAAGCAAAAGCGAAGCAAGGAGCAGCTAAGGATGTTAAGGAAGCTAAAGAAGTCTTAAAGGGTTCATAAAGAGCTAAGGAATTGCAAAGGAGAAGCATAGAAGACGAGCCAAGAGAAGAGCACTTTCTGTTGAAGAAAATCGTGCCAATATACATATAAATCGGACGATTTTCTCCTATAGAAATCGAACGGTTTTATGTGTAAATCGACTGGGTCGATTTCTTTTGTTTTCGGCCAAATGAAAAGACGACACAAAGCCCAATTCTTTTGGGCTAGAAGAGAGTTTTGCCAAACAGCCCATTTGCAGGAAACTATAAAGAAGAACCCTACGAACGAAAACGACAAGGCCGCAGCGGGAAATCTTTACACGTTTGAGAGAATTCGAAGATTCTTGGAGGAAGATTGAAGGACTTTTTGCCGGGAAGTTATTCTTGATTCTAGTTGTGAGATTTTCTTTGTCCATTGAAGTGATTGTTGTTTTTGAACACGAATTTGAGTTACTTAAGAGATACATTGAATTGTTTTGACAATCGTTTACAGATTTGAAGGTTATTGGATTTTTTATCCAAGATTTGATTTCTTTGCGATATTTCTCTCAATAATTAATTTGATTCGATTTTGAAAATGGTTGGCTAAAAACCTTGTGATTCTGGGGAGAATAGTTGATGATTAAGGCTTAGATGATGATAGACTGAACTCATTCAAACATTAGGACCCTGAGAGTTTAGATTTTAGTTTTGCGACAACAGGAAAATCGGACTGTTCTTGAAGAAAATCGGCCGATTTTCTTATGAACAGCCCGATTTATTCCTCTGACGAACTTTAATTGAATCAATCTTTAATCAAAACTAATCCTTGCCTAAATCCCAACCTTGATTAATCTTTTTACCCTCTAATTGAATGTATGAAGACACTTCAAACCTGATTCTACGTTTAATAGATTAAGATTTTAAGATTTGGGTAATAAAGAGACTCAACATCCTTTATTAAGATTCTAAGTGTGCTTTCTAATCTTTACTTTGGAGAGTCATACCCTGGAGTTTTAGATAGTTAGTTTGGACATAATTCTTGTCTTTAGATCTTTCTATATTGCAGCCTCAACAACCCTTATAGAGAGAATCTTTAGATTAGTTATATAGGCTTTAGAACTTCGTCGTACGATATCTACTTTTGAACATTTAATCTTGGCAATATAAACTCTGTCCTATATCTATAGAAGTGTCTTGAATCGAAAGCCGAAATCGGATACTTGAATCCTTGGAATCATTTTACCCTTATTTGATCACAAAAGCTTTTCGCACTTTTTGCTAGATAATTGATATTGGATTTACTCTCACCAAATCCCTGAGTTCGACTCTGGAATTCTTACATTACTACAGCCGATCCGTACACTGCGGGTTCGCTTTGCTTTGAGTTCTAGATATAAATTTAAGACTTTGACGCACACACTTTTTGAGCGAACAACGTTCTTTTAAAGAATTGTAGTTTAGCAATGATCGGAAATTCAGCCCCTGATCTATGCATTTTTCCAATTGCTCTTCGTCGATAGAAGTATCAACTTCTTGCAATTGGGCTAGAGTAGTTGTTTCTTCTGAACAAAATATTTCTTCCATTTTTCTTTGAGCTTCACTATCCTCTCCTTGCATCATTTCACATACTTCCTCATAATCTGAATTTTCAGATTCTTCTTCTTCCTCTACTACTTCTACAATTCCTTTATTATTATTTAAGGCTAGGTCAAGAGCTTCTTCTTCTATTATTTCAATATAATCTAAGCTCCTTAAAGCTTCAGCAAGTTTATTATTCTTTCTATTTTTGCATTCATTAGCATAATGACCTATTTCCCCGCATGCCCAGCATTTATAACTCTTTTTCTTCTCGGGACAGTAAGAGGCTTTTCTAAAAAATCTTCTTTTCTTAACAAAGGGTTTTCGATAATATTTTTTCTGATATTTTCCCCCTCTTTGTGTATTAAAGATTTTTTTCCTATAATACTTTCTTCCATAACTATTTTTTTGATTATCTTTTCTGTTACATCCCCATTCACCAGGAAGATCCCAACAATTTAGAAATTGTCTTTTCATTTGTTGTGTTTCCTTAACTTCTCGACATTTTTTCTCTACCCATTTTCTAATAAACCTTAATCTATTTCCTAGGGTATCTCTTGAATTGAATTTTTCTATCCATTCTTGGTACCCTTCACTAATTTCTTCATTTATGGGTTTAGGAAGTTTATCGAATAGCATTTGAAGGTTTATCCCGTTTTCTCCCACCTTATAGTAATAATACTCAAATTCTGAAAGATAATTTTCCAAATATCTCATATTACAGATTTCAAGATTATTTAATTTTCTATGCCATTCGATTAATTTTTTTTTTATCTTTATCATCTTTGTCTCCAATAAACTCAGATTCTAATGCTTTGCAGATGTAACGCCCCGTTCATTCGGGTGCGTTCCGACTTTGCTTTTCTTCCTTCCATCGATTCGTTATAGCTTGAGTTCTTATTTAAAGTATATTTATATAGATTTAAAAATAACTTTTCCGGGTATTATATTATTTTGGGATACATGTATGTATTCCCGTATTTTATTAACTTAATTTTGTCGGAAATCGGGATTTACCGATCCGGAAAATCTTGTTCCGAATGTTAAGAGAGTTGGTTATTTTTAAAGAGCCCTCGTCTTTTACTCTTTTATTTAATTTTTCCTTTTATTTATTTTCTTCTCTCTTTTCTTTTTTTTTTTCTTCTTATTTCATTTTTCTCCTTGCGCTGCTTCCTGCGTGTGGCGCCTCAGCAGAGGAAGGCCAGATGCCGACCTCTCCACAGCCGGCCGCTCGACCTCCGGCCCTAGCCTACAGCCTACACTAGCTGCGTCCGACCCCTTGAGCCCCGCCTCCATGTGATGACTCCCAGCAGTCCACCTTCTCTCAGTCACTCTCATTCCCCTCTCTTTGTGAACCTCCCAACTCACCCCTGTCCACCGGATCTATGCAAGGGTTGCTCGACGCCTCCAAGGGACTCGCAGGAACGAGCTGCAACCGCCGTCCTCCGCCCGAGCTACCATTGCCGCCGGATATCGGAGCCTGCGCAACCCTCAATCTCCGCCTGTGCAGCCCTCAACCGCCTACTGTGCAACCAAGACTTACCCGATGTTGTTTTCCCTCGCATGCCCTAGAGCCGGAGTCTGCAGCCGCCTCGAATAGCCTCGCATCTCTGCCTCCTTGCCTCGCATTGCCCTAGACGGAGGAGCCTTGCCTCGTCGCGAGCAGCTCCATGTTTTCACCTCCGCCGCTTCAAATGGGTTTTGAAACCCTTTCTCTGTTTTCAATCGGGGCTTCCTCATTTTGGATGTAATTACATAAAGTACCCTATATTTTCATATTACAGATTTGACCCATGTTTTAGAGATTTGAAAATATGCCCCCTGCATGACTCATGCGTATATAATTGTATAATTGTCCCGGAAAGTATTTAAACGGTTTTAACTTGGGTTTTAAAAGTAAGATTTTCCTTAGATTTATATATGTTAATTATTCCATTCAAATTTAGCGTATAAGCTAAATTTGTATAGTTTTGGTGTTAGGTTCGGAAGCGTCCCGATAAAGACCTAACAAGTCCAAGTCGTCATCCGTTGATCGATTTCCGTGTTTTGACGTCGTGTGAGTATCCTTTCCCTCGATCTAGTTATGTTTAGTAGTATCATGCTAGGATGGATCTAGCATAACTTAGAGTGAATGCCAAGTAGTGGCTTTGGACATTAGGTGAGTTTTGAGGATTTATGATCGTTATAAGGCTTGAGGTGTTGATGTTATCTTGTGAGGATTGTAGGGCGTTGAGTTTTTGGGTTGATCTTGTGCGCTTATGAGGATTGAGATTATGGTTATATGTTTGTTGAGGCTGTGGACTAGAAAGAGAGTATCCTAGAGGTGTTGTGAGTTATGATCTTGCGAGATCCGAAGGTGTAGAAGTCTTAGGACTTCTAGCTTCTGTTGAGTGTGATGTGAGCACGAGGGATTCTAGGATGCGGTCCTAGAATTGAGAGCCAAATGGTCTTGCGCAGATCATTTGTATAGAAGTCTAAGACTTCTATTGTGAGTGGGTTGTTGTTGATATAGTTATCTTCTTGTGAGCAGGTTATGGGATTCCTCTCCTAAGGAAGCGAGAGTGTTGTGAGTTGAGTGTGGTGACGAGGTAAGTCTTCGGACTTACTTAGCTCGTATTCTATGTATTAAATTCAATGCGTGTTTGGTGGTGTGTGTTTCATTGCTTTCATTATAATTATAAAACCGGAATAGGATTACCGACCTTTATATATTATTTGGCGCAAGTGTATGATAACGGGCGGTGACAACTTGTCTAGCTCTTGCATAGAGTTAGGAGGTTCTTGGCGACTAGCCCGTGTGGTTAGACAGTCGGATGCATCCGTACCGTTCCATGCGGTAAGTGGGGACCGAGGCGAGTTTCAGGAGATTCTCGTGTCACAAAAGAAGTTGAATTAGAACGGGATATGACCTAATAATAAAAAGATAATAACGACATGTGTGTTTTGAGCATGTTATCTGTTATATTAATGTATGTGTGTATGTGCCTTCACCTTTCTTCTAATGTTGCGAATATTAGCTAACGGTTTTATACCGATTGTTGTAGATTGCCTTGCAAATTAGGAAAGCGGCCGAGAGACCCGGAAGATTGGGCAGCCGGGGTTCCGTACATTTTAGGAGTGGGTTTTGATTGGAGTCGGGTTGTGTTTATTCTTCGTTTATTGTGTTTGTATGCCGCGTGTATGACGTTTGGTCTATGTAGTTGTTTTCGGCTGAAGTCCTTGTTTTCTTTCGGCTTTTCTTACATTGCATACAAATGTATTTCGGTTTTGGCCTATATTTGTGCCTTGTTGCAAGATCCGGTGAAATTGTTGTCAAGCTAAGAGTCGGGACCCATTGTGAGGTCCCAATCCCGTAGCACCCCAAGTCCCGCGGATTCGGGGTGTTACAAAAGTGGTATCAGAGCCCTAGGTTGACAACAATGGCACTCGTAATCTTCTAAAGGCTGAATAAGGAATAAACAGAACCCCGCGGGTTCTGAGTTTTTGTTTTCAAAATCACATGCAGGAATCGGGGTAGAATGTACGGGCCACCACTCCTTCCGTGGATTTCGGCCGCATAGTTTATTGGATTTTTAGTATATATATGTATATATATATATATATATATATATATATATATATATATATATATATATATATATATATATATATATATATGTATGTATGTATATATGTAGATATGTATCTTGGACTTAGGACGTTTTTGGACTATTATTGTATGTGGATTGTAGTTGCATGATGGACATGATTTATGTGTATAGTTGTATATGTGAAGGATTATATGTTTTGGACCTTGTATTGTTGTAATGGAATGCCGAATGCGTGATATTAGTAGTAATATGGACTTAGGACTTATATAGTTATGGATACGTATTCTTATTATATATAGTAGTAGCGTAGGGAGTATTGGGACCAGATAAAAAGATGATTGTATGATATCATTGCCCTTGGACGACGTTGTTAGACATAGGATAGTGTACATACGAGGACGAATATGCTCAAGTATCGAGTTGAGAGCTACATTCGGGCGAACACCTTGGAGTTCTTGTACTCCTTTAAGAGGATGTCGAAGAGGAGGATTAGAGATGACGTAAACAAAGGACAACCAAGTGAAAGAAAACTCGGGACAACTTAAGAGAAATTGAGATGGGGAACATACAAGAAAAGGGAGTAACACAAAGGTGTGGAAGTGGTTACAAAGAAATCACGAGTAGAAAGACAACGAGACCAATAGGGATAACAAACATAAGTTCTTCAAGAAGACGCGTGGACAACTAAAGATGCGAATCACGGAGGAGAGGGATACATTCTAACAAGGTTAAATGTGACATTCCATTATGATGTGAAGTTTTCTTTAGGAGCTCCTAAGCATTTGATTCAAGACGAGAAGAGTGATCGAACCATTTTCTAAAGATTTAAGATACCGTAAGTTAAGCTTACAAGGTACCAAAAAGTAAAGTTTCAACATTACTAGAGTCATGAGAAGAAGGGCATGGTGGGAATTCACGTGGAGTTGACCGATTTCCCTTATGATGATGAGACTAAGAGACGCCAAGAAGGAGGAAGTGTGTATCAATGATGACCCCAAGAAGATGAAAGACGAAACGAAGAGCTTTGATCGAGAGGCTTAAGATACCAACCAAGAGGAACGCGAGTGGATGCTAGCTAGGGCTATAATATTTGGGAAGGTGCACCCGAAAAACATCAAGGAAGAATGGTTGAGCCTATGAAAGGGAGTTATATGAAACAACAAGGCAAAGAAGATATAATTACCTTATAAAGGAAAGGAAGCATGGAATAAAGAAGGAACTAATGGAGTTTAAGGTAGAGTACCTCGAGGAGGGTAGCTTTCATAAGAATGATAACATGGAGCATAATGGTAAGCCATTGACATTGGAGAAGGTCAGTTATAAGCTAATTGGTGACGGCCAAGAACGCGCATGTGCGGGTTGTCTATTGGTGAGTGTAGAAGGGGATGAGTAAACAAGATTATGGGCATACAAAGGGATTTGGATGACCTTATGCGACCTTTGTAGGTCATGGAATTGGCATATGGGAGAATGACACGAATTAGAGGTTTTAAAGTTTGACCACGGTAAAGGGGAAGTAGTGAATCAAGAAGAAGGTAAGGTGTCATGAAGGTGGTACATAAACGGGAGTATATAGAGGTTGCGGGGTATGAAATGAATGATATGTTACCGCAGACAAGAGATAAGTCAAGTTTCTAGACTCACACGGAAGAGACATGGTGACTATGGCGTGAAAGAGAGGACCTAGATTAGGGCAACACTTCAAGCTTAGAGTTATGATGTTAGTGCCTGGTGAGGTAATGAGTGGATCTTTCAGTGGTTGTGGTTGGGGAATTTCGCCTAGAGTTCTCCACATGGCATATTGGTACGGTTGTGAAGTTGTTCATGGAATCCCAAGAGATGCATAAGGTGACCAACAAGAGTAAGAGAAGACCAAAGTTTTGAAGTTCGATGTCGACATGAGATGTACGAGAAGTATATGAAAGCTTGAGATTAAGAGCCTCCGTTGTTGGATTGACGTTGTAAAAAGGAAATGAAGTGAGTTCTACACCTACTTAAAGAAAAGATGTTTATAGTGCAAGCTTACGTAAAATGCAAGGAGAGTTTCCCATATGTTGGGGAGTATAGTGGAAAGCGAAGAAGATGAGATCAATTGTTTTGAAGCACGGTTAAGTCCTGTAGTTTGGGTCCCTATGGCTACACATAAGTGAGAAACATTAGAAGATTTTTACAATCATGTTATCAGAGAGGGGGAAGGAGATTACGTTAAAGAAATACTTAAATAAAGCCCCAAGAGTCAAAAGACTCGAGCAAGTCTCTGGATTTCAGGAAATGAAGAATCTTTAAAAGAGAACGGTCAACATTGTAGCTACAGATTGAACAACATACGTGTTAAAGGACGTCACCTCAATAGATCGAGGTAGATCAATTGTGTCATGACCACTTGTAAAGTTTTAAGACAAGGTTGTGTAGGTCCTACGTTATGTGACGAAAGAGGAAAAGACGAAAACCGAGATATCACGGATTCCGATACGTCATAATGTGGAATTTTCCACTATGGTCGAGCTTGATTTATTTCCGGTGTCAAAGGCGCCGTATGAAATAACACTTGTGCAGAGACATAAGTTGTGGAAGCAAGTGAAAGAGCAATTGCAAGAACTTAGTGATAAGATTACATTAGAATTAGTAAAATGTCATGGAGAACACCAGACGTTATCTTAAACTCTTGATTTGAAGTTGTTATGGAGAACCCCAATTTGCGAAAAGTGAGACGGTTATCTCCGTTGTACATCGATTACCGTGATTCGAACAGGATAATGGTGAAGGACAAGTATCCCTTACAATGAATTGAAGATTTACTCGATCGGTCACGAGGGTCAGTAGTTGCTCCTAAAATTGATTTTAGGTCTGAAGGCCACCTATGGAGAATTCAAGATCAGGATATCGCAAATACGACATTCCGTACAAGGATGGTCACCATGAGCCTGTCGTGATGTCATCTGGGCTTACTAATGCCCCGTATAAGATATTTTGGTCCACTCTCGAAGAAAAGAGAAGTTGTATGACAATTGTCTTGAGATGGCAAACCCCGAAGGATGGGGAAGAAGTTACCAGTTATCTTAGAAGAGCTGAGCTTTACCAGATATGTGAAGGGAGAAGTTGTCTAACACCTTTTATGGTAACCGACTACGGATGATAATGAAGTATGGAATGGGACGAAGAATAGTCAATAGAGTTGCTGAGAGTTAAGAGGGGAGTTATTGGTGCAACTGTTTCGATTTACCTTGAGGTATTATGGGTTTGAAGTGGACAAGTGATTCTCCAAGACAAGGTCTTGATTGGGTATTGAGGAACAATGTAAAAGTAATAGCATATTGGCTTCGTTAGAAGAAGCGGTGTGAAGTAAAGTACTTCCTTCGTTACTTGGAATTGCCACAAGAATTAAGGAAACGTAACATCAAAGTTTGGTTTGACAAGAACCAAAGCTAATGGTGTGAATTGGAAGTTAGATCTTCTTTGATAGAGATATCACAGAGAAACCTAATGGAAATGCTGAATTGAGAAAGACCCGAGAAGGAAGTTTAGTTTCCGATATATCGGACCTTTTGGAGATCTTAGCGCGGGTGGGGTTAGGGGTTTACCGGTTAGCGTGACCGCCGAGAGTAAAGGGTGTTCACCCGGGGTTCATGTGCATCAGTCGAGGGAGTACATACATGACTCGAGACATGTAGTCCGTTGTGATGATCTAGTCAAGACGAGAAGCCAATAAGGCTAACGGGAAGACGTGGGATAGTATCTTTAGTCGAGTTTTACGCAGGTTTAGCGACATCTATAGGACCGTTGGGTTAGTCCCGAGATCTATGCTTTGTTATTCTTATGTGATTTATGACGTGATGTGTTATGTGTGTTTCATATGTGTATACCTTGCGAGTCTTGATGTGTCTAGGCGAGTAGACTTTGGATTAGAAGGGCCATAGTTACCACGTTGTAGTGTTCCGAGAGGATATCAAGACATGTTTGTTTGAGAGTTCTGCGTTTAGCAAGTTTCGGGACAACTTTTCTTTAGGAGGACCTGATGTAATGCCCCGTTCATTCGGGTGCGTTCCGACTTTGCTTTTCTTCCTTCCATCGATTCGTTATAGCTCGAGTTCTTATTTAAAGTATATTTTTATAGAATTAAAAATAACTTTTCCGGGTATTATATTATTTTGGGATACATGTATGTATTCCCGTATTTTATTAACTTATTTTTGTCGGAAATCGGGATTTACCGATCCGGAAAATCCCGTTCCGAATGTTAAGCGAGTTGGTTATTTTTAAAGATCCGTCGTCTTTTACTCTTTTATTTAATTTTTCCTTTTATTTATTCTCTTCTCTCTTTTCTTTTTTTTTCCTTCTTATTTCATTTTTCTCCTTGCGCTGCTTCCTGCGTGTGGCGCCTCAGCAGAGGAAGGCTAGAGGCTGACCTCTCCACAGCCGGCCCCTCGACCTCCAGCCCTAGCCTGCAGCTGACACTAGCTGCGTCCGACCCTTGAGCCCCGCCTCCCTGTGATGACTCCCATCAGTCCACCTTCTCTCACTCACCCTCACTCCTTCTCTCAGTCTCTTCCTTACGCTACTCTCATTCCCCTCTCTTTGTGAACCTCCCAACTCACCCTTGTCCACCGGATCTATGCAAGGGTTGCTCGACGCCGCCAAGGGACTCGCAGGAACGAGCCGCAGCCGCCGTCCTCGGCCAGAGCTACCTTTGCCGCCGGATACCGGAGCCTGCGCAACCCTCAATCTCCGCCTGTGCAGCCCTCAACTGCCTACTGTGCAACCAAGACTTACCCGATGCTGTTTTCCCTCGTCTGCCCTAGAGCCGGAGTCTGCAGCCGCCTCGAATAGCCTCGCAGCTCCACCGCCTTGCCTCGCGTTGCCCTAGCCGGAGGAGCACTGCCTCGTCGCGAGCAGCTCCATGTCTTCTCCTCCGCCGCCGCAAATAGGTTTTGAAACCCTTTCTCTGTTTTCAATCGGGGCTTCCTCATTTTGGATGTAATTACATAAAGTACCATGTATTTTCATATTACAGATTTGACCCATGTTTTAGAGATTTGAAAATATGCCCCCTGCATGATTAATTGCAGATTTGGCCCAGATTTTTAATTTACAGAATATATTCCAAGTTTATGGAACTTCATGAGTTGCCCGGAAAATGTTTTTACGGACTTCCAACCAAAGTTTTATAACGGATTTTATTCTTATTGTTATATTTGTTATATATTATGACTCATGCGTATATAATTGTATAATTGTCCCGGAAAGTATTTAAACGGTTTTAACTTGGGTTTTAAAAGTGAGATTTTCCTTAGATTTATATATGTTAATTATTCCGTTCAAATTTAGCGTATAAGCTAAATTTGTATAGTTTTGGTGTTAGGTTCGGAAGCGTCCCGATAAAGATTTAACAAGTCCAAGTCATCATCCGTTGATCGATTTCCGTGTTTTGACGTCGTGTGAGTATCCTTTCCCTCGATCTAGTTATGTTTAGTAGTATCATGCTAGGATGGATCTAGCATAACTTAGAGTGAATGCCAAGTAGTGGCTTTGGACCTTAGGTGAGTTTTGAGGATTTATGATCGTTATAAGGCTTGAGGTGTTGATGGTATCTTGTGAGGATTGTAGGGCGTTGATTGTTTGGGTTGATCTTGTGCGCTTATGAGGATTGAGATTATGGTTATATTTTTGTTGAGGCTGTGGACTAGAAAGAGAGTATACTAGAGGTGTTGTGAGTTATGATCTTGCGAGATCCGAAGGTGTAGAAGTCTTAGGACTTCTAGAGTCTGTTGAGTGTGATGTGAACACGAGGGATTCTAGGATGCGGTCCTAGAATTGAGAGCCAAATGGTCTTGTGTAGATCATTTGTATAGAAGTCTAAGACTTCTATTGTGAGTGGGTTGTTGTTAATATATTTATCTTCTTGTGAGCAGGTTATGGGATTCCTCTCCTAAGGAAGCGAGAGTGTTGTGAGTTGAGTGTGGTGACGAGGTAAGTCTCCGGACTTACTTAGCTCGTATTCTATGTATTAGATTCGATGCGTGTTTTGTGGTATGTGTTTCATTGCTTTCATTATAACTTATAAAACCGGAATAGGATTACCGACCTTTATATATTATTTGGCCCAAGTGTATGATAACGGGCGGTGACAACTTGTCTAGCTCTTGTGTAGAGTTAGGAGGTTCTTGGCGACTAGCCCGTGTGGTTAGACGGTCGGATGCATCCGTACCGTTCCATGCGGTAAGTGGGGACCGAGGCGAGTTTCGGGAGATTCTCGTGTCACAAAAGAAGTTGAATTAGAACGGGATATGACCTAATAATAAAAAGATAATAACCGAACTTGTGTGTTTTGAGCATGTTATGTGTTATGTTGATGTATGTGTGTATGTGCCTTCACCTTGCTTCTAATGCTGCGAATATTAGCTAACGGCCCTTATACCGATTGTTGTAGATTGCCTTGCAGATTAGGAAAGTGGCCGAAAGACCCGGAAGAGTGGGAAGCCAGGGTTCCGTAAATTTTAGGAGCGGGTTTTGATTGGAGTCGGGTTGTATTTATTCTTCGTTTATTGTGTTTGTATGCCGCGTGTATGGCGTTTGGTCTATGTAGTTGTTTTCGGCTGAAGTCCGTGTTTGTTTTCTTTCGGGTTTTCTTACATTGCATACAAATGTATTTCGGTTTTGGCCTATATTTGTGCCTTGATGCAAGATCCGGTGAAATTGTTGTCAAGTTAAGGGTCGGGACCCATTGTGAGGTCCCAATCCCGTAGCGCCCCGAGTCCCGCGGATTCGGGGTGTTACAACAAAATTGCCTAAACATAACATCTTGTGGCTCTACTGCTCTTAAGGTTTCTTTAATTTCTTCATCAATTGATTCATACCAATCTGCCACAATTCCATACAAACTATGTTCGATATAATTTAAGAAATTTGCAGATCTCCATTCAGCGTTCATGTTTAAGACACTCATCATACTTTTCTTTCAAAAGTCTAGCACATCTTCTCGGTTTCTTACTCCATCTAGATTAAGCTTATATTCGGTTTCACTGATTGGTTCAAGTAAAAGTTCCCTTTTGTTAGGTCTATGGTTTCGCATAATCCTAACTCCGAATTTAGCTGTTTTTTCTAAAAATTCTTTGGGTTTTAGATTAACTCTTTGTTGACTCGTTGACCCTTGTTCATATTCTCGATAACAAGATCTAGTGGCCTTGTTAACTTCTTGTTCTGAAACGATTTCTTTTTCCACTTTATTAACATCTACAACTCTTTTACCCATCTTTTTATCTAGTTTTCGTTTAACTTCACTTAAGGGAATAGTTTCTAGGTATTTAAGTTTGATTAATCACATTTGCTGATACATTTCTTCTTCATCAGTGTAGTAACCAGATTCGTCACTACTCAAAGAACTAATTTCTTTGTCAAACATATCAAGTGTCTCCTTGATTTTCTGACTTTTCTTCTTGTTCTTCTTTCGTTTCGGGTTTTTTAGTTAAACTTGGTACTGAAAACTTCTTTTGGGAATTTTCGTTTTGAAAAGGATACTTATAAAAAAAACCGACTGACTTTTTTGTTGGACGGTTTAAGAAAGGTGTTGCACCAAGATGTCTAATTTCGTTGGTAATTTCAATAACTAATTTTTTGTTTTCTTCTCTAATAGATAATAAAGTAGCAGATATTTCTTCCCTATATTTTATAAGGGTTGTTCTCAACTTAATTAAGCTTACTTTTAAATATGCAATATCGTCGATTATGGTATTTAAAATAGCTTCGTGATGACCTTGTCCAGCGCTTAAATGTTTTGCATGTGGTGCTAATTTATATGGACAATTTTCGGAAACCTTCAGTTTTACTTAATTTTTAATTTTTTAACTTTACTTAATCACTTGCCTCTGATACCAAAATGACAGGATCACACAAAATTACAAAAATACGACTTAAAGTTTTAAACAAGGATATAAATGCAACTTATTATGAACTAGGTACCCTAAATATATATACTAGAAAGTTGTGGGTAAAAAGAAAAAAAATAAAAAATGGCACTTGATTTGACCCTTAATGGGCGCAAATAAGTTGCCCCTATATTAATAGTCCACTTAATAAGGAGAATATGTATACACTTTTAAATTACGGGCTAGTATATTTATTATAAATAATTGGACTGAGCTCCAAATACATTGAGTCGGCGGCTACAGTTACCAACAGAGTAAAATATTAATGGAATCAACAATTAGGTCAAAAGACCCTAAGAAGATGACCATTCTAGCTGCCACTATGTGCATATATTCCTTGCAAAGCCAAAACATCCAATCATTATAGAGGACATAAAATTGTATAACAAAAACTTTTAAAGCAAAATAAGAGACACATCCTTTGAAAATCAATTCTTTTGGTATGTATGGAAAATAACAATATAATTGTACTGTTAATTGGTCACCAACAAATAAACTGTTGGCATCGACTATTAGAATCCAAATATAAAGGAGGATATACATCTTAAAACAGGCTCCATCCAACACAGCCAAAACGGGTACCCTTTGAACCAACAATATTGTTACATCATTTTCTTACAGCCAGATTATTTTCATACAAAAGTCAGATTTTACAAATCAAAACTGAAGAACGGAAATAAAAGATCCTTGATACCACTAGTCATCAGATTGAGAGCTTGCTCATCCTTTGTGTAGGCGTGCATGGACTCCAAATAGATAAGCTTGTCCCCTCAGTGTCAGAGATGGTATAAAAGTATAATACAATGATTTTACTCCAGGATATGCTGGTTGCCTCAAGACCGAACAGTTAGTTGGTTAGCACTAGCCATAAAATAGACATCACCTGTATGTAGGAAAAAAAAAATCTGATGTAGGTTGGAGTATGTGTTCTTGTTTAACGGCTCAGACTTAGAGTCCGTTTAGAAGCTCTAAGTTTATTGTAGTTTAAGTTGAAGGTGAAGCTTATTATAACTTAAACTGAAGATGAAGCTGAGTGAATAGTTGAAATAAGTAGTTGATTGAATTAACTGATTTTTGAGATAAGCGTTTGGGAAGTACAAGTTTTTGACAGCTAATATAAACGTGAAATTACAAAAATGGACATGATTTCATTTATTCTTAATTTCAATTAAATTTGAAAAAAATTAAGACATTAATTTATTTATTTAACCACACACTTTCTTTTGGGTTACAAGAAATATGCAACGGTGATAATTAATTAATTTAGTTTAACATTTTTTGAAGAATTTTTTTTATAATTATATTAAATGTGATAATAAACTTACAATGCAATATTTAATTGTCATATAAAGTGAGAAGAAATATATTTTTTCCTAACAAAACTTACTTATGGATAATTTCATAAAATTTTGCAATTGTTGGGTTATGACTAAAACTATAATTGCTGATAAGTTATATGTCCGAAATTATTTAAATTAGATACCATATTCTTATATATATATATATATATATATATATATATATATATATATATATATATATATATATATATATATATATATATATATATATATATATATATATATATATATATATATATATATATATATATAAAGTTAGTGCATATTATATTAGGAGGGTAATTTTGGAAAGTATTTTCCTTCATCTCCCATCAACTACCCAAAAAAATCTACTTTAGAAGCTTACAGATTTTGGAAAAAATCTACTACCATCAGCTTCCTTAATCTTCTTTCATTTTCACTCCCAAATACCACAAATCCTAATTTTTCATCTTCATCAGCTACCTTCATCTCCATCAGCTAGTAAAAAAGGGCTCCCAAACGGACCCTTAATTTCCTTAACTCAACAACAACCGACTATCATCGATTCATCATATCTCGATACTATGGGGGGAAGTATTCCTGTTGCAGTCAGCATATGTGGACTTTTATAGCTTTGATCAAGACTGTCTAAGAAATTCTCTTATAATCAAAGATGTTATCATTCTTGCTCATCCAAATATGATATATATAGCTGCACCGAATGAGAATTGCTTCCTTTGCATCAAACATGATTTTGCATTTCTGCCCCATTTGAGTTATTACTGAAAACCTATGATGCACGGACACTTCAGAAGGCGACGTGTCCCGTGTCCTGCCGTGTCGGACACCGGGACACAACCGGACACGGCTCGGACACGGTCAAGACACGTTTCCAAGGCAGGACACATCTAGGACAAGGCGAGGACGCGGATTGCGTCCGGTCAAGACACTGTCAACGAAAGTTTACCTTGTTTTTTAAGGCTATAAAAAAGATTTTTTTAAAAAACATAAATAAAAACTGATTTACCGAAATATATTTTCTTCTCTCCCATTTCTTTCCGACTAAACCTAGCCCCACATGGCCACCTACGAGATTGTGGTTTCCGGAAGTAGGACACTCATCTTCTTCTTCTTCAGCTCTAATGTTGAAATGTTGATCCGCCGACCGACTCTTCTCTCCATTTTTCTTATGATTTTATAAATTAATTTTGAATATTTGATTATTAATTTATTATGTAATCTTTCTTTGTTGAATGTTGATCATGTTCTTCTAATTTGTTCACTCTTTAAAATTTACAAATATTTATTATTGTTTTCCTTGGTTGATCATGTTCGGTTGTTGTTAATTTGCAAAATGAATGGTTCATTCTTCAGTTTTGATACAAAGTATGTTTCTTTCAGATAATAAGACTAAATATGTTTATTTCTATGTTTTGTAAGACTTTAAATGTTTATTTTTAAGCTTTTGTTTCAGTTATTTTATTATCATGTTAATATTTTTATCTATTCATATATCTTTGATTTTTTTTCATATATGTATCTCATTATGATATAAGAATTATATATTTCAATATCTTTAAAATGATATATTATTTGTGTTACTCGTCGTGTCCCCGTTTCCTATACTTTTGAGATTGCTGCTTCCCCGTCTCGCCGTATTCGTTTCCCGTATCCGTGTCCGTGTCCGTGCATCATAGCTGAAAACTGCTCAAATTTAGATTACGTAAAAGGCCCAAATTTATAGATTTTGTAAATCTGCTCTAGAAAGTTAATTGCAGAAAAATGGCCAACTTATATAATTATGGGACCCAAAATTCTAGAATTTTCACTTTTTGCCCCAAAAGGATAGTTATAGTTTTTGGCCCTAGTTTATAGTTACGAGTTTTAACCTATATTTTTATAATTACATTATATGGCCCAAGTTTTGCAAATGAAGTTAAACTTGTGTAGTTGGTTTTGTTTAGGTTTCACATTCCTTGGAAGCGCCTTTTAAGTAAGGTATTAGCTCAATTCAAATTCGACAAGCATCGATCGACTTTTGTTCCGTCCTCGATACATGAGTCTTCTTAAACCCTTACTTGGACAATGATTGTTAAACGTTATAAGTTGCAAGATTTTGGTTTATTGATTGATGATATACCTAGTTGGATGTTACTAGGTACTTGATTGTTTGGATGAAAGGGTAATTGCTATCCCTAAGTGACTTACAAATCTTGTTCAAGTTGGGATTGAATAAGTTACTTCTAGACCTATTATATGGTGTTTTGTAATGATAGTAGTAGTATATAAGTTCATTTGTGGAAATTTTGCTTTGATTAGGTTGATTGTGAGGATTGACGAGTTTTGATGCTTGATTGACCACTTCTCGCTTTTGGATAATTGTGTGCATTTGAGTAAGCTTAACGAGACAAGTACTTGTGAGTTTTTAAATGAATATGATTAAATTTAACGTTATTTATTTTATTTCATGTATGATTTGATGCTTTAAAAAATATTGTATTATTTTCTATTGAGTTATGCATTGTTGATACCTCAAAGAAATGAGATTTTGATGTTATGAAAGTGGTGATTTGGTCTTTGATCTAAGCGGGCAAACATTGATTTATTTTTGAGATTTCGGTTTTTGCTCCTCAATTTAGGCGGGCCAAGTTTACTAGGGATTTCATAGTTTGTGTGGGCCGAGGTTGTGACCGACCATTGTGTGTAGACGAGGATACACCTGATGAAGTGATTTCCATGTTCATCCCGTGGTTAGGAAAAGATGGTACCTTCGTGTTCAAGAAATAGGTTTGAACATGTTTTGGAAGTATTTATTTTACTTTTGATTTTGAATGACTTTCTAAAATAAAAGGATGCTCGAACATGTTTTCATACTATTTCTGTGAGGATTCTTGGTGACGGATTTGAGAAAGGAAACAAGATTTAGATTGTTATTACATTACGATCAATTGACACTTTGGTTACATCTACATATTGATTTGACATGAATATGTTCATACTTGAAGTAGGTTGACTATTTTACTCATTTGTGTATTTGTATAAGTAATCATGTGATATTATATATTATTTTATGTTTGTCTAGCATGATTATAGTCTATATTTTGGGATTGGTTTAGACGTTTTATCTTCATAAATCCGCATGTATGGATGCATATTCTTCGATCATTATGCTGTTTTGTTTACCTTTGCAAGAATCGAGGTCTATACCTAGTTTCGTTGTGATTGTAGAGAAAATAACACGTTTTGGAACAAAATGGAGCTAAAGGAGCTTAGGAGTCATTGAAGCTACATTATGGAGCATTGAGGAGCTACAAGAAAGGCACACGAAACATGGAAATGAGATAGAAGATTGATTTTGGACCAGATTAGAGAGATTTACACTCAGCTGAAATTCACCTTTGTTGGCTACAGTGCCACCTCGACCAAGGTGATCTTCAGGACAGGCTGTGAAACACCCCAAATCCTGGAGGACTTGGAATACTACGAGCTGGGACCTCACAATGGGTCCCGGCCCTTAGCCTGTCAACAACTTCACCGGACCTTGCAACACGGCACAAACAGAAGGCAAAACAACACAATTTTATTTCATGAGCAGAAACAAAAGTACAAACTCAAAACCAACCAGCGGAGTATCAAAACCAAAATACAACAACGTCAGTCTCGAAGACATGAAAGAAGCTAAACAGTCCCGTCCTATAATGCACGGAACCCCGGCTGCCCACTACCGCCGGATCACTAGATCGCCTTTCTAACCTGCAAGGCATCTACAAGGCGGTATAAAACCGTTAGCTAACATTCTATGCATAAGTATAAAGGTAAAAGCACAAACACACAACATACACAATCAACATGCAACACTTAATCCTTTTGTTATCTTTAATTAGGTGATATGTCATTACTAATGATACTTATTTTGTGACACGAGGGATTTCCAAACCTCGCCCCTGATCCCGTTTACCAACGAGGAATGGTGCTAATGCATCTGACCGTCTACCTGCCTGGGCTGGTACAAGGAACCTCCTAGACTCTTGCAAGAGCTAGGCAGATGATGTCACGACCCGTTATCATACACTTGGGGGTCAATTACGTAAAATAATTAAGTCGGCCTAATCCGGTTTCGTTGTTTATCATAACTAACAAACACCACTCATACACATCACAATCATACAAGAAGCCAGCTAAGTAAGTCCGTAGACTTACCAGTCTCTGAACTCTCAACTCTCACAAAATAACCCTAAGGGTCAAGCCACTACTTGGCATTCCATATCACCTATGTTAAGCCATCCTAACATGCTACTAAGATGGTTCAAGGTCAAGGAAGCGGAAAGGAATGAAAGGAACAAGAGATCGGAAGCTTACTGGTGCAGAAACCGCCCCTGCGGTGTCAAGACGCCGCCCCTGCGGTGTGTTGGACCCAGATTCCTCCCCTGCGGGTTGTAGAGGCCGCCCCCGCGGCTCACAGGATCCGCCCCCGCGGCTCACAGAATCCGCCCCCGCAGCTCACTGTCCAGAAACGTCGATTTCTTCGGTTCTTGATGTGCAAAAGCCTTCCTATTGCCTCCTTTGATGTTGTGAACGTCTCCTAGCCTCCAACATAAGATCTTAGCCCTCCTCACGGTCTAAGTATTCCATCAACACAATCAAACACAAGAGGAACCTCCTTTAGGTAGATCCATGGATTCCTTCCATTCAAAGTAGCAAGAAGAAGAAGGACGAAGAAGGAAGGAAGGGGAAGGAAAAAACTTACCCTAGAACACATATCCGCAGTCTGAACTCCGTGTGACAGCCTCCAGAGAAGAGAGGAGAAATAGGTGAAGAATAACATGAAGGAGATGAGGAAGAAGAAGGGAGAGAATGAAGTAACGTGAAAAGAAATGAGGGAGAGGGAGTTAGGCTGCATAAATGGGAGGGATGCCAAGAGACAACAACCATGAATCACTCCTCTCATAAAGCGATGGAATTAAAAGAGTTAGAAGACGAAAGGTTTGACGAAAAAGGAACAAAACTCTCGCTCAACGTGTCACCGCCCCCGCGGGACGTCCAAGCCGCGGTCGCAGTTGCGGGCCTTCTAAGCCGCAAGGGCAATAGCCCTTGCTTAAGGCTTTTAACGCCTCTCGTAACGGAACCCAAAAATTCCGGGCGTTACAGGCTGGACCGAGGCGAATATTATAACGGACATAAGATCTTTATTTTTGGCTGAGATCTTCTATTTTGGGAAAGTGAATTTCCTATATTTTTAGGATGGATTTCTGGAAGGAAGCATATCTTTTTGGCTGATTTATTTGAAAGATTGGAAGATATTCTAAGGAAGGAAATTGCCTTTGAAGATATTTTATCTTAGGAAGGTGATTCTCCTATATAAAGAGATGGATTTTCTGGAGAGAAATTATCTCGGAGTTACAATTCTCTAGATCAAAAAGCAAGTATTAGAGTTGGAAGGAAGTTTGGAAGGTTGAAGAATCCAAGGAAGTTAGCTTTGAAGAAAGGTTTTGAAGGAACTTGTAAGATTTTCTTACTTTGGTTTGGTTTGTTGTCTTTTTGATTGTGATTGAGGAACGCTGTTTGATTATTTTTTTGATTATTTGATTGAGTTATTGAGACCTTTGTGTTAAGGTTTTCTTGTTTGAATATTGATTCATTTCTTATATATTTGATTATTGTTATCATGATGATTGTTGGCTAAGTTCTTTATGCGATTCTAGGGTGATTGGCTGAAAGTTGTGGGAAAGACGATGAAAGAATGAGCCGTTATCCTAGTGGACCTTGAAAACTCAAGCCTTTACCTTAACCGACGAACACCTCAGTCAGTCGTGAAACATCTCGACCGAGATGGGATACTAACTGAGCGAGGCGAGACCTTTCCTGATCCTTATATGAGTTGAGGTTTCAGTTTGCCAAATCCTATCCTTGTTATACCTTTCCTGGTTCAACGCTGTAACACCCCGGATTCTCGGAACCCGGGGCATTACTGGTTAGGACCTCACAATGGGTCCCGACCTCAGTTTGACAACAATATCACTAGGATCTTGCAACAAGACACAAATAAGAAAAACCGAAATTTATAAAATAGTATTTTTAAGAGATGAATGCAATAACGTCTAACAGCCTATAGTACTTAAACCACAAAAAGACTAACTGTCTTTTACAAGAAGAAAGAAACCACAAGGTAAACACCCAACCCCACTCTAAAGAGTACGGAGACCCGGCTGACCACTACTTCCGGATCACTCAGCTGCCGTTCTAACCTGCGGTAGAATCTAAAAACACAACAAAACAACCATTAGCTAGTTATCTAAACATTAGGAGAATAATAATAGCACACACACATAATAATAATAATAATAATAATAATAAACACTCATCATGCTTTCAACAATCCATTTATTATCTTTATTTAAGTCATTCACTCTAATGATACTTATTTTGTGACACGAGGGATTCCCAAACCTCGCCTCCACCCCCGTGTACCCATCAGGAGTGGATCCGATGCATCTCACCGTGTACCTGTATGGTCTGGGTATAGAGAACCTTCCAGTCTCCTGGCAGAGCTGGGCAGTGATGTCACGGCCCGTTATACATACACTTGGGCCTTAACACATAATAACTACGGTCGTCCTAACAAGTTATTAATCTTATTATAACACACATTGCACACACAACCATCATTACCCAACTAATATCCAGAAACCAGCTAAGTAAGTCGCAAGGACTTACCTGAGTCAAATCACCCTCTAACAAGTCTCAAAACGATCCGTACTTGTGGTAACTCAAACGCCTGTCAAATAAGGCATGTGGATCAAAATCTCATCCGGATGTCCAACCTCACGCGAAGGAATTACGGAAAAAGCTCTCTTACGGTAAAAGACCATTTTACCCATAGTGTCGTATATTCTCGAAGTTTATTCTAGAATGCTACTAATTTCTTTCGTATCTTGTTTTCCATAAATTTAGTCCCTTGGATAGCTACTTATGGTTATAAGGTCAAAACTCGAGACCACTCGAAGAAGGACAACACTCCTTCTCTCCGGTTACTAACTACGCTACTACATATATTATACCGTTAAATATGTTTTTAACCTTTCTCCTCAACTCATTCATTTTCACATAATTTCATAATTCTCAACTCGTACTTATATATCAACTCATATATTTATGTACACTATATTTATGCTTATAATATTTTCTTATATACAAAAATATATATCTACTAATTCTATGGTTCTATATAGTTTACACACATTAACTTATACGTCTATATATATATATATACTCGTATCACTATGCATTTACGTATTTATATATATAAGTATATATATGTTGCGGTACCTCACTCTAATGTCCAATATATATGTATATATATATCCGTATACGAACTCTCTCTCCTTCTACATCCATATCAATGTATATATACATACACTATCACATTTCACACTTCTTAATACATATATATATATATATATATATATATATATATATATATATATATATATATATATATATATATATATATTCATACTCCTATACAGTA
>BSUD01000003.1:55118652-55154694 GCA_033239045.1 Fagopyrum esculentum | reverse complement strand
CCCCCCCCCCCACTAACATTTTCATGCCGCAGAGAGGTCTCCGCCAAGGTGACCCTCTTTCTCCCCTTTTGTTTAATCTTTGTGCGGAGGTCTTAGCAAGAAGCATACAAAAACTATCAAATGATAATCCTAAATCTATTGGCTTCCCTATCACAAAAAACGGGACAAGAATACCTTTCTTAGCTTTTGCTGATGATATCTTAATCTTCACTAAGACAACTGTACAAGCAAGCAACAAGATTCTTTCGGCTCTACAAGATTATTGTGATATCTCGGGACAAATCATAAACTACCACAAATATGCATTTCAAACAACCACCAACATTGATCAAAGCAAAAAAAGACGAATCCGAAGTCATTTAGGTATTAATGTCAAAACCAATCTTGAACAATACCTAGGATGCCCAATCATCAACGGGCGCGTTAACAAAGACATTTTTAATTCCGTCATCATTAAAACCAAGCAACAACTTACTAGGTTGAAAGCATCGTCCCTATCGCAAGAAGGAAGAACGACATTAATAAAAGCTAACCTTAATGCCAAACCAAGCTACTTAATGCAAGCTTTTTTGTTACCAACAAGTATTCACCTTGAATTGGACCAACTAAATAGAAATTTCTTTTGGAATAAGGGACCTAATTTTCATCCACTAATCAGTTGGGACAAAATTTGTAAACAAAGGTCTCTCGGAGGAACGGGAATTAGAAAAGCAGAAGATATGAATAAAGCATTACAAATGAAGCTTCTGTGGAAAATCATGACAGAACCGGAAAATATTTGGGTTAGAATTGTTGAAGAAAAATACCTTAAAGGATCTTGCCTTTGGAATTACAAATGTGGGTTAAACACATCATGGCAATGGAAGAAACTATTAAAACTAAGAGAAGATTTTGACAAAGGACTTAGATGGCGAGTAGGAGATAGAAACACGATCAAATTTTGGAAAGACAAATGGATAATCGACAAACCCTTCCTCGATTTGGTGAGCAATAAGGATTTGGTATACCAAATGGAACTGACTTCCTCATATATTACTAACAAAAAATGGAACCAACATCTACTAAATCGACTTAACACATTACTACCTTTTAACATTGTTGATAAGATAAAGAAGTGCAACCTTCCCAATAATATTATTGTTCGCTCCAAACGGTGTGTGCAAGCTTTAAATTTATAACCCAAGAAGTATGCTTGAACAAAGATGCGAACCCGCAGTGTACGGGTCAATTGTAATAAAAAGATAGAATTCCAGGGGTCGATCACAGGAACTTAGGTGAAACAAAGCACAAAATAGGTTGTCAAGTATTGCAATTAACCAAAAGCAATTAAAGGAATCAAAGATGATGTAAAAGTCAAGTAAGGGGAAATACGGATTCTAGGGATTAAACCATCTAGTTGTGGTTCCGACTCAAGATTTCAAAGGATAACGCGGACAAAGCTGAGGTTTGCAAAGGGAAGGTGTTTCTAAGGTGGGAATAGATTACCGGGTAAGTCTCACTACTCACTATCCCAAACTAAAGCTCCTATTACCGGGTAAGTCTCAAGGTACTAAGGAAAGGAACTATAATCTCAAACCAACACACCACCCGAGGGGATATAATCAACCTTTACCGGATAAGTCTCAAGCTAACTCACAAAGATGGGATGAAGGCACACTCAAACCCCAATAAAAGATAAACCTTTATTACCTACACTCATGATCTTGGGTAAACAAACAAAGGAATCACCGGGTAAGTCTCATCCTAGGCTTGCATTGAACTAGGAAAGGTGTAATAAGAATAGGATTTGGCAAACTAGAACACTTAACTCTCAGTTTCGGATCAGGAAAGGTTCACCTCGTTCAGTTTATGTACCATCTCGGTCGAGATGTTCGTCGACTGAGCGAGGTGTTATAGGGTTAAGGTTAAAGACTCGAGCTTTCAGGGTCCTGCTGGGATTAAGATCATTCTATCATCGTCTTCCCCACAACTTTCATCCAATCACCCTAGAATCGCATAAGAAACTTAGCCAACAATCATCATGATAACAATAATCAAATATATGGAAAGGGAATCAATATTCGAACAAGAAAACCTTAAGAAAAAAGTCTCAATAACTGAATCAAATAACAACTAATCAGCGTTCCTCAAATCATAAATCAGCTAAGACAACAAACCAAAAGGGAATCTAAGAAAGTCTTACAAACTCCCTCAAAAGCTAACTCCAAACTATGAATCCTTCCTTCCTTGGTCTTCAATCCTTCAATCCTTCCTTCAAGCTTCCAGAAAATCTCCCTAATCCGCAGATTATTGGGTGTGTAGAAGATGGCTGAATTGTGGAAAATTCAACCCTTTATATAGGAGAATTATCTTCCAAAGATAATAATATTTTAAAAAGATAATTTCCTATAAAATATATCCATATCTCTAAAATAGATCTCCCAAAAATAATATCTTCCTTCCAGAAATCCAGCCCAAAAATATAAGATATCTTCTTTCCAAAAATAAAAGATCTCAGCCAAAAATATATATCTCGCCGGCGGCAGGGTGTTCGCCTCGGTCGGGACGCTCCTCAAGATCACCTCGGTCGAGGTGGTACTGTAGCTGACCGAGGTGAATCTCAACTGAATGTGAAATCTCTCAAATCTGGTACAAAGTAAATCTTCTTAATCATTTTCATGCATCCTGAGTTCTTCTTTAAGCTCCAGAATGTAGCTCCAATGACTCCTTATCTCCTTAGCTCCATTTTAGTCCAAAACGTGCCATTTTACCTACAATTACAACGAAACTAGGTGTAGACCTCAATTCCCGCAAAGGTAGATGAAACAACAATATAATCACATAATATACATCCATACATGCAGATTATTGAAGATAAAACGTCTAAACCAGCCTCAAAATATAGACTATAACACATGCTATCAATTATTAGGGATAGATTGTATTGGACGGGGAACGATGAAGGTTGTTATTCGACTAAATCTGTCATGGAATTGATTCAAAAACGAAAGGTTGGAGTAACATGGACAAAACCTGGATATGGAAAATGGACATAATGCCAAAAATAAAAAATTTTGTATGGTAATCAGCTATGGACGGTCTTCCTACAAAGAAAAATCTTGATAGGCAAAGAATTCCCGTCGTTATGAATTGTGAATTCTGTAACCATCAGACTGAAAGTTCCAAACACCTTTTTTCCAGTGTCCTTTTATGGTTACTACAGTTGATGAACAAAATATTACAACCATACTACTGAACTTTGACCTGGATAACCTAGGATTGCAGAAGTCCTTAATGATCTCAAAGGAAAAATAACAATGGTTGAATTGAGACTTCTTTGTATAGTTTGGTGGAACATGTGGTTGACTAGGAATCAAATCATTTTTAACAAAAAAAGATCCCGCAAAATATTAGAGCATTAGCGCTAGATCAAGTAGCTACATGGGAACACGCGAATAAGAAACCAAACAACAACTATACAACAACAAAAAAACAAAGAAAGAAAACGAAAAACATTAAATGGAAACGCCCAGAGAACGGAAACTTAAAACTTAACTTTGATGCCTCACAAAACTTGGCGAACCAATTTTCTTTTGGATACATCATCAAAAACCAATGCGTCGTTCCTATTGCTGTAGGAAGCGGTAGTTGTGATGCTGATTCAGTGTTGGAAGCAGAAGCCTTTGCTCTGCGGGAGGGCCTACAAAAGGCCAAGGAGCTACGAATTGCATCCATCGAGATAGAAGGAAACAACCTGATGCTCATCAATTTGATAAATCAAATATGGAAACCCCCATGGGAGCAAGATATGATCATCAGTGATATCTCCAATACAATCTCGGAATTCTCTTACTCTAGAGCGCAACACGTCTACAGGGAAATCAACACGGTCGCGGACAAGATTGCTATGCATGGGCACAATACCAAGATGGATGTTAATGCCATTCCGGAAGATGTTCAAGACCTCATCCGTAAGGATGCCTTAGGCCGATCGGTTTCTAGAAATTGATCCGCCTAATTCTTTTACCCGTGTATCAAAAAAAAAATGACTGCACAACAACAAATTTTTCCAGCACTTAGCAATTTCAGCAACATCCAGAAAACTGTTTAAGGTCCCAATTTCGAAGAATCATAACTCCTAAACCACTTGTTGGATTCCTCCCAAATTTTAATATGTTCTACAACACTATGTCAAATATATCATATCAAAAGTTCAAGTCAAACAGAGATCAAAAGCCAAATCAAAACTATCTCACAAAACAACATCACATGTTGTTTTTCTCAACACTCAGCACATTTGTAAAAACTGTATGAAGAGTCAACTTTGAAACACCATAACTCTCAAACTGTAACATGGATTAATTTAAAATTTTAGTATGATTTACTATGAAATTCCGTCTAAGACATATCCGAAAACCAGCCAAAAAGAAGGAGTCTAGCTTACCCAAAATCGAACCTGAAGTTGACTGCTCGTCAACTCAGACTATCCAACAATGTGACAGCTCTTCCAGTCATCTTCCATGGCTGTTTTGGAGGGTCTAAAGACATCAATTGGTACTCTAATCAGCATATACACAAAGAGGGTAACATAGAGAAGAGGGTTTCCGTTCTTACCAACCTAGCCGGAAAAGACATTGTTGCGTGAACGAGGGCGAAAGAAGGGTTGTGACCCACTGTTATTAGCGTTCCTCTACGGATCTTCTTCAGGGCACCTATGGATATGGCGTATAGTTCGTGAATCCACATTGCTCTCCTGAAGGTCGAGCCGCTGGAGGTCTATAGGTTGAACGTTGAAACGGTGTTGTTAGCCCGGGAGGGAGAGTCCGGTCCATTGTATAAGAGAAGGGGACAGTCCCGGCACTACTACTTGGGTAGGAGAAGGTCCGGCATTGCTGCATCAGCATCGTTGGTGTGTAGAGGCCAGAAGGACACTCCCGGTTACTGCTGCTTGCTTGAAGATAGGAGGAGACGATTATGTGGTGCCCTTCTCACTTGCACTCCGAAATAGCCCCAACAATGGTCGTCTTTTGCGATCGATAAGGAGACAATTTGGTAGGGATGGAGGAGTGAATTGGAGGTGGACGGCTAGGCAAGAAAGTGGGGGTAGCGGTGGTGATATGTGTAGAAGGTTGGAGGTGCACACGGCTATAGCAGAGAGGATCCGTCGAGAAGGAAAGTGTGTCAAAGGGGGAAGGGGAGGGCGGCAGTGCTAGCGCCGAAAAAGGAAGGTTTGCTTGGCTATCTGAACGTGAACCTGGACGTTTTGCGGGAGGAAGGAGATAGGTTGCAGCAGTGGAATTCCAGGAAGCGTTACAATATGTTTGTCTGCTATTCAACGCAACATACACGCACGCTAGAGAGGGTGAGCTTCATTGTTAGGCCGTCGTCTCCACTGGGCTTTCGGACGGGCATGAGAAGCTGGAGCCTCGCTGTTTGGCTGGCGTGCTCTCAGGGCAGCGTGGGTTGCTGGACTGTCATGCAATCAAGGCAGATTGGGCTGCTAGCTGGCGTGCAATCAATGAAAAGAAGGTGTGAAGAACCAAGGGCTGAAAGGTCTTGTGATTGCTTGGTTGGGCTTGTCGGGTGACTTTGTCATGGGCTCGTCATGGCCTTGCCAATACTTGTCGGATGGTATCGTCATGATCTTGTCAAAAGACATGAACTAATGGTTGCAAGAATTAGGGTTTGGTGGAATATTTCTATCATTTTATGTGAAAAATGAATTTACATAAAATGATAGAATGGTGATGATTCATGGAACTAGATCTCATAAAAAAAACAACGGTTCGAAAACCGATTAGACTCGGAATTAACGGAATAAAATTTTCCGGATATTACAGAGATTATACTCCTTTCCTTAGTACCTTGAGACTTACCCGGTGAAAGGATCTTTGGTTTGGGATAATTAGTAGTTAGACTTACCCGGTGATCTATTCCCACCTTAGAAACATCTTCCCGTTGCAAACCTCAACTTTGTCCATGTTATCTTTTGAGATCTTGAGTCGGAACCACAACTGGATACCTTCATCTCTAGAATCCGCATTTTCTTTACCTGGTTATTACATCATCTTTGATATTTTTGCTTTGTGTTTAATTGACATCATGAATTACCGATTATTGTTTCACCATAGTCCCCGTGTTCGACCCTGTAAGTCTTTCTTTATTACAATCGATCCGTACACTGCGGGTTCGCTTATTACAACTATTCTTGGTATACATATTAAAGCTTGCACACACCTTTTGGAGCGAACAAGTTTTTGGCGCCGTTGCCGGGGACTTGGTCAAGACCAAGTTCGGTTTCGGTTGTCTTTTGGGGATACTTCCCTTGTTGCTATTGATTGCTTTACTTGAGGACTGATTTCGCAGGATCTTTCCTTATGTTTATGCGAAGAACTCGTGCTGGAAAGGAAATCGTTCCTTACGATCCTGAACCAGAAAAGATATACAAAAGAAGATTGAAAGAAGCTAACATGGCCGATTAAGATAATCGAGATCTTGTAGCCGAATTGAAGGATGCATTGGAAAAACTTCGCCTTAGTAAAGAAGATTTGCAGAGAGAGAAAGACGATACTCGTGCAAGAACTGAAGAGCTTCAAGCTGATATGGCCGCTCTAAGAGCTCATGTCTTACCTCGACCGGTCCCAGTTGGTCAACCGAGGCAAGATCCAGTCCTAGTTGCACCAGCCGAGATACACCCACCACCTCGGATGCTGGCTATGGTAGACCGAGGTGATCTTTTTGCTGGAGTCCCGCAAACCCTAGGTCAAAGGATGGACCCGAGTTAGCAAGTGCGGCGTCCAAGAGTCAATCTAGGAGATCCAGTTGAGCATGATTATGAACTTCGACCTCAATTTCTAACCATGATTCGACAATATAATTTTGGAGGTTTGGAGAGAGAATCTCCACATCAGCATTTACAAAATTATGAGATCCTGATGGAGACTTTGAGACCATCAGGAGTGGAGAATAACAATTACAAGTTGAGGCCTTTCTACTTCTCATTGAAAGACAAGGCGCTTGCTTGGTATCAATCTCTTCCGGCTGGAAAAATCAACACTTGGGAAGAGATGACTACGGAGTTTCTTACTAAGTTCTTTCCTCCATCAAAGACCGTTGAATTGAGGGGCAAGATCAATGCTTTTATCATGAAATAAAAAGAAAGTTTGTCTAAGTCATGGGAAAGGTTCAAGGACCTTTTGTTGGATTACCCTCATCATGGGATTCCAAAGATCAAGTTGTTGGAGATATACTTCAAGGGTTTGGATGGAGACACTCAATTCAAACTCCAATTACTTTCCGCCGGCACTTTTATGGATATGCCGATAGATGAAGCTTGGGATTTCATAGAACAGCAAGCTTTACACATTGAGAAATATTCCCATCAAAGGGTTTATGATGGAGCAAGGAGATTTAACTTTCAAGATAAAACATCAAATGCTGCTCAACTCACCTCACTCAACAATGAAGTCAAGGCATTGAAGGAGTTTTAGTAGCTCAAAACCAAGAAGGAGAAAGATACTGGATACCAAGGAAGAGGATATTATCAAGGGTCGCGGAACAACAACAATTACAACAACAACAACAACAGGAATTCCAATAACAATTGGAGATCGAATCAACAAAATTCCGGTAACCATTATTCTCATGCTGAAAATGCTCTTAACACCCCTTCCTCTTCTTCTTCTACTCCATTGAAAAGCCAGGAGCCGTCATCAAGCTCGTCCCAACCACCCAAGAAACCGGACGTTGTGCTGGAGGCTATATTGATCAAGCTCAACGCTATGGAGACATCTATGAACCCATTTTTGAAGGCACAAAAGGCCTTAGAACAACAATTTTTCAACAAGGCTAATGAAGCGCCAAGAGATCCTGGAAAGCTTCCAGGAAGGAGAGAGAACAACCCAAAAGGGCAAGTCATGGCTATCACAACACGCAATGGATTGAACACTGCAGATCTAGTTCCTCGGTCGGACCACGATCAGATGAGGAACACCTCGGTCGAGGGGCCAACCGAGATGGAGCCCCATAAAGCGAAAGAAAAAGCTGAAGTTTATGTTCCACCTCCTGCTTATAAACCACCACTCCCGTTCCCTCAGTCAAGGGCGCGGGCACATCTAGACAAGCACTTTGGTAAGTTTCTTTACCTTATGAATAAGCCAAATATTAACATCCCTTTCATTGATGCTATCCTAGGGATGCCCGCCTATGGGTAGTTTCTGAAAGAGATCTTGTCAAGGAAGAGAAAGCTGGAAGACTTTGGTGAAGTACGGATGACTTCTAGATCTTCGGATCTCATTCAAATCATGAAGGAGAAGATGCCACCTAAGTTGAGAGATCCCGGTTCATTTTGCATTCCCATCCAAGTTGGGGATGTGACTTATGATGCACTTTGTGATCTAGGAGCAAGTGTTAGCATCATTCCTCTAGAACTTTATGAGAAGGTCGGTCTTGGAGAGTCCAAGCCCGTGAAGATGACGTTATACATGGAGGATCACTCCATTACCCGTCCCGTTGGTACCTTGGAGGACGTTTCCATAAAGTTAGGTAATTTCTACATACCTATAGACTTTGTTGTGTTGGACATTCCCGCAAATTATCCCATTCTTATCATTCTCGAAAGACCATTTCTAGCAACATCGGGTTGCAACGTTGATTGTAAGAACGCCAAGTTGAAGTTCAACATTGGTGGCGATCATGTGGAGTTTGCACTATTGGCTGCAATGAAGGGAGAGCTTTGGAAGATGACATCTTCAACATCTATGATGAACAAGATTCTCGAGAATTGGATAGCTCTATCCTTATTAAAGATCCTCTTGAGAAAGTTTTGAGTTTTAGTATGGTGGAGGAAGATATAGATGTCTTGTGTGATGCAGATGTGGGAAGCCTGGAAACATTGGAATCAAATCCAGGAGCTAGATTTGATAAACTGATTCAGGAGAAGAAAAGCACATTAGGTTTCGGTCCCAGTTCCAGTACCTCGACCGAGAAACTTTCCAGAGCAAGCGAGGTGATCTTATCCGAAGAACACCTCGGTCATCCATCTCAGACCACGACCGAGAGAGAAAGTGAGATGATGTCAACTGAGACTTCCATTAGTCTAGTATTTTGATCTAATTCCTCTTCACTGGAGAGAGAAGGTACAGATCCACCTCTGAAAGCACCCCCTGTCTTAGAACTGAAACCACTCCCGACTCACTTGAGGTATGCTTTCCTTGGCCCGGATTCTACTTATCCCGTTATTGTTAGTACTTCTCTTTCTGAAGATGAATTGTCTAAGTTGATCCATGTGTTGAGAAAATATAGAAAGGCTTTGGTTTACACTATTGATGAACTTGTTGGTATTAAGCCTTCTCTTTGTATGCATAAGATACTAATGGAAGACGATCATAAGACTTCACGGGAACCTAAAAGACGGTTAAATCCGATCATGAAAGAGGTTGTGAAGAAGGAGATTCTTAAGTTGTTGGATGCAGGTATCATATTTCCCATATCGGATAGCAAATGGGTGAGTCCGCTGCATGTAGTTCCAAAGAAGGGAGGGATGACCATTTTGACAAACAAGAATAACGAGTTGATTCCTACTAAGACCGTGACGGGCCGGAGGATGTGCATTGACTATAGGAAGCTGAATGTGGCCACTCGAAAGGACCATTTCCCTCTTACATTCATAGACCAAATGCTCGAACGGTTAGCACAACACTCCCATTTTTTCTATTTAGATGGTTATTGTGGCTTCTTTCAGATTCCTATCAATTCGGGTGATCAAGAGAAGATCACTTTCACTTGTCCATGGGGGACAATCACTTATCGGAAGATGCCATTCGGATTGTGTAACGCACCTGCTACTTTTCAGCGTTGTATGATGGCTATCTTTTCCGAGTATATTGAGAAGATCATGGAGGTATTTATGGATGACTTTTCGGTATATGGTTTCTCTTTTGATAATTGTTTGGCTAACCTTTCTCTAGTGTTACAACGTTGTGAAGACACTAATCTTGTTTTGAACTGGGAGAAGTGTCACTTCATGGTTAGCGAAGAAATTGATTTAGGAGACCTCGTTTCCAACCGAGGTATCGAGGTCGATCGAGCTAAGATCGAGACTATTGAGAAACTTCCTCCCCCTTGTTCTGTTAAGGGTGTGTGGAGTTTTCTCGGGCATGCAGGTTTCTACAGAAGGTTCATCAAGGATTTCTCTAAAATCTCTCAACCGCTCACTAATCTTTTGAATAAGGATGTTGTTTTTGAGTTTTTGTAGGAATGCCTTGATGTTTTTTATAGGATAAAGGAAGCATTGATTACCGCTCCCATCATTAAACCTCTGGATTGGACCTTACCCTTTGAGATCATGTGTGATGCTAGTGATGTGGCCGTAGGAGCGGTACTTGGACATAAGAAGGATGACCGGGCCAAGGCCATTTGCTATGTTATCAAGACGCTAGATGAAGCTCAATGGAACTACGCCACCACCAAAAAGGAGCTTTTGGTAGTTGTTTATGCGTTTGAGAAGTTTCCCTCTTACTTAGTGGGAGCAAAAGTTATTGTTTACACTCATCATGCAACTATTCGATACTTGTTGGCCAAGAAAGATGCAAAGCCGCACCTTATTCGTTGGATTCTCTTGCTTTAAGAGTTTGACCTAGAGATTCGCGATAAGAAGGGATACGATAATTCCGTGGCGGATCACCTCAGTTGGCTACCACCTATCTCGTTCGAGAAGGATGACCTACCCATTGATGATTCGTTTCCCGATGAGCACTTGCATTTTATGGAGCATTGAATGGAATCCTTTGTTTCTCCCCATGATGAATATGAAGTATGTGGTGAGGACATCTTACACCTTGTTTGAGGATGACGTACGGTCCAGGTAGCGACCTTAAATCAAGCGCTTCTTGGGAGGCAACCCATGGTATTGCTTTCTTTTCCCTTTTTCTAGTTTAGTTTAGATTGTTTGCTTTGTGTTTTGTGTGTCTTCCTAGACAGGAATCAGGTACTCTCTAAGAATAAATTACAACTCAGGAGCTACATGGAAGGATTGATGTTTGAAAAGTTGAGAAAACGGAGCTTGACTGAGATACATCTCGGATGCTGTCAGAACACCTCGACCGAGATGTTCTTCGTCAACCGAGATGGTCTTATCTGGGAGCTGTTTCTTATTTCTTTATGCAGTTCAGCTATGTCCGGTGAGTACGTATTTCTTATGACTTATATTTGGCCCATTGTCCCAATGTGTCCCAAGTATGGGGTATTTGTATGACTCTCTTGATCTTTGATTATGATCTTATTCGGCTCTATGTGCTTATCTGTCATTACATGCATACATACAGGTTTCAGTTTGAGAAAAACGTCAAAAACCAGTTTAAACTTTTTTTTTTGACTCGACCGAGACGTCCTTGACCAAACGAGGTCGCGAAAGCCAAGGCACATCTCGGTTGAACACCTCGGATACCGTCGGAACACCTCGACAAAGATGGGTTTTTAACTGAAAGATTTTCGAAACGTTTTGTACTATTCTGGATATGACCTCGATGAAGATTTTGTTTGCAGATTGGTTTTGAAATCCTTATATGCTCAAAAGGTTTTATGATATGTTTAAGTTGTTAAATGTTTTGTTTGAAATTCTAGCATGTTTGATACTTTGTTTTTATCAAAATTATGTTGGATTTGAAGGTTGACACCACATTATGAGTTCTCTCACATTCTTCCTGGGATGACTAAGGCACTTCATTCTCCTCCTCTTCTTCTTGATCATGCTTTAGCCCCTCATATACATATTTTCCTCCCTTTACCTATCTGGGAATTTGGATCCAGTTGACGAAAAGCGTGTGAAGTGAAGTTGAGATCTTGGCTGAAAGTGTTTGAAAGAAACAAATTAGGTTTGGGGACTTGATCTTGATGATGAGTAACTCGGCACCATTCACATAGACGGGTGTTGTGTCTTGCCAAAGTCGGATGGATCGATAGTCCTAACGGGTCATGGTATGTGCATCAAGGGTTTGAGGCATCTCGAGAAATTGATGATTGCTGATCTCCTAGGCTTCGGTTATTGTACACCTGTGTCCATGCTCCCAAAATGTAAAGTAATGTGAAAATAAGCAAAGCTTATTGGTGGAAGATGTTGTGATTCAAAGAAAGTGAAAGTAAGATCGTATTCCCGGATTCTAGCACCACATTACCCTATATACATCCCACCCTGACACGTTTCTTGACCTCTTTTGGGAGCCCTTGAGATCTCAAGTATGTTGATTGACTTGATGGTTTAAACTGGATTATACATGATTGATTTCGATAAATATGATTTATTATGCATTCTATGATTTTATGCAAAGATGAACAGCTTTCTTATATTTATAAAATGTTTTGATCATGTCTTGATTTTATTTGCCATGAAGCATTCTCTTAGGGTGATCTATGAATATAGTACACCACCAAAAGATTTTAAAATTGTTTTCATTGATATTTTTGATGACTTATAATCCATTCTATCTTGTACCTAAGATTTGGATCTTGCTTGTGGACAAACAAGGAGCAAGTATGGGGTATTTTGATAGCATGTATTATAGTCTATATTTTGGAATTGGTTTGGACGTTTTATCTTCATAAATCTGCATGTATGGATGTATATTCTTTGATCATTATGTTGTTTTGTCTACCTTTGCAAGAATCAAGGTCTACACCTAGTTTCGTTGTGATTGTAGAAAAAATAGCACGTTTTGGAACAAAATGGAGCTAAGGAAGTTAAGGAGTCATTAGAGCTACATTATAGAGCATTGAGGGGCTACAAGAAAGGTTCAGGAACCATGGAATGAGTTGGAAGATTGATTTTGGACAAGATTAGAGAGATTGACGCTTAACTGAGATTCACCTCGGTTGGCTACAATACCACCTCGACCGAGGTGATCTTCAGGACAGACTGGACCGAGGCGAATATTATAACGGCCATGAGATCATTATTTTTGGCTGAGATCTTCTATTTTTGGAAAGTGAATTTCCTATATTTTAGGATGGATTTCTGGAAGGAAGCATATCTTTTTGGCTGATTTATTTGGAAGATTTGAAGATATTCTAAGGAAGGAAATTACCTTTAAAGATATCTTATCTTAGGAAGGTGATTCTCCTATATAAAGAGATTGATTTTCTAGAGATTAAATATCTCGGAATATTCGTATCAAGGAGCAGAGTTCTCCAGAGTTGGAAGTCTGGAAGGATGTTTGAAGGTTGAAGATCAAGGAAGGAAGGAAGCTAGTTTGAAGGAAGTTTGAAGGAAGTTGTAAGATTCTCTTAGTTTGGTTTGATTGTTGTCTTTTCTGATTATGATTGAGGAACGCAGTTTTCTTTGTTTGTTTGATTGATTCAGTTATTGAGACATTTGTGTTAAGATTTTCTTGTTTGAATATTGATTCCTTTCTTATATATTTGATTATTGTTATCATGATGATTGTTGGCTAAGTTCTTTATGCGATTCTAGGGTGATTGGCTGAAAGTTGTTGGAAAGACGATGAAAGAATGAGCCTTTATCCCAGTGGACCCTGGAGGCTCGAGCCTTTACCTTAACCGACGAACACCTCGGTCAATCGTGGAACATCTCGACCGAGATGGCACATAAACTGAGCGAGGTGAGCCCTTTCCTGATCCTTATATGAGTTGAGGTTTCAGTTTGCCAAATCATATCCTTGTTATACCTTTCATGGTTCAACACAAGCCTAGGATGAGACTTACCCGGTGATTCCTTTGTTTGTATACCCAAGATCATGAGTTTAGGTAATAAAGGTTTATCCTTTATTGGGGTTTGAGTGTGCCTTCATCCCATCCTTGAGAGTTAACCTGAGACTTACCCGGTAAAGGTTGATTCTATCCCCTTGGATGGTGTATTGGTTTGAGATTATAATTCATTTCCTTAGTACCTTGAGACTTACCCGGTAAAAGGATCTTTGGTTTGGGATAGTGTCTAGTGAGACTTACTCGGTGATCTATTCCCACCTCAGAAACACCTTCCCTTTGCAAACCTCAGCTTTGTCCACGTTATCTTTTGAGATCTTTAGTCGAACTACAATTGGATGCTTTAATCTCTAGAATCCGCATTCCCTTTACCTGATTATTACATCATCTTTGATACCATTGCTTGTTGCTTATGTTTTATTGACAACCTGAATTACCGATCTTTGTTTCATCATAGTCCTTTTGTTCGACCCTGAAATTCTTGCTTTTATTACAATCGATCCGTACACTGCGGATTCGCTATTTGCAAGCTTGCACACACCTTTTGGAGCGAACAGTGGGGTTTGCTATGTTTCCATAACTAGGTTCAAGAGCATGGAGATCGAGTGACCTAGATAGCTAGTAGGAGTCTATGGTTTCGTTGAGCTTGGTGCTCTTGTGTTTACCCTATGAGTTATTCCTAGCATTTTCCTTATGTCATTTTCATTGACGAACTGTATTTGTAAGTCCTATTGTTATGACCTTGAATTTGACCCGGTTGTATGTTGTTTTGGAACCTTTATCTTGATGTCTTGGGAGGAAAATTGATTTCCTTACCTTTTTCGTTAAAACTTTTATACCTTTATTTTGTCTTTTAAAAGCCTACAAGAATTCTTGTCCGGATTCCTGGCACTGTAGTGTTATCTCATTATGGGGTGTTACAGTAACTCGTCCAGGACACGGGTATCAAAACTAGTTACTATACTAAAGTAGAGGTAATAAAGCTTACGTGTCGTGCCCACTTTCCCTTCGCCTGCATTCCGCCCCGAGGATTAAAGCCACCGAATTCTTTTATTGAAACAATTTGGTTTACTAGATTTTTTCTAGTTTTGTGTTTAGTAAATGTACCCCTTGAGAGAAGAGTGTGTAGAGTTCGAGAATAAATACAAAAGGTTGAGGTATATTTACTTAATTGAAACATTAAAAAGCCTAGTTACTACTATAGTTTTTCAAAAATGCCTAGTTACCAAAATTGCCCTTCTTTATTTTTAATTAATCTATTACTTGTATTACTATTGAAATAAATAAATAACTTCTAATTAAATTAGATACAACTTTTATTTATAAAACATATTACATTCATGTTGATCACAAAACTCTATTTAAATTATATATTACTTTCACTGCGATCTCATTCCTTTTTGTAAAAAAAAATATTAAACAAGTTTTATTAAATTAAGATTTAATTTTAATTGCATTCTAACTATAACTTTTTATTAAATTAGATATTACGTCTACATTTTATATATGTATGAGTATTTATAAAATCAAAATACATAAGTTTTAATACTAAAACTTTTGAAGAAAATAAAATATTTATATCACATCAACTCGTACAAAGTACGAAAATTAAACGAGTTCTAATTAGTAAGGAAATCATAGTCTGATTGAAATCCAGTAGGGTTGCAGCCGGAGCATGAGACTGGAAAAATCTCTAAGGTTTTTAGCGGTCTCAAGTTCAAGTTCGAGGAGATGACCACCCAATTTTCACCGTGTGTTCGCTGGCTCGTCGTTGTTCATCTTGTCATCACATCTTGTGGGATCCACGTCCATCTTCCATGAGCAACTTAAGGCTTGCTGACATGAAACATCTCTTGTATCAAATTACCGCTTTAGATTAGGTTTTATGAAAGTAGGGAAAAAAGAATAGAAAGAATTTGGTTTAATAGGTTCTTTTTTATTTCCTTTTGGTTTTCATACCCCATTAATTTTTATCACTTTCATATAGATAAAAGTAATTAACCCTCTATTTAAAAAAAAAAAACAACAACATGAATTTGCTATTTGTTTGTTACGTAAAATATGATTTTCTTTTTTTTTGACCTTTTATTTATTTATTTATTTTTATTTTTTGGTATTCATACCAGATTTTTGTTACCTTTTTTTATTTTCTAGTATGTAATTCATACCAAAATTTTCAAGTATGAATTTCATACAGTAAAATTCAGACCAGAAAATTCATACTTTTTGGTATGAATTTTTTGGTATGAACTTCTCAACTCTCTTCACGCAACCAAACCCCTCTCTTTGACCCTCCTTCTCCCCCGACCTGCCATCTGTCACAATCTCCCTCTCTTCTTCCCTCTAATCTTCACCTCCATCTAATTGGAGTTAATATGTAACTTCAAGATGATGTTAAATTGTCCTAAAGATGAAAGTTTGCATCAGTATCCCTTACTAGAGTTAGTCGACATGAACACTTGTGGAAACTATTCTGAGCTATCATTAGCTTCTGAGAAGCTGTTCAATTGCTTTACACTGGGTTAGATCTTCAAAGACCTTGGAATTTGAGGTCTGCATCTCAGTTTCACTCCAATATTGTTCTCATTTGCTCAGATTAGTTACCTTTTGAGTTGCTATGGTGCAATCTTCGATTCAGTTTCACTCCAATTTAGTTCTCCCTCTCCTCTTCACTCTCATCTTCACCTCCATATTCTGCAACCTTCTTTTCACCTCACACCCAACCTCCTCTGATGCAACTCTCGGCGAGCAATTCTCCAACAGCAACACACCACATCGACGCCTCCCTCTCGAACTCCTCTATTCCACTATACACCTGTCGAACCTCGCCACTAAGTCGCCGGAGTCACTGCCGCCACCACGCCACGGAAGCCATCGGAGCCGCCACCTGCTTCGTCTCACGCTAGAGCCGTCCCAACGTCGTCTTCACCTATCGGGTTTCAAAGAAACCTTCAATTTGTTTTGGCTGCTTCGTCTCAAGCATGGTTTACTTGCTTGAGCATTCTTTTGTTTATAAAAGGACAAGGAAATTGATTTTTTTTTTACCCTACACTAGAGTGTATACTTACCAAAATCAGCCAAAAAAATTAATTTAAAATTTATTAACTCATAAGATACGGCCACGCGAAGATCAGTGTGAGAACTTCCTTGTCCTTTAATCCATTGAAATTTAGTTTTAAAAGGTCGATCAACTCACTCTTTTTTAAAGCAAGAGAAATCATCTCATTAATTTTTGCAATTAGGAGTAGGGTTCTCTTACGTCATCATGTAAAATTTTTAATCGAAGAGAACAATTTCTAAGAACAAGAAGATGAAACTATAGATTTTTGGGAAACTCAATCTCTCGTTCACTCCATTAGAGAAACTTTTGATGAAAGGAATTAGTTTGTTACAACAACCTAATTTCCCTTTTTATTAGAGAAAGAGGACCGACTATGTAGTTAGAATAAAACTTATGGCCCCCGGTTCATTCTAACAAAATGACTAAACTGGCTTCACACAATTCTAATACTAAAACCGCCATATCAGTGCTTATAAACAATCAACGAGCTAGCAACATATACTTTTATATCCTCCCCTCAATTTGGAAGATCTATCAAACCCAAGTTGGAAGAGAAAAAGTAATGTTGCTTCTGCCCCAAAGTTTTAGTCATAACATTTGCAATTTGAAGACTGGTGTGTATGTAGAAAGTTCTCAAAATAATCTTTTTGAACATGGAGCCTTGTAAAATGACAATCGATTTTCAAATGCTTCGTTCTCTCATGAAAACAAGGTTAACAACAATTTTTTGAGCAGCTTCGTTATAACAAAACAAAGTTACATGCAATGATAATTCAACAAACTAATTAGTTAGCAAATATCCAACCTATACTAATTCAGTTGTAGTGATAGGCATACTTCAATACTCTGCTTCAATAGATGAACATGAGACAATTGCATGCTTCTTAGTCTTCCAAGATACCACTGAATGGCCTAGAAACACACAATAACCAGTCAATGATTTTCTTGTTGTCAAAGAAACTCACCAGTCTGCATCAGTGAATCCAATCACACTCAAATCTGATTGAACAAGATAAAATAGTCCTTTGTTCATTGTAGTCTTGAGTGTAACACCCAGAATTCAGAACTCGGAACGGTACTGGTTAGTATCTCACAATGGGTCCCGACCTCATTTTGACAACAACTTTACTAGGATCTTGTAACACCCCAAATTTTGGCGAGTTTTGATATTTATTTTATCCTACTTTTATCGATATTTTTTTAGCTTAAATACTTTTACGAGTATTTTTACGTCGTAAATTAAATTCCACGGGTATATATATATATATCTATATATATATATATATATATATATATACACATCGATATATTTTATTACCCATGTTTAAATTATTATATAATCTCGTAAAATACATTGCGAGAATGATTTTTGTATTTCAATTATAATTTTTTTTTCGAGCTTATAAGTATATGATTGATATAATTATATTCCGTATTTTATTTTACGGAAAATTTCGGACGTTTTTCCGTTTCAAAAACCCCATTCTGAGCAACAAGTATTGAGTTCATTTTTTCCCCTTATTCTTTTCCCCTTTTTTCCTTACACGCCAGGTGATAAGGCGTTTTGCCTCCCTTGGCGCCTTGGCACCTTGACGGTCCTTGCCCCCAAAGCTGGTCCTCGCCAACCTAGCTAGCCCTGTCCCTGCTTTTAGACTGGTTGACCCCTCAACTCCCCAGCCATCACTAATACATCACGCAACTCTCATCCTCACTTTTCCCCCCCTCACCTTCTCCTGTTATCTTCACCCTCTCGAACATATCGTCAGAACCGGACTGGAGCACCATCACCACAACGCCACTGTCTCCGGAGAGGACTACGGCTCTCCTCGCCCTCTGTCTTGCTTCTCCCCTATCCTCACTCTTCTCACTCAACTCTCAGCTCAACCTCTCCCTCTTTCAATCTCTGCGAACCCCATCTCTTCTTCCTTCTGTCACGCCAGATATAGGAGATACATCGCCGGAGAAGTCGTCCCTGGTCGCCTCACCTTTGCCTCTACAACGCCGCCGCCATCCTCGAGCCACCTCTGTCGAGCTTCGCCCCTGTCAACCACCTGGAGCACAGCACAACACATCAGCCGCCGTTTTCCTTTGCTCTCCTCTGTCGCCGGAGTTGCGGGTGGCCTTTGCAGCCCTCCTCCGCTGCCGCTTCTCTCCCTTTCCTTGCCGCCTACCAGAGCGCACCGAGCCGCCGCCGGTGCTGTATTTTCCCCTGCCGCCAAGCTGCTTGTTTCACAGGAAAGAAAGAAACCCTGTTTCTTTCTTTTATATGTTGACCCCCTAAAATTATGAGTAATTGCACAACTTACCCTCTATTCCTTATTTACATAAAGGACCCAACTTCTGAAAGTTTCAGATTATATCCCTGCTATTATAATTACTGAATATTGCCCAAACTTTTAAGTGCAATTTATAACCCAACTTTGGAAACTTGCATTTCTTCCCACTGCATGTGAAATTAAAGAAAATGGCCCAAGGTTTTATTTACGGACTATGACCCAAGTTTTAAAACTACATATATTGCCACAAAATGTTGTTACGGTTTTTAACTTGGATTTTTAGTACGGGGTTTATTCTTATATTATATATTACGATCAAATTTAGCATACATGCTAAATTTGCTTAGTTTGGTGTTAGGTTCGGAAGCGTCCCGATAAAGACCCGACGAATCCATTATCGACATCCGTAGATCGTCTTCCGCCTTGGACCTTGTGTGAGTATCCTCTCCCTCGATCTAGTTATGTTTAGTAGTAGTATCATGCTAGGTTGTATCTAGCATAACTTAGAGTGAATGCCAAGTAGTGGCTTTGGACCTTCGGTGAGTTTCGAGGATTTGATATTGTTTGATGGATTGATGTTGATTCTAAGCTTGAGGTGTTGGTTATCTTGTGAGGTTGTTATAAGACTTTAAGTTATATGGTTGATCTTGTGAGCGTTTTGAGGCTCGAGGTGGGGTTGTATGATCTTGTGGGATTTTGGAGTTTAGGTTTGGCTTATCCTAGTTGCGTTGTGAGTTATGATCTTGCAAGATCCGAGGGTTTAGAAGTCTTAGGACTTCTAGCTTGTGTTGAGTGTGATGTGAGCATGAGGGATTCTAGGATGCGGTCCTAGAATTGAGAGTCAAATGGTCTTGCGTAGATCATTTGTATAGAAGTCTAAGACTTCTATTGTGAGTGAGTTGTTGTTGATATAATTATCTTCTTGTGAGCAAGTTATGGGCTTCCTCCCTAAGGAAGCGAGAGTGTTGTGAGTTGAGTGTGGAGACGAGGTAAGTCTCCGGACTTACTTAGCTCGTATTCTATATATTAGATTCGATGCGTGTTTGGTGGTGTGTGTTTTATTGCTTTCATTATAACTTATAAAACCGGAATAGGATTACCGACCTTTTATATTATTTTGGCCCAAGTGTATGATAACGAGCGGTGATAACTTGCCTGGCTCCCGCGACAGCTAGGAGGTTCTCGGCGACTATCCCGTGCTGGTAGACGGTCAGATGCATCAGTACCATTCCATGCCGGTAAGTAGGGACCGAGGTGAGTTTCGGTGACTCTCGTGTCACAACCTAAGTTGAATTAGAACGGGATATGACTTAATAATAATAAGATAATAAACCGGACTTGTGTGCTTTGGAGTATATTGAGTGTTTATGATGATTGACTTGTGTTTGTGCCTTTCACCTTGATTCTAATGCCTCGAATATTAGCTAACGGTTTTATACCGATTGTTCTAGATTGTCTTGCAGGTTAGGAATGCGGTCGAGAGATCCGGAAGAGTGAGAAGCCAGGGTTCCGTACATTTTAGGAGGAGTTTGGTTGGAGTTGTATTTGGGTATTGTTTCTTGTATATTGTTATGTATTTGATGTTCGAGTCTTTGGAGTTGAGAACTCGGCTGAAGTTGTCTTTTATTTGTTTCTGGGGATCATATCATTTGCATAAAAATGTATTTCGGTTTTGCTTTTATTTGTGCCTTGTTGCAAGTTCCGGTGAAATTGTTGTCAAGCTAAGGGTCGGGACCCATTGTGAGGTCCCAACCCGTAGCATCCCGAGTCCCACGGATTTGGGGTGTTACATTACAACAATAGGTATCAGAGCCCTAGGTTGACAACAATGGCACTCGCAATCTTCTAAAGGCCGAATAAGGAATAAACAGAATCCCACGGGTTCTGAGTTTTCGTTTTCAAAATCACATGCATGAGTCGGGGTAGAATGTACGGACCACCACTCCTTCCGCGGATCTCGGTAGCTTAGTTTATTGGATTTTTGATATGTATATATATATATATATATGTATATATAGATATGGATATGAGGTTTGTAGTTATGCATGATGGAATTGATGTGTATCTTTGTGGATTGTAGTTGCATGATGACTTGATTTATATGTATAGTGAATATATGTGGACTATAGTACATGTTTGGACCTTGTATAGTTGTATTGGATTTCTGGATGTGATATATTAGTAGTAATGTGAACATAGGACTTATATATATAGTTATATATACATACACATATGGTATACTAGTTTTATATTAGTAGTAGTGGACCTTATAGTTAAGATGATAGGAAGCTATCATCGTACTTGGACAAACGCCTTTTTGGGAATAGGATAGTATATATACGATGACGAGTATGCTCAAGTACCGAGCTGAGCATCACGTTCTAGCAAACACCTTGGCGATTCATCGAACTCCTTTTGGGGACGTTAAAGAAACCATTTGAAGGATAAAGACGACATTAGCGGCAAGGACGAACAAATAGAAGGGAACTTTGAGTCAACTTAAGAAAATTCAAGATGGAAGCAATACAAGTAAAGAGAGCAACGTTAAGGTGTATAAGTGGTTATAAAGAAGCCATGATTGAACGACTACGAGGCCAATAGAGATAACGAACTTATGGTTCTTCAAGAAGATGCGTGGACAACTAAGATGCGAATCGAGAAAGAGATGGATACATTCTAACAAGGATAACGGTGGTATTCCATTAAGATGTGAAGCCTTCCTTAGACGCTCCTAAACGTGGGAGCCAAGGTGAGAAGAGTGATCGGACCATTTGCTAAGGACTGAAGATACCGTAAGTTAAGCTTACGAGGTACCAATAAGTGAAGTGTCCACATTACGAGAGTTATGAGAAGAAGGGCATGGTGGGAATTCACGTGGAATTTGCCGGATTTTGTTATGATGATAAGGCTAGGAAAGGCCAAGAAGGAAGAAGTGTGAGTAGACATGATCCCGAGAAAATGAGTGACGCAATAAGGAGCTTGAGCTATGAAAAGACTTAAGACAACAATCAAGAGGTACCAATAAGTGAAGTGTCCACGTTACGAGAGTTATGAGAAGAAGGGCATGGTGGGAATTCACGTGGAATTTGCCGGATTTTGTTATGATGATAAGGCTAGGAAAGGTCAAGAAGGAAGAAGTGTGAGTAGACATGATCCCGAGAAAATGAGTGACGCAATAAGGAGCTTGAGCTATGAAAAGACTTAAGACAATAATCAAGAGAAACGCGAACGACTATTGAGTAACGTTAAAGATTTTGAGGAGACACGCTTACAAGATAGAATGAGGCATGGTTAAGCCTATGAAGGGAGTTATATGGCGTGAGAGGTCGAGAAGTGTAGGGCTACAATATGGAAGAAGAAGAAAGCATGGAACGGGGAAAGAGCTAACGGAGTTGAGGTGGAGTACCCCAAGGAGTTTAGCTTTCATGAGAATGGTAACATGGAAGTATAGAAGAATGGTAAGTTTTGACCTTGGAGAAGGTTATTTATGAGCTAATCAACGACAGCAGAGAACACAGAGGTGCGGGTTGTCTAATGATGAGTGAAGAGGGGATGAGTAAACAAGACTATGGGAAAATAGAGGATCGAGAACAAGATCTTAGACAATGGTAAGGAAGTACATCAACGGAAGCGCAATTGTCTTAATCAAATAATGTTGAAGGAGTTCGAGAAAGTAGATGTTACAGACCTCCTAGGGGAAGGATGGAGATGACCCTTGCGACCTTCTTAGGTCATGAGAACGGCATATGGGAGAACGACCCAGAGTAGAAGTTTTAAGGTTTGATAATGGTAAAGGGAACTAGTAGATCAAGAGGAAGGTGGGAGTTTCATTGTTTGTGGTATGTAGACGGGTGTATAAAAGGAGGATGCATAATATGTTCGTTCTAACGAAGTGGGATGGTATGGTTTAGCAAGCAAAAGTTGAGTCAGATGTTTCAGACTCACACGGAAGAACCATGTGGTTGGCGTGAAAGGGGTGACCTAGATTAAGGCAACGCTGCAAGCTTAGGGTTATGATGTTAGTGCTTGGTGGATTCATGAGTGGATCTTCCAGAGTTGTGGTTTGGGAATTCTGCCTAAAGGCATACTAGTACGGTTGTGAAGATTGTTCATAAAATACCAAGAGATGATTACGGTGACCAATAAGAGTAAGAGAAAACTGAGGTTTTGAAGTTTGAAGTCGATATGAGACGTCCAAAAAGTATATGGAAGATTGAGGTTAGAACCCTACCGTCGGGTTGACTATACATAAGAAAATGAAGTATAAATTTCTACGCCTACTTGAAGAAAGGATTTCTATGGTGAAAGCTTATGTAGAAGACGAAGAGCTCCTTCCATATGTTGGGATGTCTTGGAAAACGAAGAAGATAAGATCAATTGTTTGTAAGCACGGTTAAGTCTTGCAGTTTGGACCCTTATGGTTGCGCATAAGTGAGAAACCTTAGAGGATTTTTACAATCATGTCATCAAAGAGGGAGAATGAGATTAAGATAAAGGAATACTTAAATAAGGCTACAAGAGTCAGGAGACTCGAGCAAGTCTCTCGAGTTCAAGAGATGAAAGATCCTAGAAAGAAGACGGTAAATATTGTAGCTAAAGATGGAACAATACACGAGTTTAAAGGACGTCACCCCAACATATCGAGGTAGATCATTAGTATCATGACCACTTGTAAAGTGATAAGACAAGATTTTGTCGGTTATTACGATATGTGAAGGGAAGAGAAAAGATGAAACCTGAGATATCACGGATTCCAATACGTCATAATGTGGAAATTTCCACTAAGGTCGAGCTTGATTTAATTCCGATGTCTAAGGAGCCGTATGGAATAACACTTGTGCAGAGACATGAGTTGTGGAAGCAAGTGAAGGAGGAATTGCGAGAACTTAGTGATAAGATTTCATTAGAATTAGCGAAATGCCATAAAGAACACCGAACATTATCTTGAACTATTGATTTAAAGTTGTTATGGAGAACACCAATTTTCGAATAGAGAGACGATTATCTCCGCTTGTACATCAATTACCGTTAGCCGAACAAGATAACAATGAAGAACCAAGTATCCTTCACCATGGATAGTGGATCTACGCGACCGGTTGCAAGGGTCGGTAGTCTCTTCTAAGATTAAGTAAGATTTGATTGTCACCGTTTGAGAATTCGAGACTGGGATATTGCCAACACGGCACTTTGGGACCAGCCAGGGTCACTACAAGTGGTAGTTACTCCACATGGACTTACTGATGCCCGAATAAGATACTTTGGGTCTACTCTTGGGAAAGAGCGGAAGCGTTTGACAAGTTGTCTCGGGATGGAAAACCCCGAGAGATGTGAAAGAAGTTACAAGTTTCTCAGATCTGCTGAGCATTACCAGATCTGTGAAGAGAAAGTTGTATAACACCAATTATGGTATCCTCCGGATGACAACGAAGTATTGAAAGGGACGAAGAATTGACAATAAGGTTGCTGAGAGTTAAGAGGGGATTTATTGGTGCAACTGTTTAGATTTACCTTGAGGTATTATGGGTTTGAAGTGGACAAGTGATTCTCCAAGACAAGGTCTTAATTGGGTATTAAGGAGCGATGTAAAAGTAATAGCATACTAGTATCGTTAGTAGAAGAAGTGTGAGGTAAATACTTCCTTCATTACTTGGAACTCGCGTCAAGAATTGAGGAAACATAACATCAAGATTGGTTTGACAAGAACCAAAGCCAAATGGGTAAATCGGAAGTTCGATCTTCTTTGTTGAGACAAGCAAAAAGAAACACAATAGAAATGTTTCATTGAGAAGGATCGAGAAGGAAGTTGAGTTCCGGTATATCGACCTTTTTGAGATCTTAGCGCGAGTTGGAGAGGTGATTTCAAAGTTGGCGTTGCCGCCAAGAGTAGCCGGTGTTTCATGTGTATCAATCTAGGAAGTACAGGTATGACTCGAGAAGTTTTGCCGGTCTTGATGAGTTAGTGGCGTCGTAGAACCAATGAGGCTAATACGAAGTCGGAGGATAATATCTTTGGTTGAGTTTTACGCTGAGCTAGTAGCGTTGATAGATCAAAGGGTTGGACCTAGTTCTTCCCTTAGTTGTGTATATGTGTGATGTTATATATTGTTTGCGTCCTGTGCGAGAATGGGTTTTATGACCTGAAGTATTTGTCCGATCTTGGATTGAGCAGTTAGTGTATGTAGAATAGAAGCTTAAGCCTTCCTAGTAGTGAGTTTATACCTCGGCCTTAGGGACCGAGAAGTTCGGTGTGTAGCAAGTTTCGGGATGAAACTTATTTTTAGGGGGATCTGATGTAACGCCCCAAATTTGGCGCGTTTTGTTATATATTTTATCCTACTTTTATCGATTTTTGTAGCTTTAATATTTTTACGAGTATTTTTACGTCGTAAATTAAATTCCACGGGTATATATATATATATATATATATATATATATATATATATATATATATATATATATATATATATATATATATATATATATATATCGATATATTTTATTATCAATGTTTAAATTATTATATAATCTCGTAAAATACATTGCGAGAATGATTTTTGTATTTCAATTATTTTTTTTCGAGCTTATACGTATATGATCGACATAATTATATTCCGTATTTTATTTTACGAAAAAGTTCGGGAGTTTTTCCGTTTCAAAAATCGGGTTCCGAGTAACAGGTATTAAGTTCATTTTTCCCCTATTCTTTTCCCCTTTTTTCCTTACACGCCATGTGATAAGGCGTTTTGCCTCCCTTGGCACCTTGGCAGTCCTTGCCGCCCAAGCTGGTCCTAGCCAACCTAGCTAGCCCTGTCCCCGCTTTTAGACTGGCTGACCCCTCAGCTCCCCAGCCATCACTGATACATCACGCAACTCTCATCCTCACTTTTCCCCCCTCACCTTCTCTTGTTATCTTCACCCTCTCGAACATATCGTCAGAACCGGACTGGAGCACCATCACCTCGCCGCCACTGTCGCCGGAGAGGACTACCGCTCTCCTCGCCCTCTGTCTTGCTTCTCCCCTATCCTCACTCTTCAGTTGGTATAATTTATATTTTGAAATTAAAAGTGTGGTAATGGAAGCATCTAGAATTCGTGTGCTTGAATCATTGTGAAAGTAAGGAGATTTCTAGATTAGTGAGTCAAAGTAATCATATAAAGTATGGAAGATTACTTTAGATTAGTCTAGATTAGTCTTAACCTAGAATTTTCTATTGTAATATCTTCCTTGTGAAATGTGAATGTCGGTGTTTCATGGGTGGAAGTTAACCGACATGCTTGCATATAAATACATGTAATGTGTTGTTGTAATGTAATAAAAAGAAGTGTGTGAGTTCGATCCAAATAATGCTATACACAAAGTAAGTTAACGAGTGTGAGTGCGCAACGGATACCCGCTTATATACTCGGAGTGTTGGGAACGCGGAGTTTTTCCCAACAACTGGTATCAGAGCCGAGGTTACGGTGGTGGTGTTCGGGTAAACTTTGTTGCTTATTGAATCTCGTATTGGCGTGATGGCGGCCGAGGCGATGAGGGCGTTCGAGATTCCACTCTTTGATGGGAAGATCAACTTCACTTTGTGGCAGAGTACGATTCAAGACCTCTTGGTGCAGCAGGGTCTTGACCAAGCTCTTGAGGAGGAGAAGCCTGGATCGATGAGCGAGGAGAAGTGGAGAAGCATCCAGAGAAAGGCAGTGAGTACAATTCGGTTGGCGTTGGCTCCCGATATTAAGTACGGTGTGTTGAAGGAGACCACACCGAAGGCGTTGTGGGAGAAGCTCGAGAGCATCTATGCGTCGAAGTCGTTGACCAACCGTTTGTGCTTGAAGATGGAGCTTTACTCGCTCAAGATGGAGGAAGGAGGTAATCTTCATGACCATATTAACTCGTTTAATCAACTAGTATGTCAATTGTTGAATGTTGATGACAAGATTGGAGAAGAGGAGCAAGCGTTGTTGTTGCTAGCATCATTGCCGAAGTCCTACAACTCCTTGGTGCAGACGTTACTTGTAGGAAGGAAATCTCTAACTCTAGATGAGGTGACCGCTGCTTTGCGGGAGAGTGAGAGAATGATGAAGAATGATGCTACCGACAAAGGAGAGGATCGCATACTAGTTGCGAGGGAGCGAGAACGAGGGAGGAGTCAATGGAGGAGACATGATGACCCGAGGCAGAGATCAGGCTCGCGACGAGATTGGAGTGAGGTCGAGTGCTTTTACTGCAGGGAGAGGGGTCACATGCAAGCCCGTTGTCCTCATATGAGGGAGGACTTAAAGAAGTTCACAGAGATGTCGCCGGGAAAGAAGAGAGAGGACTCCCGTACAAATGTGGTCAGTGAAGTTGGTGAAGTTGATTACGGGGATGTTTACTTGGCAACGGGCGAGGAGGTTGTGCTGCCTCGATGCATGTATGTAGAGACCAAACATTATTTGACACCTTGAAGGTTGGTGGGGAGTTTGGTCACTTCAACTCGGTGAGTGGTGAGAATTTGAAGGTCGAAGGTACCGAAAGCGTGAGGATGAGGCTTCATAACGGTACAAGCCATACTCTACACAATGTGAGGTACGTGCCATCAGCGAACTTGAATGTCATCTCGTTGGGTGCGATGACGATGAAGGGTTATAGGTTCGTCGGCACAAGGAAATGGTGCAAGGTGTTCAGAGGGAGACGCTTGGTGATGCAAGGCCGCAAGGATGAGAAAAACATTTGCTTCTTAGAAGGAAGAGCCGTGCGAGAAAAAAATGGTGGCGCCGGAGCTAAGAAGCAGACGAAGGTGAGGTTTTCAGATACGGTGGAGATTTTTAAAATATAAATTAAGGGAGGAATTGTTGGTATAATTTATATTTTGAAATTAAAAGTGGGGTAATGGAAGCATCTAGAATTCGTGTGCTTGAATCATTGTGAAAGTAAGGAGATTTCTAGATTAGTGAGTCAAAGTAATCATATAAAGTATGGAAGATTAGTTTAGATTAGTCTATATTAGTCTTAACCTAGAATTTTCTATTGTAATATCTTCCTTGTGAAATGTGAATGTCGGTGTTTCATGGGTGGAAGTTAACCGACATGCTTGCATATAAATACATATAATGTGTTGTTGTAATGTAATAAAAAGAAGTGTGTGAGTTCGATCCAAATAAGGCTATACACAAAGTAAGTTAACGAGTGTGAGTGCGCAACAAATACCCTCTTATATACTCGGAGTGTCGGGAACGCGGAGTTTTTCCCAACATCTTCTCACTCAACTCTCAGCTCAACCTCTCCCTCTTTCAATCTTTGCGAACCCCATCTCTTCCTTCTGTCACGCCAGATATAGGAGATACCTCGCCGGAGAAGCCGTCCCTGGTCGCCTCGCCTTTGCCTCTACAACGCCGCCGCCATCCTCGAGCCACCTCTGTCGAGCCTAGCCCCTGTCAACCACCTGGAGCACAGCACATCACATCAGCCTCCGTTTTCCTTTGCTCTCCCCTATCGCCGGAGTTGTGGGCGGCCTTTGCAGCCCTCCTCCGCTGTCGCTTCTCTCCCTTGCCTCACCGCCTACCGGAGCGCACCGAGCCGCCGCCGGCGCTGTATTGTCCCCTACCGCCAAGATGCTTGTTTCACAAGAAAGAAAGAAACCCTGTTTCTTTCTTTTATATGTTGACCCCCTAAAATTATGAGTAATTGCACAATTTACCCTCTATTCCTTATTTACATAAAGGACCCAACTTCTGAAAGTTTCAGATTATATCCCTGCTATTATAATTACTGAATATTGCCCAAACTTTTAAGTGCAATTTATAACCCAACTTTGGAAACTTGCATTTCTGCCCACTGCATGTGAAATTAAAGAAAATGGCCCAAGGTTTTATTTACGGACTATGACCCAAGTTTTAAAACTACATATATTGCCATAAAATGTTGTTACGGTTTTTAACTTGGATTTTTAGTACGGGGTTTATTCTTATATTACATATTACGATCAAATTTAGCATACAGGCTAAATTTGCTTAGTTTGGTGTTAGGTTCGGAAGCGTCCCGATAAAGGCCCAACGAATCCATTATCGTCATCCGTAGATCGTCTTCCGCCTTGGACCTTGTGTGAGTATCCTCTCCCTCGATCTATTTATGTTTAATAGTAGTATCATGCTAGGTTGTATCTAGCATAACTTATAGTGAATGCCAAGTAGTGGCTTTGGACCTTAGGTGAGTTTCGAGGATTTGATATTGTTTGATGGATTGATGTTGATTCTAAGCTTGAGGTGTTGGTTATCTTGTGAGGTTGTTATAAGACTTTAAGTTATATGGTTGATCTTGTGAGCGTTTTGAGGCTTGAGGTGGGGTTGTATGATGTTGTGGGATTTTGGAGTTTAGGTTTGGCTTATCCTAGTTGCGTTGTGAGTTATGATCTTGCGAGATCCGAGGGTTTAGAAGTCTTAGGACTTCTAGCTTGTGTTGAGTGTGATGTGAGCATGAGGGATTCTAGGATACGGTCCTAGAATTGAGAGTCAAATGGTCTTGCGTAGATCATTTGTATAGAAGTCTAAGACTTCTATTGTGAGTGAGTTGTTGATATAGTTATCTTCTTGTGAGCAGGTTATGCGCTTCCTCCCTAAGGAAGCGAGAGTGTTGTGAGTTGAGTGTGGAGACGAGGTAAGTCTCCGGACGTACTTAGCTCGTATTCTATATATTATATTCGATGCGTGTTTGGTGGTGTGTGTTTTATTGCTTTCATTATAACTTATAAAATCGGAATAGGATTACCGACCTTTTATATTCTTTTGGCCCAAGTGTATGATAACGGGCGGTGACAACTTGCCTGGCTCCCGCGAGAGCTAGGAGTTTCTCGGCGACTATCCCGTGTTGGTAGACGGTCAGATGCATCAGTACCATTCCATGCCGGTAAGTAGGGACCGAGGTGAGTTTCGGTGACTCTCCTGTCACAACCTAAGTTGAATTAGAACGGGGTATGACTTAATAATAATAAGATAATAAACCGGACTTGTGTGCTTTGTAGTGTATTGAGTGTTTATGATGATTGACTTGTGTTTGTGCCTTTCACCTTGATTCTAATGCCTCGAATATTAGCTAACGGTTTTATACCGATTGTTGTAGATTGTCTTGCAGGTTAGGAATGCGGTCGAGAGATCCGGAAGAGTGGGCAGCCGGGGTTCCGTACATTTTAGGAGGAGTTTGGTTGGAGTTGTATTTGGGTATTGTTTCTTGTATATTGTTATGTATTTGATGTTCGAGTCTTTGGAGTTGAGAACTCGGCTGAAGTTGTCTTTTATTTGTTTTTGGGGATCATATCATTTGCATAAAAATGTATTTCGGTTTTGCCTTTATTTGTGCCTTGTTGCAAGATCCGGTGAAATTGTTGTCAAGCTAAGGGTCGGGACCCGTTGTGAGGTCTCAATCCGTAGCATTCCGAGTTTTGCGGATTTGGGGTGTTACATTACAACAAGACACAAATAAAGGAAACCGAAATTCATAAAGCGATGGTTTAAAATGACATGAATGTAACACAAACGTCTAACAACCAACAATACTTAAGAAAATAAAAGTCTAGTGTCGTCATGCTATAAAGGAAATATCAATATAAAACCCAACCCCATTCTAGGGTGTACGGAGACCCGGCTGACCACTACTTCTGGATCACTCAACTACTGCTCTAACATGCGGTAAATCTAAACAACAAAATAAAACAACCGTTAGCTAGCTATCTAAATGTTAGATAAATGAAAATAGCACACACACACACAATAGCAACTAAACACACAACATGCCTTCAGAGGATCCATTTTTATTATCTTCATTAAGGTCATTCACTCTTACTAATGATACTTATTTTGTGACACGAGAGATTTCCAAACCTCGCCTCCGCCCTCGTGTAACCATCAGGAACGGATCCGATGCACCTCACCTTGTACCTGCATGATATGGGTATAGAGAACCTCCCAGTCTCCTGTCAGAGCTGGCAATGATGTCACCACCCATTATACATACACTTGGGCCATAAAAATAATAAAGGTCGTCCTATGCATGTTATAATTATTAAACAATCAACACACACCACTATCATCATTCAGCCAACATCTAGAAACCAAGTAAGTCGCAAGGACTTACCTGAATCAAATCTCAACTCTCTTAATCTCAACTCGATCTGCAACCGTAGAAACTCATTTGCCTGTTATACAAGGCAAGTGGATCAAAATACATCCCATATTCTTAGAAGTCTATAACTTCTAAGATGGTCCCGAAACTCAAGAATATTCTATAACCTAGTTTCAAACTCTCCTTTGGAACCCATTTCCGCAATTTAGCTCTCAAGCGATAGTTCGCTAAAGCTTTATAAGAGTTAAATACAATTCTTGATTTTCATAAAAAGTCGCTAAGGTCCAACTTTGGCTTAAGATACGAGGCTCGAATAAAAATATAAAAATTTCGAATTAAATCTCTAAGTCATCTATGATATACATGCTACTCATACGAGCAAAGATATCTCAAAATTACCCAGCCACAACTCCTACTTAAATTCTTAAAGTTGGTTAAAACATCCAAGAATTCTATACTTAGCCAAATTCTGGGTTCTTTCACAAACTACACAGTCAGCCCAGTTTGGACACCTATAGATCCAGATCCGACCGTTGGATCGATCCCAACTTTTGATACATCACATTATAACTATTCTTCTATATCATACTAAAATTTGAATGGTGGATTATGTTTCTAAAATATAGAAATAGAGGCTCAAAGTCAGCAGTTTCACACCAAATTTTCTGTAAGAAAATAGCTTGCATTACATTCTTCATAGGGTTCCTCTGAACATCACTCTTCTAATCCAACCTACCTACTGGTCCAAGGTCCTAAGTTCACCAATAGCATAACAGTACACTCTATCAAGGGGGAGATTGATAACACCACCTTTGATTGTGAGTTGTTTATATTGATGATGGAAGACTTAAACATTTATTTAGCGGTTTTATAAACTAACAAATATCGATCATATTTCTAGATTGTTTGGTTTGTGTTTGTTAAATTTCTGCAGGCTTTGGAAAGCATTTGAAGGGTCCTGAAAATGGATTACAAGAGACAAGCAATTTTGAATTAGGGTTCAAGGCTTTGGAAAGCATTTCAAGGGGCCTTGAAATGGATTACAAGATACAAGCAGTTTTGAATCAGGTTTCAAGGGACGGAACTGAAGCCTTGAACATCGATGTAAGGGAGAGTTCAGATGAAGATGTTTCAGCGTGCAAAGGCTTTTCAAACAACAATAATCAAATCTCAACAAACCAAATCAAGAATCTCTACCAAGGATAACAAGAAGATCTTTAAATGGCACATGCAAAAGAGAGAATCTAGACCTTAAACAAGAAGATCTTCAACGGCATATCCTAAGGAGAAGATCTCGGATTCCAATGAACAAGATCTTCAGCAAACAAGATCTCATAAAGATCTTAACAACCGAAGATAACAAGAAGATCTCAGCACAAGGTATCCAAAGGATCTACAACAAGATCTCATAAAGATCTTAACAGCCGAAGATAACAAGAAGATCTCAGCACAAGATCTCCAAGGGATCTACAACAACAAGATCTCGGATTTTAAGATCTAGAATCTTCAAATACCAAAGATCTTCAACTACTCATTTCCAAAGAGAAGATTACGGTGATCTTCAACGTACGTCAAAGAGAAGAAGCAAAAGAGAGAGGATAGAAAATCTACAACGGCTATCTCATCTCAACCAAGAAGCGTTTTCTATGGAGAAGAAGAAACATCAACAACGGTCATCTTCTCAACGGCTAGAAGACTTCTCCTTCAAAGACTATAAATGAAGATGTCGATTGAGAAAACAACAACAAGATTACACGGAAATATCTAAAGTCTTCAAGCGATCCAAAGCATCTTCATTCGATCCAAGAAGTTTTTCTTCCTCTTGGTTTACAAAAGTTTTATTCCTTAGAGAGAGAAAAATACGAGAGCTTCATTGAAATATCTAGAGAGTGTTATACTCGAGTGTGTGTTACTCTGCGAAGTAACTAGGCTATTATAGCTAGGTTAAGACTTGGAACTAGATCGTAGCATTGGCTACCGTGAGAGAAGAAAGAGATTTCTTCTAGTTTGTATCTAGGACTCTTTGAAGCTGATAATAAATAGTTAAATCATACGGGTAAATCCTTAGACGGAGAGTAGGCTTTTAGAGCTCAACTTCGTAAACATATCCCGTGTCGATCTTTTCAATACCGCACTGTAAGAGTCTTAGTCTTTGAGGTACTGAGTTGTGCAGAGTTGTGCCTGAACCCCCTGCGGCCAGGACCAGGCGCCCCTGCGGGCCACCCGAGCCGCCCTTGAGACCAGTTCATCCGCCTCTGCGAATTCTGGTGTGTTACAGCCGCTTTTGTTGACCGCTTGACCCGTGCTTTACCTTTCCTTACCCTATAAGTATCTTCTCTTACCTTTTGATGAGGGTTTCACCTTCTTACAACTTCATCTTCTCTCCCTTACGTTCTTCTTCCTTCTCCTTCCTCCTTTGAATCTTCTTCTTGTTTTCCTTGATCTTGCAAGAGTTTTGAAGAGAGCTTGGTGTAGCTTTGGATGATGATGATGTTTGAGGACGTTGTTGTGCTTGTGTTGAACCAACTTTGAGGTTGTGGTGTGTGTTCTTCCTCTATTAGGTTCAGCTTGGTGAGTTCTTCTTTCCTTTCTTCCTTTCTTTCTACTTTTCTCCCCTTTGCCTTTCTAGCTTAGAATTCCACAAGATTTTATCTTGTGGCAGCCATCCTAGGCTTTGTTTGATGTATATATGTATGTATATGTATGTATGGTGCTGCTGGCTGAAGAAGAAGTGAAGAGAGGCGATTGAAGGATCGAAGAGAAGTCGAAGACGAGCCTCTGATGTCCAGCCGCCCCTGCGCCACCTTAGGGCCGCCCCGGTGCCGGCCAGACGTCGTGCCAGCGCCACCCAGGGCCGACCCTGCGGATCCTTGCTTTCCAGCCATGCTTTGTTCTTGTCACGCAGGTGTGTCTTGCTTTTGGGCTTGCCTAAGGTTGGCATTGTCCCTTCCTTTCCTTGTGTGAGTGTGTATTATCATGCTAGGTATAGATGAGAGTGTGATGATGATGTTATGATCATGTAATGCCTTGTACGGCTTTGAGGATCTAGGATGTAGAGTGAGAGTTATAGGTTGTATATGATCCTTATGGATCCCTTTGGGTATAGGTGTGACCCCTTTGATTGATAGAAGATTGATATATCTCTATGCCTTGTTATTAGGCAGTGTCCCTCTCTGGATTGAGGTTTATCGTGGTTGAGAGTATCAGAGGTTGAGGTAAGTCCGTAGGACTTACTTATCTACCATCCTTATATTGGGTGTTTGCATGAGTGGTGTGTGTGTTATATGCTTGTTATGATAGCATGCGATGTTGATTATTACCGACCTATGTTTTATTGATAGCCCCCTTGTGTGGCAGTGATAACCTTTCCCTTTCATCCTGTAAGGAGTTGGGAGGTTCCCTGACGTCAGGCCAGACCTGGTATATAGGAAGGGCACAACACCACTCTCATAGGGTACACGGGTTGTGTGACCGACACTAATCCAGATGGCTAACAGGCCTAGAGGTGAGGATGACATGTTCCTTGTGTCACATAGTTTCATATATATATATATATATATATATATATATATATATATATATATATATATATATATTAACGATTTGAGTGGATGACCTTATATAAAGATAATAAACCGGGTATATGTGTGACAGCATGATTATGTGTTTATCTTTGATGACTTTGGGCTTGTGCTTATGCATTACCTTATATATGTATGGTTAGCTAACGGTTTTATACCATGTTGTAGATGTTGTGCAGGATAGGAGAGTTGTTGAGTGATCCGGTATGGTGGCAGGCCGAGGACTCTCGTACATTAGGTGGTTATGGTTTTGGGGATGTTATGTACCTCCAGCGTGAGGATGTTGTTTTGTATACCTCCTGTGTCAGGATGATGTTTTATACTAGGCTATGATTTTGTATACCTTTTGATGTACAGTTTTATACCGTTGTATGTATTTGTTTTATATATGTCAGCGCCATGTTGTAAGGTCCAATGAACTTGTTGTCAGGCTAGGGTCAGGATTTACTGTGAGATCCTAGCCTAATGTGGCATCCCGAGTCCCGAGATTTGGGGTGTTACACACACCATATCTTACTTTACTGTGACTAATGTTGCTTTGCAGTTTTACAAAGTCAAGGCCCTTGAAATAACTTTCAAAGCCCTTGAAAACAAGTTGTGTCACAAAGAGCTCCGATCGACATCAAGGCCTTTGAAATTAGTTTCAAAGCCTTGAGATAGGTTTTTGCGAAAATTTCTCATACTCTATTCAACCCCCCTTCTAGAGTATTTATATCCTTTATATTCACCTTACGGTTCTTCACGGGCGGTGACCACTTGTCCAGTTCTACAAGAGACTGGGAAGTGCTCTTGCAACCAAGGCCCATAGGTAACGGGTAGATGCATCTGATTTATTCATGTCGGCAGTCAGAAGAGTAGGCGAGTTTTGGGAGATTCTCGTGTGACAAAAGAAGTTGAATTAGTAATGAATAACTTTTATAAAGCTAATAACCGGTTGTGTTCGAGCATGCTATATGTTTATGTTCTTAAGTTTTTTTGTTCCTTTATTGTCTTTCTGATATCTAGACTGTTAGCTAATGGTTTATACCGATGTTGTAGATGTCGTGCAGGTTAGGGACGTTACTGAGTGATACGGACGGAGTGGTCAGCCGAGGTTCCCGTACATCATAGGGCGGAATCGGATTTATATTTCTATTGTTGTCTTATTAGCTGTTGTTGAACTCGGCTGCTGACCGAAGGTATTTCTATGGTCGTCTATACCCAATCAAAAGTAAATCCCGACCTAGCACTAAGAACAAGTATAGTGATTAAGTAAGGGTCGAACCCAAGATAGTTAAGGTGTTTTAGTTGCAATTATCCATTATAATGACAAGTGACACAAAGCGGGGGGGGGGGGGGGTG
>BSUD01000003.1:55097702-55114221 GCA_033239045.1 Fagopyrum esculentum | reverse complement strand
GGGTTGGTTGAATTGATGCACAAAAACTTATGAAAACGATTAATGCGACAATTAAGACAATAATGGATGAATCTACACTAGGTTGATTCTAAGCATGCAATTGCTACTTTGGTACGTTCCTTTTATAAATTCTTAAGTAATCTCCCGTCTCGATCATACATATGTGTTAAGCCAACCGGCATCAACACAACTTAACTTATTAAAGTTCCGTAAACGTACAAGAACAAATAACAAGTTAGCATTCAAACAAAGACTAAGGAATATAAAGAGAAGATTAAAACCGTTAAACTTATCTTTATATTTGTGTTCTTTTTCTTTAAGAAATCACAACCCGTTATTACTTAAAGTTGCTACTAGATTAAAGACCCGAACCCGGAACCTGTTAATCCTAGTTGTTTACATGCACTTTAGAACCTAAGGTGATCAATCTCAAGTAACAGTTAACATGCAATTAAACAATGGAGATCAAGGAAACACAAAGCATTACTGAATATAAACTTATATTAAAAAGAAGTTACAACCAAAGTAACAAAGCAGCTTCAAACCAACCCAATGTAGCAAGGGAGTTAGCAACTCATTACAATGGAAAAACTCAAGTCTAAAATGGATTTTGTGGGGAAAAGTATGGATAATTCTAGCAATCAGCCATGGACTATTTATACTACAAAAGACACTTAATTAGGAGTAAATAGCCTGCCTAAAACAGCCACCTTTAATGCCATAAAGGTGGTTTAAACAGCCGGAGTAAAGCTTCTGACGTTAAACCGCAGGGGCGGCCTTCAAGAACCGCAGGGGTGGTTTAGGCAGAATCGGTTGATCTTCTTCAGTACCGCTGGGTCGGCTACACAACTCCGCTGGGTGGATCTTTAATGCACTTCAACGTCTGACCTTTCGCCTTCTTGACGTTTTTGATGTCAAGCCACCGGGGCGTCCCAATGCCGACGCAGGGGCGGTGACACTGACTCTTCACCTTCCAGCTCCTAAGGTGAGGCGCAGGCAGGGCGCAGTGGGAGGCGCAGGGGAGCTGGTCTTCGTCTTGTCAAGGCAAGTCACCGCAGGGGCGGCTGCAAGGACCCGCGGGGGCGGTGGAGCAATAGAAGCTTTGCTTCTTGATCGATCTTCACTCCTAAATGCTTATAACTCCTTCTTTAGCTTCTTTTGATCTTCTTCTTCTGGACCAAGGAGTTAGTAGCATTAAACCGACACTAATGCAATAAAAAGACTCTATAAACTACCCTAAATGATAGTGATTCCATCACCTATCAGCTGCGAATCTTTTTGCTTTTCCATTTTGTTAAACCTTTGGTTTTTATATAAGTTTTGGTTTTCATTTATTTGTGCCTTTTTGCAAGATCCGATGTTATTGTTGTTACTCTGAGGGTCGGGACCCATTGTGAGGTCCTAGCCCGTAACGCTTCGAGTTCCCAAAACTTGGGGTGTCACACATTTAGAAGTTCCCTTTGCCTCTTCATAAGAAGAAGGCTCATACACAAACAAAACTTGTGACAAGGAAGCAAAATATTCAGAAATATCCATGGCATCTACTAATATTACATAATCATAAGTCCATGAAGAAATACACTTAGCTCGAGAAGATCTCCTCATGTTGGTATTAATTGGTATGAAAGGACATACTCATGGCTTTGAAATTGTTGAAAGACCGTCAACTGATGAAGAATCTCTCATGAATTGTACTGAAGCACGTTGTACTGATAACATGTATTATAGTCTATATTTTGTGATTGGTTTGGACGTTTTATCTTCATAAATCTGCATGTCTGGATGTATATTCTTTGATCATTATGTTGTTTTGTCTACCTTTGCAAGAATCGAGGTCTACACCTAGTTTCGTTGTGATTGTAGGGAAAATAGCACGTTTTGGAACAAAATGGAGCTAAGGAAGCTAAGGAGTCATTGGAGCTACATTATGGAGCATTGAGGAGCTACAAGAAAGGCTCACGAACCATGGAAATGAGTTGGAAGATTGATTTTGGACCAGATCACAGAGATTGACGCTTAACTGAGATTCACCTCGGTTGGCTACAGTACCACCTCGACGGAGGTGATCTTCAGGACAGGCTGGACCGAGGTGAATACTATAACGGCCATGAGATCTTTATTTTAGGCTGAGTTATTGTATTTATGGAAAGTGAATTTCCTATATTTTAGGATGGGTTTTTGGAAGGAAGCATATCTTTTTGGCTGATTTATTTGGAAGTTTGGAAGATATTCTAAGGAAGGAAATTGCCTTTAAGGATATCTTATCTTAGGAAGGTGATTCTCCTATATAATGAGATGGATTTTCTGGAGATTAAATATCTCGGAATATCCGGATCAAGGAGCAGAGTTCTCCAGAGTTGGAAGTTTGGAAGGAAGTTTGAAGGTTGAAGATCAAGAAAGGAAGGAAGCTAGTTTGAAGGAAGTTGTAAGATTCTCTTAGTTTGGTTTGATTGTTGTCTTTTTTGATTGTGATTGAGGAACACAGTTTGCTTTGTTTGTATGATTGATTGATTCAGTTATTGAGACCTTTGTGTTAAGGTTTTCTTGTTTGAATATTGATTCCTTTCTTAAATATTTGATTATTGTTATCATGATGATTGTTGGCTAAGTTCTTTATGCAATTCTAGGATGATTGGCTGAAAGTTGTGGGAAAGACGATGAAAGAATGAGCCTTTATCCCAGTGGACCCTGAAGACGAACACCTCGGTCATTCGTGGAACATCTCGACCGAGATGGTACATAAACTGAGCAAGGCGAGCCCTTTCATGATCCTAATCTGAGTTGAGGTTTCAGTTTGCCAAATCCTATCCTTGTTATACCTTTCCTAGTTCAACGCAAGCTTAGGATGAGACTTACCCTGTGATTCCTTTGTTTGTATACCCAAGATCATGAGTGTAGCTAATAAAGGTTTATCCTTTATTGTGGTTTGAGTGTGCCTTCATCCCATCCTCGAGATTTAATCTGAGACTTACCCGGTAAAGGTTGATTCTATCCCCTTGGGTGGTGTGTTGGTTTGAGATTATAGTTCCTTTCCTTAGTACCTTGAGACTTACCCGGTAAAAGGTTCTTTGGTTTGGGATAGTGTGTAGTGAGACTTACCCGGTGATCTATTCCCACCTCATAAACACCTTCCCTTTGCAAACCTCAGCTTTGTCCACGTTATCTTTTGAGATCTTGAGTCAGAACCACAATTGGATGCTTAAATCTCTAGAATCCGCATTCCCTTTACCTGATTATTACATCATCTTTGATATCATTGCTTGTTGCTTGTGTTTTATTGACAACCTGAATTACCGATCTTTGTTTCACCACAGTCCTTGTGTTCGACCCTAGAATTCTTGCTTTTATTACAATCGATCCATACACTGCGGGTTCGCTATTTGCAATTGTTCTTGGTATAAATATTAAAGCTTGCACACACCTTTTGGAGCGAACAAGTTTTTAGCGCCGTTGCCGGGGACTTGGTCAAGACCAAGTTCGGTATTTGGTTGTCTAGCTTAGAAGCTTTTTCTTTTGCATTTGATCTTTTACTATGAGTTTTGTAGTTTTCAGGATTTCCAATGGTTGCAAGTCGCTATGAACCTGCATTTGATCCAGTTTGGAGAGTAAGACAACTTGCTAGGGTGGACCATTATGAATATTTGTTGCGCTTTTTTGCGTTCATCGAGTTTAATGATGAATGGGAATGAGAAGACGCTATTGAAGAGGAGCTTGCGATATGTGATGAACTGAATGTCTCTAAAAAAGATTTATTAGCAACCCCTTGAAGATCCTCTTGAATCAAAGAGGGAGTATTTGAAGAAGAAATTAGAGAAGCTCGAAGAAAGTTTCCTATCCTATGTTGAGTCAAAAGAGGCATATAAGGAAAAATTGTTAAAAGAGATGGAAGATGCCAAAAATGTTATTTCTAAGGTTGAAAAAGCCTTGGAAAATCATTTATCTAGCAAGGAAGAATTCCAAGTCTTGAGTGTTCCTCCTATCGAACCTGAAGTCCCTCTAGGAGTTACTAAAGAAGAGGAGGATGTACGAAACCTTGACTCAACTGTTGATGCAATGGTCGAGGTGGAAGAGGAATCTGCTGAGTTGGAAGAAGAGAAAGATGTAGAGAACCTTGGCCAAATTACTGAAACTGTGGCCAAGGTTGAAGAGAATCCAACTGAGTTGGGAGATATTCATGTGTGGATTATCATCCTAACATGAAACTTCTCCGAAGCTTTGAAGAACTTTATAAGGTACTTGCTTCTACCCACTTTAAAGTTCTAAATGTATTTAGGGATGCACCGAAGAGTTGGAGGTCTTTTCCGAAGGAACCTCCTAAGGTCAAGATGAAACCTCCCTTATATTTGCTGAAAGAAGATGCTCCTTGGACTACGAGGAACAGAGCTAGCAAGCACTTCACCGTTAAGGCGATGAAGTGTCTTTTGTTCAAGTATGGGGTCACTCATGTGACAAAGACCATACGTCATCCCCAAGCTGGAGATGAGGGAGCTAAGTGGATTCTCAAGAAGCCAATTTCTCGATCCAGGAAAGGATGGGATGCAAAACTGAATTATGTCCCATGGAAGCATTGGAAGACCAGTAGGATTCCAGTGAGAACCAAACCGTACAAGCTTGTAGGTGGGAGATCCTACCATTTGCAGGTGAAATTAGGAACCAAAACCTTCTTGAAAGAGTTTTATTGCGGATGTGATGAGCACTCCAAGATATTCGAGGTACATTGAGTAATTCCATGGAGAAAGGTCCAGCTAGCGACCTTAAACCAAGCGCTTCTTGGGAGGCAACCCAAGTTATTGCTTTCTTTTCCCTTTTCTAGTTTAGTTTAGATAGTTTGCTTCGTGTTTTGTGCGTCCTCCTAGACAGGAATCAGGTACTCTCTAAGAAGAAATTAAAACTCAGGAGCTACATGGAAGGATTGATGTTCGAGAAGTTGAGAAAATGGAGCTTGACTGAGATACATCTCGGATGCTGTCAGAACGCCTCGACCGAGATGTTCTTCGCCAACCGAGATGGTCTTATCTGGGAGTTGTTTCTTATTTCTTTATGTAGTTCAGCTATGTCCGGTGAGTACTTATTTCTTATGACTTATATTTGACCCATTGAGACAATGTGTCCCAAGTATGGGGTGTTTGTATGACTTGTATGACTCTCTTGATCTTTGATTATGATCTTATTTGGCTCTATGTGCTTATCTGTCATTACATGCATACATACAAGTTTCTGTTTGAGAAAAACGTCAAAAACCAATTTAAGAACTTTTTTTGACTCGACCGAGACGTTCTTGGCCAAACGAGGTCATGAAAACCGAGGCACATCTCGGTTAAACACCTCGTACACCGTCAGAACACCTCGACCAAGATGGGTTTTTAATTGAAAGATTTTCGAAACGTTTTTGTGCTTCTTTTAATGGATATGACCTCAATGAAGATTTTGTCTGCAAATTGATTTTGAAATCTTTATATGCTCGAAAGGTTTTATGATATGTTTACGTTGCTAAATGCTTTGTTTGAAATTCTAGCATGTTTAATACTTTGTTTTTATCAAAATTATGTTGGATTTGAAGGTTGACACCACATTATGAGTTCTCTCACATTCTTCTTGGGATGATTAAGGCACTTCATTCTCTTCTTCTTCTTCTTCTTGATCATGCTTTAGCCCCTCATATACATATTTGCCTCCCTTTACCTATCCGGGAATTTGGATGTAGTTGATGAAAAGCGTGTGAAGTGAAGTTGAGATCTTGGTTGAAAGTGTTAGAAAGAAATAAGTCAGGCTTGGGGACGTTGATCTTGATGATAAGTAACTCGGCACCATTCACATAGCCGGGTGTTTGTGTTTTTCCAAAGTCGGATGGATCGATAGTCCTAACGGGTCATTGTATGTGCATCAAGGGTTTGAGGCATCTCGAGAAATTGATGATTGCTGATCTCCTAGGCTTCGGTTATTGTACACCTCTGTCCATGCTCCCAAAAAGTAAAGTAAAAATAAGCAAAGCTTATTGGTGGAAGATGTTTTGATTCAAAGAAAGTGAAAGTAAGATCCTATTCCCATATTCTAGCACCACATTACCCTATATACATCCCACCCTGACACGTTTCTTGAACTCTTTTGGAAGCCCTTGAGATCTTGAGTATGTTGATTGACTTGGTGGTTTAAACTGGATTATACATGATTGATTTCGATAAATATAATTTATTATGCGTTCTATGACTTTATGCAAAGATGAACAACTTTCTTATATTTATAAAATGTTTTGATCATGTCTTGATTTTATTTGCCATGAAGCATTCTCTTAGGGTGATCTATGAATAGAGTACACCACCAAAAGATTTTGAAATGGTTTTCATTGATATTTTTGATGACTTATAATCCATTCTATCTTGTATCTAAGATTTGGATCTTGCTTGGGGACCAGCAAGGGACAAGTATGGGGTATTTTGATAGCATGTATTATAGTCTATATTTTAGGATTGGTTTGGACGTTTTATCTTCATAAATCTGCATGTATGGATGTATATTCTTTGATCATTATGTTGTTTTGTTTACCTTTGCAAAAATCGAGGTCTACACCTAGTTTCTTTGTGATTGTAGGAAAAATAGCACATTTTGGAACAAAATGGAGCTAAGGAAGCTAAGGAGTCATTGGAGCTACATTATAGAGTATTGAGGAGCTACAAGAAAGGTTCATGAACCATGAAAATGAGTTGGAAGATTGATTTTGGACCACATCAGAGAGATTGACGCTTAACTGAGATTCACCTCGGTTGGCTACAGTACCACCTCGACCGAGGTGATCTTCAGGACAGGCTGGACCGAGGCGAATATTATAACGGCCATGAGATCTTTATTTTTGGCTGAGATCTTCTATTTTTGGAAACTGAATTTCCTATATTTTAGAATGGATTTTTGGAAGGAAGCATATCTTTTTGGCTGATTTATTTAGAAGATTGGAAGATTGGAAGATATTCTAAGGAAGGAAATTGCCTTTAAATATATCTTATCTTAGGAAGGTGATTCTCCTATATAAAGAGATGGATTTTCTGGAGATTAAATATCTCGGAATATCCGGATCAAGGAGCAGAGTTCTCCAGAGTTGGATGTTTGGAAGGAAGTTTGAAGGTTGAAGATAAATGAAGGAAGGAAGCTAGTTTGAAGGAAGTTTGAAGGAAGGTTGCAGGAAGTTGTAAGATTCTCTTAGTTTGGTTTGATTGTTGTCTTTTCAGATTTTGATTGAGGAACGCGGTTTGCTTTGTTTGTTTGATTGATTGATTCAGTTATTGAGACCTTTGTGTTAAGGTTTTCTTGTTTGAATATTGATTCCTTTCTTATATATTTGATTATTGTTATCATGATGATTGTTGGCTAAGTTCTTTATGCGATTCTAGGGTGATTGGATGAAAGTTGTGGGAAAGACGATGAAAGAATGAGCCTTTATCCAAATGGACCCTGAAAGCTCGAGCCTTTACCTTAACCGATGAACACCTCGGTCAGTCGTGGAACATCTCGACCAAGATGGCACATAAACTGAGCGAGACGAGCCCTTTCCTGATCCTTATATGAATTGAGGTTTCAGTTTTCCAAATCCTATCCTTGTTATACCTTTCCTAGTTCAACGCAAGCCTAGGATGAGACTTACTAGGTGATTCCTTTGTTTGTATACCCAAGATCATGAATGTAGGTAATAAAGGTTTATCCTTTATTGGGGTTTGAGTGTGCCTTCATCCCATCCTTGAGAGTTAACCTGAGAATTACCCGGTAAAGGTTGATTCTATCCCCTTGGGTGGTGTGTTGGTATGAGATTATAGTTCCTTTCCTTAGTACCTTGAGACTTACCCGGTAAAAGGGTCTTTGGTTTGGGATAGTGTGTAGTGAGACTTACCCGGTGATCTATTCCCACCTCAAAAACACCTTCCCTTTGCAAACCTCAGCTTTGTCCACGTTATCTTTTGAGATCTTGAGTCGGAACCACTGGATGCTTTAATCTCTAGAATCCGCATTCCCTTTACCTGATTACTACATCATCTTTGATATCATTGTTGTTGCTTGTGTTTTATTGACAACCTGAATTACCGATCTTTGTTTCACCATAGTCCCTGTGTTCGTCCCTGAAATTCTTGCTTTTATTACAATCGATTCGTACACTGCGGTTTGCTATTTGCAATTGTTCTTGGTATAAATATTAAAGTTTGCACACACCTTTTGGAGCGAATAACCACTGATATACCCTCAGCTATAATATCTGATTCAATATTCTCGTCATGATGTTTAAACACAGATGGCCAAATCCTAGTAGATGCAGTTGTAGATGGTGAAGCAGGATCTGATTGACGTGTTTTTGTTAGAAAGGAAATTGTTCTTCATTGAACATTACATCTCTGCTCAAGAAAACTTATTTGGTATCCAAATCAAACAATTTATATCCCTTCTATTGTGGTGGATAATCAATGAAAAAAGCATCTCCACCCTCTTGGATCAAATTTGTCAATTCCTCTCTTGATCACTGTAGCATAACACAAGCACCCGATACCCTTAAGGTTATCATAATTAGGTGGCATCTTGAACAATAATTCAAATGGTGTCTTTCACTTGGTACTTACTAGAGGCAATTTGGTGATCATGGTTGCCAACACACATCCCTCCCATAATTCTTTAGTTAAATTTGCATGAATACTTAAAGACCTGACAGTCTCAATCAGACACTTGTGTTTCCTTTTGATCACACCATTTTATTTAGGTTTATAAGCATTGTCCTTTGATGTAAAATTCCCATATCAGAAATAAATTGTCTGCATCTCCCATTGACTATCTCATAACCATTGTCTGACCTTATCTTCTTGGGAATCAACCAAATTGTGTTCTCCATTAACACAAAATCCTTGACTATGTCAAACACCTGTATCTTATCATGCAATAAGCATGTCCAAGTTGCTCTACCCATATCATCAACTATGGTAAAGAAATATCTTTCTCCATTTTGATTAGGCACACTGAAAGGACCCCATAAATCCACATGAATCAAGTCAAAACATTCAACAGAAGTTGATTCTCTTTTACTAAATGGCAATTTGTGAAGTTTTACCAAAGAACAAGTATCACAAAATTTTTGTTCTACATATTGCCGTTTACATCCAGACAAATAATGCATCTTGAAAAAAGAAATATGTCATAGTCTGTTGTGCAAGGTATGATCACAACTATAGGTTCTAGATTTATTACTTTTTGTATCCTATTGTCCTGTGCTTGTGTAAAGTCATCCACACTCTCTTCCCACAACCTTCTTACTCAAAGGGTCGTGCAGAGCACAATGCATATCATGAAAGAGAGCAAGCAGATTTTGCTACACAATGATCTTACTGATTGATAACAGGTTGAATTTGAACTATGGAACATACAACACATTTGTAATATTCAAATCAGGCCCTAGAACCACTGTCCTTGATTTCTCTAACTCTTTTAATTGTAAACACTCGAGAAATGAAGACATGTGATATGTGGCTCTTGTATTTAAGATCCAATCACATTTGTTAGCTAGGGTCATTTATCGATCACAAGATGAGAAGATGTGCTACCTACAAAGATAGATGAGGAGGTCACAACCATTTTGCCTTTGAACATTTTCCTCATTTCTTGACAAATAGCCTTCAAAACCTCTAAATAAAACAATGGAGTTTGTTGCACTTGAGCATTAGCAACCATCTTTCTTTGCCTTTTGTTCATTTTTCCTTTATACCAGTCATGATAACTAATCACCTAAAAACAATTATCAGTGTAATGTCCATCTGAATTGCAATGCTTCTTCTCTCCTAACTATTGTTTCTTGTTTTCTTTTCCTGCAACATTAGCTGCTCTAAAATTCCCTCCTCTATTCCAAAAATTTGCTTAGTTGTGCGAAATGAGCTACTACTTGTAGGCTCCGGCTCGCCTCCAATTGTGAATTCTCCTTCGAAATCACCTTCTCCTCTTCAGTGCTCATCATGAACCCTATTCCAATTCTCTATTGAAAGCAATTGAGCGATTCAAATCCAAAATCTCAGCGATTCTTCCTCCCGAGCTCTGATACCATGTAAAATTTATAATTGAAGAGAACAATCTTCTAAGAACAAGAAGATGAAATTGTAGATTTTGAGAAAACTCAATCTCTCGTTCACTCCATTAGAAAAATGCCTAAACCAACTTCCACAATTCTAATACTAATACCGCCAGATCAGTGACTATAAATAAACAACGAGTTAGCAACTCGTATACTTCTATACATCATCACCGGAAGTGTGAAATATATATGTTTTACTATATATATATATTCATAGACCAAGAATCTCAACCCTAACAAATCATTTTTACGAGAAGAGAAAGAGAAGAAAGTAATCGGGCGTTGAACCGACAAAAGAGATAAGGAAACCCAAAAATGGAGGATTGCCTAGATTATCGTACTTTCCTGTAATTCAATGAGATTCCCACAAACCTTACCCAAATCAGCATCCTAATTCACAATGTCAGAACCCAATTCTCCTCCGCAAATTCCACTACAATCAGAAAATGACACATTCTCCGAGTCCAACCGTCTCCTACCCTCCACCTCCGAGGAAGACCCCGCCGGAAACAGTCAAGAATCGAAAGACGACATTTACAAACTCATCTCCGCGATAGAGTTGGAGCACATTGACTTGGACAACGATCGAAGCAGAACTCCGCCCTTCTCATGGAGGAAGTTGTTGGAGTTCACGGGCCCGGGAGTTTTGATGAGCATCGCATTCTTGGACCCCGGAAACATCGAAGGGGATTTGCAGGCGGGGGCGATTGCTGGTTATTCGTTGCTGTGGTTGTTGCTATGGGCCACGTTGATGGGCCTCTTGATCCAACTGTTGGCTGCCCGGGTTGGGGTGGCTACTGGTAAGGGCTTGGCGGAGCTTTGCAGGGAGCAGTACCCGCCCAAGGCCCGCTACTTGTTGTGGGTCATGGCCGAGGTGGCAGTCATCGCTGCTGATATACAGGAGGTTATTGGGACGGCCATCGCTATCCAGATTTTGAGTCGTGGCGCCATCCCTTTGTGGGCTAGCGTCGTTGTTACGGCCGTTGATTGGTAATATATTATTAGTCTTTTCCTATCCTATTCCTATCGATACTTAAGAGTTGACGTTTGTTTGCAAACCAGTTTTGCTTTCTTATTTCTTGAGAACTATGGGGTGAGAAAGCTGGAGGCTGGCTTAGGAATCTTGGTGGCAACAATGGGGCTAGCATTTGCGTGGATGTTCATTGACGCAAACCCTAGTGGGAAAGATCTCATTTTGGGTATTCTTCTTTTTTTTTTTGTACAATAAATATATATTCACAAGGGTGAGCATAGGTACAAAATCAATCCGCTATAAACCGAAGCGAACCTAAAACCGATTTTGCTAAATGTTTTGACCGAAATCGAACCTATAAAAGTAGGTTCGGTTTTTATAGGTTCGGTTTCGGTTTGGACTTGAAACCGAAAACTTGAAATATTAGAGCCTAAAACCGAACCTATTAGGTCGGTTTCCGTTCGGTTTAGATTTTGGAGCAAAACAAATAAATGTTACAAACCTCGATAAGATAACAAATATGAAATATCCAAACCTCGATAAAATAACAAATATGAAAACCTATAAAAATTGAAATTCATTTCACTCTTCAAAGCCACTTTTTTATTTTCTTAAATTAAAATTCGGGTTTCGGCTCAACTGTCGGTTTTTTTGTTTTTAACTGAAACCGAACCAAAACCAATATGTTAAAATGAAAGAATTGAGTGAAATATGCTCTTTTTTATGGACTTTTATTTTGTAGACCCCTATAATATTTATAACTTTAATTGACTTACCACTATTATTATATAGTAATGAGTACTCTTAATAGAGTAATACTATAAGAGAAAATTGGATAAAATGCACCCCATGACTAATTTTGGTTAGTAAATAACCTAGGCCTATAAATTTTTAAGTGAATAGCCTTATTAAACAAATAATGGCAGATTTACCCTTATTTATTATAATAAATTTTATCGTAATTTAGACGTTACTCTTATAACTTTACTGTAACTATTCTTGTAAATGAAACAGATTTCTTGTAAAATTATAATTTATTCTTGTAAATGATTCTTATTTTCTTGTAATTATATTTCTTGAATTTTCTTGTAATTTTATAATTCTAACAAGAAATACGAAAAATTAATAAATGAAACAGATTCTGGTTGGTTAATTTATAATTTATTTTTGTAAATGATACTTATTTTTTTGTAATTATATTTCTTGAATTTTCTTGTAATTTAATAATTCTTACAAGAAATACGAAAAATTAATAAACGAATGTAGTTACCAAAAATTGATCTCGGGTTGGTTGCCCCTCCCTCCCACCCTAATACCAACTGGACAAGTTGGATTTCACGATTTATCTTCTTGTAAAATTTTAGTGTACACGATTTTACGATTTATCTTCTTGTAAAATTTTTTTTGTACACGATTAATTACTAATTGATTACGCTAATCAATTTTTATAAAATTTTTGTAAAATTTTATCAAAGATTTTCTTGTACTCTTCATGATTTACATGAAAGTACAAGCATGTAACGTGCTAATTTTATCAATTCACGTAAAAAAAAATTTGTATTCTTTATGATTTACTAATTGATTACGCTGATTAAAATTGGTAACTTTTTTTCAAAATACACCTTCTTCAATTAGAGATTGTAGGTCAATTAAAAGGCAATAATTAATTAGGAATCTTTTAAATTCTTGTAGAAGGGTAAATTAGTCTAAATTATTTAAAAGAGGTCATATTCTAACAAAATTATTGAGCTTCACAATTACTAAACAAAATTAGTCAAGTAAGGTTATATAGCAAATTCACTCATACTATAATAGTGGTAAAAGACGTAGTTAGTCATTTCACCCTTTTAAAAACAATGACGTAAGACGGAACCTAAATTGTCGGTTCAGATTCGGTCTGTATAGACTTTTCCGGTTCAGTTCATGTAAATCTAACTTGCTCATTCCCCTCTCTCTCTCTATATATATATATATTGAACAAATTACAATTAAATTTTAAAGGACTGATACTGATTTGCAGGAACTGCGGTTCCAAGGCTTAGTTCAAAGACAATTCAACAGGCAGTAGGAATCATTGGATGTGTAATCACACCCCATAACGTCTACTTGCACTCAGCTCTCGTCCAGTCAAGAGAGATAGACCGGAGCAAGCTAAAGAACATCCAAGAAGCAATCAATTACAACTCTATTGAATCAACCATGGCTCTCATTGCCTCCTTCTTCATAAACCTCTTTGTGACCACTGTTTTCGCCAAGGGATTCTACGGAACCAAGGATGCCACCCGTGTAGGGCTCGAGAACGCAGGGAAGTTCCTCGAGGTAAAATATGGAGGAGGGATTTTCCCCATCCTCTATTTATGGGGAGTTGGCTTGCTGGCTGCTGGACAAAGTAGTACCATAGCTGGAACTTATGCTGGACAGTTTATCATGGAAGGGTTCTTCAATTTCCGGCTAAAGCAATGGCTGAGGGCGATTATAACAAGGAGTTTCGCCATTGTGCCTACCATTACTGTTGTTATTGCTTGTAATACATCTGAAGCTGCTATGGATGTGTTGAATGAATGGCTGAATGTGGTACAGTCTATGCAAATTCCCTTTGTTTTGATCCCTCTCTTCACCATGGTGTCTAATGAGCAGATCATGGGTGTGTTTAAGATTGGCCCCAACGTCGAGGTAATGTAACTGTACACTCGAACCACTTTGCTACTCAAATCTTGTATACTTTTTAAATCATGTGTTGCTTTGTTGTGTGTAGAGGCTCACATGGACCGTGTTTTCAATGGTGATCGTCATCAATGGCTATGTCTTAATAGACTTCTTTGTGAACGAGGTTACTGGAGTCGTCTATAGATTTATCTCCTGCTTGGCATCAGTCGCATATGTAGCATTCATAGTCTATCTCATATCATATGATAGGACACTCCCTTGACAATTTTAGCATTCATACTCTATCTTGTGAGTACCAATTTTAAATCATGCTAGAGTTATTAAAAAAAATTCAAAGATTACATACACGCTTCTATAGCAGCAATCCGCTCAAACTTAAGTACACAATCTACCATCCGAATGACCACCGCACATGAATTGTCTTTTCCTAGGGTTTACAATAGAAAGCAGTAAACCGATTGACGTATTGGAGACCAAAACCAATATCTTTTGCATATTAACCTAGTAGAATCTCAATAAACATACCGCGGGACTTCATGCACTTATTTGGCTCTTAAATCAACTAAAAAGCGAGTAACCAATAACAAACATAAGTAATCATAGAGGACGTAACTGTAAGTGTTCTTTAACACTTTTCCTGGACGTGGTTCTTCCAACCATGCTAAAGAAATCGAAACTTTTGCTTTCCATATGTAAGCATGAAATCTTTTAAGCTTTGCAAGGCCGCAGGACTTCATGCACTTATTTATCTTCTATACAATATATGTATTTACATTATGTTCAGCAATGTACACACCAAAAAAAATATTAATCTTCGTATGACAATTGTATAGAGTGTCTTTTTATATCCTCAATATCTCAAGAGTTTCTTTACGGAACATGCTAAGACCAAAATTTTATGATCTCTTTTGTGAAAACTTAATGACAATTTGATTGCCTAAACAAAAGAAGCGTCCTCAAGATATGTTATTTAAAAAACTTCATAATAAGAAATTTTCATAGTTTTGGCTAACAAGTCAATATCGTTGCAAACTAGTAGTATGTCATCGGTAAAACATTTACTTCCATTGATTTTGTGAAATACAAAATCTTTAACCTTATTTACCTTTAATTCAAATGAAGTAATAACTTTATAAATTTAAATTTTCATTGTCTTGATGTCTACTTAGACCGTAGATAGATTTTTAACTTTTCTACCATAGTTTTTAAATCTTTGGATTCAAAATTTATAGCCGAACTGCAGAAGTGTATCATTAAGGGATAGAAACACTCTTTTTTATAATTTTCTCGGTCGAATTGATCCTTCGTTCTAATTCTAACTCATGGATTTTATTTTTTATTTTAGACTTTACAATTCAAATCATTACTCTAATATCCCCGTGTTTAATCCCGACCCTTATACTACAAATGGGTTGCACTTGTTTCAACTCTTGTCACCATCATCCAATCCCTGCATCCACAATGTGGGTGCCACTCCAAATCTCAAAAATAGAAATGTTCAGACCTTGTGTCAACCCCTCTGGATTCATATTACAATTGTAGGAAAACTAACGACAAAGATTGTGAACGCTTTAATAAGCTTATGATTTCAATGATTGTATATATGTATTGAGTTTGAGTGATATTGAATACGTGAAAACACATTTGAGAGAGTTATACACATGTCCTTGAGAGGTCTTAGAATATATGATGGTTTTGCTTATACATATGACTATGATATGCGTGATGATGACAATGGTCTTGAGAATTATATTTTTCTAGCTAATACAAGTACAACATCCTTCACATAGGGTATCTTGATATTTACTTAAGGAAAGGAAGGTTCAACCGTTCAAGTGCCTTAGAGAATTGGTCGCAGGGTTGATCAACTTATAAAGCCTCGAAGTCTCGAACCCTAGAATCAAAGACAAGAAGAAAGAAACCAATATATAGGACCAAGAAGTAATATAATACAAAATTATTTATAATTAGTAATAGCTTAAATCAAAATAAAGTATAAGCATGATAATTTATGAAAGTATATATTAGCAATATGATAATGGATACCGAGATGATTTAATATAACGATGGTATATTAAAATAAATAAATATATTACATGGAAAAAATCAAATGAAATTAAAACCATAATCCTATATATATAATGATAGAAAAAATGAAATAGTAGGAATTCAATTGTATAATTAAATACGGTTAAATTTTCGGTTTAAAACATGAATGCATAAAAATAAAATAAAATAAACATATTGCTCTACGTTAACAACCTTCAATGATATATTGTGTCAAAGAAAAAATTGAATGGGGCCACCAAAATGCATTGGACGGTCGTGCCGTGCATGATTAAACCTTCCATGAATTATATGGCTTCAACAATTTAAAATTTTAAAATAACATTAGTTATCACTATCAATAAGAACGGAGCATGAACAAAAAAAAAATCTTAAAATTATAGTAAAAATGTAAGTTTTAGTTCTTTCAAAGCTTGCCCTTACCTGCAATATTCCAGTGAATCGGCTCTAACGCGCCGCTCTCCCCCAGCCCTGCCCTCCTCCACCTCCACTCCTACCCTTCAGCCATGGGCGGTTCGAAACGCTTTCGGAAGCTGTCCATCAAACTTTCGGACCTTGCCCCACCATCTTCGTGCACCACCAAACCCAAACCTCCTGCAAGCTCATCCCCTACCAGCCCCTTCGAAAGTATCCCGGAGGAGTTCATCCGCTCGAACAACCATGGCCTCTCAAATACTCCGGTTGTTCCCCCCCCCCCCCCCCCCCCCCCCCCCCCCCCCCCCCCC
>BSUD01000003.1:54995287-55097379 GCA_033239045.1 Fagopyrum esculentum | reverse complement strand
CTCAAACGTCTAACCCTCCCCCGTCGATCCCTCCTCCTTCACCAAAAACACTTGAGCCCATACAGCCTACCTCCCTCCCTTCTAACCCTACCCCGGCACCCCCCTCCACTCCTACCCTAGTCCCTGCTATTACTACATCATCTTCCATTCCTCTCCAATGTCCTGTGCAGACTGATGTTGCTCAGGACTCATCCTCCAACAAGGCCTTCGATCTCCATCCTCATCCTCCCATGCTCAATAACGTGGGAACCATCGAAAACGTTTCATCTTCCCCCAAGTGCATGCATGATGAGCATTTACCCCCCGTCGTGCAGTCGGCCCCACCTCAAACCCCTTCATATGACCCCTCGAACGTTTCATCTCCCTCCAAGTGCATGCATGCTGAGCATTTACCCCCCGGTGTGCAGTCGGCCCCACCTCAAGCCCTTTCATATGACCCCTCGTACGGGGACCTTATCCAGAAGGCTTCTGCTTTAAAGCATATTCCTTTACCCTATGTCCCTGGGCTCGAGGATGGGATTATCCCCTTCACCAAGGATGACATTTCCGAAGTTATAAATAAATGGAGCCTGACGCTCGTTGGATTCCCGGTTGGCCGTCCTGTATCATTCTCCAAGATGACTGCTTATACTTCTCTGGCCTGGAACTCTATCAAGCAACCAAAAACTCTTCGGAACGACGATGGGATTTTCATCTTCCACCTCGAGTCAGAGTCGGACCTTAATACTATTCTACTTGGCAGCCCATGGATGCTGAATGGATCTTCAACACTCTTGCTCAAGCGTTGGCACCAAGGAATCAAGCTTGACTACTCTAGTCTTACATCCATCCCCATATGGGCTACCTTATATGATCTCGACTTCCGTTTCTGGTCGCCTGGCATGCTTGCCAAGATCGGTTCTGCCATCGGAACCCCTCTTCTTACGGACTCCAATTCGGCATTCCATGATAGACTTGGCTATGCCCGCATCCTCGTTGAAGTTCATGCCTCTAAACCTTTTCTCAGGGAGGTTATCTTGAAAGGCCTTGAAAATGAGATTATCACCCAAAAGATATCCTATGAATGGACCCCTCCGCATTGTCCTAAATGTCTCACCTTCGGCCACAGATGCCTGTCGATTCCTTCACCCACTCCCAAAACTGTTGCACCATATCCGAAGGCATTCATCCGTCACAAGGGTCGTAATATACGGCCAGCTCCCCCGCAATCCCTCCTGGAACCTTTACTACCAACTCCTGACGATTCTCTTCGTCTCCCTTTACCAAACCTCTCTCACATGAAACCCCTCATCTCAACTCAACCTTCCCCCCTGAACAAACCGTTCCCACCACCAACTTGACAACTGCTGCTTGTCCCGCTCCCCCCCAAGATACCCCCTCTTCCCCCTCCGAATATACCCCTTAGTCAAACCACGACGCTAACTACCACTCTCACTACCACCCCTGATGGTATCCTGCCTCTTGCTACACGTTCTGACCTATCCCCCTCTTCTTCCCTACCAGTAATCAAGGATTGCCTGGTACCCGCCCCACAACTTCAATGAATGCACACATTGGTGCTTGGAATATCCGTGGCCTCAATCATCCAAACAAACAAAAGGCTATTCAGAACCTTGTCAAGAGACACTCCCTGGATCTCATTGCTATCCTCGAAACTCGCCTTAACAAGCGGAAAATGGTTTCACTCTCCCGTAACCTCCTTCCTGGTTGGAAGCACGTTGCTAATATTGCTCACGCACACAACTGCCGGATCTGGCTCTGGTGGAACCCTCAGTCCATCCATGTTGATCCCTTCCTTACCACCAATCAGCTCATCCACTGTCATATCTCGCTTCCATATAATCACCCGTCCAACCACCACCCTCTCCTCAACTTCACCTTCATTTACGCAAATAACCTCCCCAATGATAGAACTAGCCTATGGGACTCCATCTCTACCTTGAATCTCCTCAATCCCACTCCATGGGTTTTGCTTGGAGACTTCAATGTGACCCTTTCTCCTGACGAGAAACTAACTAATTCGGGTCACTCTTTTGCTCAAGCATCTACTGAACTTGCCGACTGCTTTAGGTCTAATGACCTGTCGGATCACCCTTTCTCCGGCAGCAATTTCACTTGGCACAACAAACAGAATAATAATCCCATCTGGTGCAAGCTTGATCGGATCGTCGTCAAGGAGGGTTGGTTCTCCTCCTTCCACAATTCTGGCGCATTGTTTGATGTCCCTTACCTCTCGGACCACTCTCCCTCTATCTTAGCCCTTAACTCCAAAAACCCTGCACCCAAGCCTCAGTTCCGGTTCAATAACTCTTGGGCCAGCCACAAATCCTTCTTCAAAACTATTGAGGACGTGTGGTGCAAACCTTTGAATGGTCATCTGATGCATCAGCTGTACGAGAAGCTTAAAGTCATTAAGCCTTTGCTCAAGAAATTCCCGAGTCAAATAGTTGAAGACCTGTACTCCGTCATCAAAGATACTAAATTAAAGCTCACTGAACTTCAACATGATCTCCAGGATAACCCCTTGGACCACGTTCTCCTGTGTGCTGAGCGTTCCACTATCACCACTCTCACATCCCTCCTTAACCGCCTCCAGGATGACCTCGCTCAATTGTCTAAAGCTAGATGGGTCTCTTATGGAGACCAATGTTCCTCTTACTTCTTCAAATCAATCCAAACCCGTCGGTGTGCAAACTCCATCACTGCTATCACTACCTCACCCAACTCCATCTCCCATGACCCGCCTACCATTGCATCCACCCTTATAAACCATTTCTCCTCCATTCTTAACTACTCCTTATCCCCCAGACCTCCTCTTCTGCCTTTCTCGCCACGCACAACCCTTGTCGATCTTGATCTCCTGAATTTAAACAAGCCCTTCACTGAAGATGAGGTCAAATCCACCATATTCAATATGGGTATTAACAAGGTTCCGGGGCCTGATGGGTACAATTCACACTTCTTCAAGTCCTCATGGGCTATTGCTGGTTCCGACTTCTCCAAGGCAATCCTGGACTTTTTCCAGTCGGGCCGGCTTCTCAAGAAGATTAACCACACATCCCTCACCCTCATTGCAAAAAACCCATGCCCTACACTCCCCTCTCACTACCGCCCGATCTCTTGTTGTAATGTGGCATACAAAACCATAGCCAAGATGCTTGCCTCAAGGCTTAACTCTGTCCTACCATCCATAATTGGTAGCTATCAGAGTGCGTTTGTGAAAGGAAGATCGATAAAGCACAACATACTATTATGCCAGGAGATCTTCAGGAGGTACAATCAATCTCACATCTCACCAAGATGTGCCTTCAAAGTCGACATTTCTAAGGCCTTTGACACAATAGAGCAAGATTTCATCCTGCATTGCCTCGCTATGTTCGGGTTTCCTCCGCATTTCATCAACCTTATCAAACAATGCATCACTACGGCCACCTATTCACTTAACCTTAACGGGACCTTGAGAGGTTTTTTCAAAGGGTCTCGCGGTCTCAGACAAGGTTGTCCCCTATCCCCTCCTCTCTTTGTTTTATGCATTGAAGCCCTCTCCCACATAATCCAAAACGCCACCACCAACCCCGACTTCAACCATCACCCCAGATGTCAAAACCCATCCCTTACCCACCTTTGTTTTGCTGACGATTTGCTTCTCTTTTGCAGGGCTGACTATACTTCCATCTCCATTCTAAAAAACACACTGGATGCTGTTGGTTCTCTCTCCGGTTTGATGATCAATACCGACAAGTCCCATATTTTCCTTGGTGGCCTTCCACAAGCCGATAAAATCCACATCACCGCAGGCCTCAATCTTCCCTTGGGTACTCTCCCTTTCATGTACCTAGGTGTCCCTATTGGCAGCAAACGACTCAACGTTCGTGACTACCAAACCCTGATCCACAAGATAACATCCAAAATCAACTCCTGGCACTCTAGGAACCTGTCCTATGCCGGGCGTAAGCAAGTCATTTCCTCCATCCTTTTTGCTATACAGCACTACTGGAGTGCCGTCTACCTCATCCCTACTACTGTCCTGAACAAGATCGAGGCTCTCCTCAGGTCCTTCCTTTGGTCGGGATCTGATTGCAGCAGCCGCGCTCTTGTTGCGTGGAATACCATCTGCACCCCATTGGACTCCGGAGGACTTGGCTTCAAGGAGCTATTATCCTGGAATAAAGCTTTTATCTCCAAGCTTTTATTTGAGATCGCTCATGGCTCGCCTAACATCTGGAGCGCCTGGATCCACCGCAACCCTCTCAATTATCACACTATCTGGAATGTGACGAACAACCACCGCTATAGCCACTCCTGGAGCATGATCCTTAAGGTTAGGGATGAAATTATGCTCTCCCCCCGGACTGGACCCCCTCCCTTCGCCTTCATCAACCTCACTACAGTCTTCAAAACCACCCAAGTCTACAACTTCTTTAGACAACCTACCCTCCCCACTTGTTCAGCTAACATTGCTCACCTTTGGTCTGGACTTAACATTCCCAAATGTAGTTTCATTTCTTGAATTGCCTTCCACCAAAAGCTTCCAAATCTTACCAAACTCTTCAAATGGAACCTGGTCCAAAATGATACGTGTATCCTTTGCGGTCTCCAACCCGAAACCATCTCCCACTTCTGGAACTCATGTAACTACTCCAACCTGGTTCTCGACATCATCTCTCGTTGGATTAGAATGCATCCTCCCTACCCCTACGCTGATGATATCTGGTCTTGGATCTCGAATGCTAAGCCACTGAAGAACGATCTACTCATGAACATCCGTCTCGCTACTATCACAACTTACATTTACTTCATCTGGATTACACGTAACAACCTCGCCTTCAACAGTCAGTATGCAACCCCTATTGTTTGCACCAACAACATCATTAATGCTGTCAAACTTCAAGCTTCCCTCAAATGGCGCAACCGCCTTCCCCAGCCCCCTTCGTCGCTTCTGGCGAAGCTCCCCCGCTTCTATCTCCTGGGCTCGACTACTGGGAATTCACTTCATCTAATCTCTTCTTCTCTCCGCATCTTTGCTTCTTGTTTATGTAACTCCTGACTCTCGTTCTGCAACCCTCCTCCTCTTTCAATATATATACTTAAATTTTCAAAAAAAAAAAAAGCTTGCCCTTATTGAAATTGGTGTCGACTTTTCTTTCGTTAAAATGAATAATTTCATTTGGATGAATTGTATAAAAGAAGGATATATACTGATAATTATTTTCTATGGAAATTGGTTCACATCTTACTTGATTTTGGTAAAACTAGTTTCATTGCACGTGCGTAGTAGTAAATAAAAGTTACATGGTATACTAAATTGTTTTCTTCACGTATTTCAGGTTGCTAATCTTATTAGATAACTACACAAGTTTTGCCAGCATATATCAAGCATATATAGTACCTAGTAACTACAAAAACCGGCGGTTTTGCATTTGATTATAATAGGCAAAATGCGTATGGCTCAGTCGAGGTGAACATAGCATGGGCTATCAAGATCTTCTTTATTTTGATCTAAATCCATGGAAATTTTCACAAGTTATCAAAATATTGTCATGAATTGATCTATTTTAGGTGAAAGCACCTTGTAGCAGGTGGATGAGTTTCGGGAGTACTTTTTTTAGTCTATTTGTCAAGATTTTTACAATAATTTTAATTTGTATATTGTTGAGCATAAGCTTACTGGTCTGTAGTGAGTTGTTAAAGAGGGATTATCAATCTTTGGGATCATAGTGATGAAAGTATGGTTAATTTGTTTTAGGATTCCTCCGATTCTATAGAAACTCTTACTTGCACGGGTTACCGAGGGGCCTATGATGTGTCGATACTTTAAAAGAAGTCAGTTGACATTTCATCCGGACCCGGAGATTTATCGCTACCGACTTCAAAGATTGCACTTCTAATTTCTTCATATGTAAAGGGTTTGTTAGATCTGTGTTTTTTGTTTCCGAGATCTCACTTTGAATAATTCAAGCTGTTTGTGAAGTTTAGTTGGATGTATAATGATAGCTTTGAATCTAGATCCATAGTCTGCAAAAAATTAATTGTAAATATCTTCTTCTGAAGCTAGCATAGTTCTGCCATTTTTTACAATTGCATATATATATATATATATATATATATATATATATATTCTTATGACCCCTTCTTGCTATTGCATTTCAATGGTGGAACTTTGTGTTTTTATCACCGAAATTGGAGTTTGTCTTATCTCGTTACATTCAGTGCTTTGTTGGTAATCAATTAGACATTCTCTTTTTTTGTTTAGTCTATTATGTTTTGTGTTGTTTTGTGCTGTAAACGTCATATCGGTTGGGACTTGTCATTTTTCAATTCCATGTCCATTTTTCTTACTTGCCTATTTATGTTTCTAAATTTCGTTTTGCTCCAAATTTTCAGCTTGATTTCAATAAGTTGATGTTTTGACAAAATTATACATATGGGTCCCTTGGTATTAAGTTCTCCATATTTATTTAATAAGATTATCATATCTTCTTTGGCTCCACATCATTTTGAAGTGGAAAGGCTTATTCTTATATGTTGCATTGAAAGGATCTCAACAGAGATACGACTATGGTCCGAGGTTGTGAACACATGGTTCCATGTGTAGATACCTGGGCATGTTTGGATTATGTCTGGGTGTTCCATGACTCTATCTAGTTTTTCAAATGTGTTGTTTTCCCTCTTTGCGTTTCCTCCAAGTGAATACATTACCTTTGTTGCAAGGACAATCATATCACAGTGTTGTGTGAAACTATGTAGTCTTTTTTTTTAGACAATATAAATGATTCAATCACAAATAACTTGTTTACATCGAGCTAGAAGGAAGACGGACAACAAGTTGTCCCGCCAATCCTTTCTGAATAGCGAATCCGATCCTCCTAAAAACATCAGTAGTCTTTTAAATTTGTTATTTGAAAATAGTGCACCCTTTTTTATCAAATGGGTTCATCATTCATTAAAATCCCCAATTACGAGGTTTGAAAAATTATTTGTGTTAATATGATTCTCAAGTTTTGTCCAAAACTCGTCTTTTTGTTGTTCTTCCGGGGGGAGGCGTAGATGAAGGTAATAAATATTGTAATATTGGTTGATGTGTTGGTATAATTAATTATCGTGAATTTTTGTCCGTAGTAATTACTTATACTTTTTCAATTACTAGTTGGTAGCTTTTCCATAAGAGACATAATTATATGTACATGGTCGTTTTTACAAGTCATAGTAATGTTAATCTAAAATTTTTTCTTCCTCATACCTCGACGGTTCCAAAATATTATCTTCGTTTAAAACAATTTATGAGGATTAGGTGGTATATCCTTGCATTCTTACCAATGTTGCTATATATTTTCCAATTATGTTTGCCAATACTTAGCTTAAAATTACTCTCTTTTTTTGAAGGAGAAAAGGTTACATATAAGTGCATTATTCTATTTTGCATCATTTTAACATACATTTTGCTTGGACGGATTTTGTTTGCATATGGTTCAATCTAGGTGAACATAGCATTTCGCCGATCAAGTGATCGATATTTGTTCACATTTGAACATCTTCGTGCCATTTTGATGATTTTCGGTAGACTTTTGGACCAATATTTTATTATCAAGGAAGTAGAAATAAATTATTCCTCATGCCTCGACAACTCCTAAAATGCAATCTTCATTCGGAACAAATTGTGGAGTTTTGGTGGTATAGCTATGGGTTCTTACCAATTTTGTATAGTTTTTGTATATCCACTATTCATTGTGGTTTTGCATCATTTTAGTTTTTGGTCATCTTGTGTTTATTATCTAGACTCCTAAAACTTGGTCCTAGTTGATCTTTTATAATTTTGCAGGCTTGTTGTTACAAAAAAGTTTCGTCAAACTTTATAACCTCTTGGTTTCCTTCTTCAGTTGTGCTTAGACAAACCCATTTATTAATAGTTGGTAGAGATATTCTCAGCTTTGAAAACAATGATTAATAACGTGAAGATTATGATAGAAATAAAAGTATATTTGGGTGTAAAGTATTTTTTATATATAAGTTTTCTAAGTGGATGTAACATGCGTATACAGATGGACTTCATCTTATGTTAAACTCTGAAGGGTGCTATCCCTTATTGATTTCATCATATATAGGGACGATAAATAGATATAGGACATTCCAAAATAGAGTTCCTGATTTGCAATTGATGTGTTTTCCTCTTTAAAAATTAGGATATAATTCACCAAGTACTTATATAAAGAACTCACTAACTCATCACCTATGCAAGTTCCATTATCATAGTTATATTTGCTCAAAGGTTAGGGCATGGAGTGCAATAATAGTTCAACATAATACATTATCCTTGTTAGAGATGTAAATCCACTTTTTTCTAGATCATTCCAAAACATATAGTTGTAAATATATTGGTTTTGGAATACTTGCTTAACACAAGATGAGTTATTTGATTTCCTATATTTTATTCAAAAAGTTACAACAATAGATTTATAAGGCGGGAGGAACTCATGAGTGGTATTCCTTTTATACACGTTTATATCATGACTTTCACACCCATACTCGAAGCTTATTGATTGTCTTCTCTAGTCATAATCTTCAATTGTTGCAAAAGCAATTGACACCTCAACTTGTTATCATCACGTGTGTAACACCCCGAATCCGCGAGACTCCGAATGCTACGAGCTAGGGCCTCACAATGGGCCCCGGCTCTTAGTCTGACAACAATTTCACCGGATCTTGCAACAAGACACATATAAAGGCCAAAACCGAAATACATGTAATGCAATGTTATGATTCCCGAAAACAAAAATAAAGGAAGACTTCAACCGAGTTCTTACAACAACATCAAAAATATAAAAAGACAACAATAAAACGAAGATTCAAAACCCAACTCATCCTAAGATGTACGGGAACCCCGACTGCCCACTCCTTCGGATCACTCGGCAACATCCTTAACCTACAAGTCATCTATAAGGGCGGTATAAAACCGTTAGCTCACATTCTAAGCAGTAGACAAAAGGTAAAGGTACATACACACATAAGTAACATAAACACACAACAAGATCACATACACAAGCCGTTTTATCATCATATTTGTACGTCATTCCATTACTAGCTCCATTCAATAAGATTTTGACATGAGAAGTCTTATGACTCCCAACCTTGTTCTCGTGTAACCAACAGGAGTGGTGCGACGCACCTCCCGTATACCATATGGAGTGGTGCAGTGCCCGTCCATATACCGTGTATGGCCTGGTCGCAAAGAACCTCCCAATCGCCCTCGGGAGCTGGGTAGTGATGTCACTGCCCGATAAAAATATACACTTGGGAAAACAATATATATATATATATATGTATATATATATATATATAAGTCATCTTAGTCCGGTTTCATGGTTATAATAAACTAAACACACATCACCGTCACACATCCATCTAATACGTAAAAGCGAGCTAAGTAAGTCCAGTGACTTACCTCATCTCAATACTAAACCAACAATACCACTCACGCTTCCGGTAGAAAGATACCCAACGCTTGATCACAACAAGGCACATAATCAATAACACTCTCACATTCTAGAAGTCTTTAGACTTCTAGTTCTTATGGTCTTTACAAGATCATCTAAACTCTCAAGCTAGAATAGCATCCCTAGACCCCAAGATACTATAATCTCATCAAGCACAAGCTAGAATATCACAACAACCCACTCTCCTACAACATCATACCCAACGGCCAAGCTAGAATACAACTAGGCTTGGAGGTACAAGAAAGTCAACACAATCGAGATCATCATAAGACAACATCAAAGCCTCTATGATCTCCTAAGGTTCACAACCACTAGGTGGCATTCACAAGACTATCTTAGGTCCAACCAAAGCATGATACTACCATGAAATAACCTCTCATACGAAGGAAGGAAGAAGAAGTCGAGAGATAGAGGGCCTAATGTTGTAGAAACGCAGTTGCGGACTCAGAAGGTACTGGTGCGGAAAGCTATCACCACCGCCGCGGGTCACTGACGCCGCCCCCGCGGCTTCTGGGCTGTTGACACCGCCCCCGCGGCTACTGCTGGCCGCCCCCGGGGTTGTGGTGTTGATGGCACCCCCGCGGCGCTGTCCATCCGCGGGTGCGGCCGAACTCTAGAAGGGCGATCCGTCGGGCTTCTCTTCGATGTGCAAGATATCTCCTAACTTGCTTACTCCACCAATGATTCCATCACTCAATCATCATCATAAATCATTGTCCCAACTCAATCCACACACATACAAGCCAAAGGAAAGGGAAAAGTTAAGAATCCATGGCTTCTACCATTAGAGCTCAAAGGAAGGAAGAATATGAAGATGAGAAGATGAAGAAGAGGGAGAGAACACTTACAAAGGATTTGCAGCCTTCCTGCTGGACAGCCCACACAAATCAAAGGAGAAGAAAGGAGTACCATCGGAGATGAAGGAGAAGAAGGTGGAGGAAGAGGAGAGAGGTCCAAAGAAGAATGTGAGATACATGAGAGTGACAAGGGAGGGGAGAGATAGGGAGATAAGGTTGTCCACACTAGGGAAACAAGGGGTCAAGCAGCTCATAGGTCACCTTTAGACCAAGGAATCAGGGATCACTAGCCGAAAGAGGTGGAACTAAAGGTCGGAACGGAAACGAGATAAAAACTCGTCCACTCGGCACGTCGTACTTGGGGAAAGACTGAGACGCGCCTGTGAGAAGGCCGCTAAACCACTCACTAACCGGAATTAAAATTACCGGGCCTTACATCGGATCCCCCTAAAAACAAGTTTCGTCTCGAAACCTGCTAAACGCAGAAGTCTCGGTCAAACACGTCTCGATAACCGCTCAGAAAACATAAACGTTCCAACTAACGACCCTCTAATCGAAAGCCTACTCATATAACTACATTAAGACCTTCCAGGTCTACACACATACTCATATGAAACACATATAGCATACCACGTCAAGATCTAACCGATCATACAACACATTCCCGCATGGGGCACAACATACACATAACCTCACGCAGACACATACCCATTGTTCGCCCCTAAAGGTGTGTGCAAATAAGCTTTAAATTTATAAAACTAGAATCAAGCAGCGAACCCGCAGTGTACGGATCGACGTAGCTAAGCAAGAATTCCAGAGTATCGAACACAGGGATTTGGGTGGGAACAAATTCGATTTCAGTTTGTCAAGCGAGTAAGTATGAGAGTTTTGCAAATATTGGGAAAACAACAATCCTAAAGATCCAAGTATCCAGCTGTGGCAATCGATTCAAGATATACTTAATGATATAAAGACAGAGTTAAGATATGCAAAGGTATACTAAAGTAAGGTAATCGTACGGTGAAGTTCCAAAGACCTTATGTAACTCACCTACAAGGCACTCTCTATACAGGTTGTTGAGGCTCAATATAGAAAGATTCTAAAGATGAGAATTAATGTCAAATACCCAAACTTGTAACCAAAGGATCAAGACTAACTTAACCGATTGAGGTTGTGACACTCACAATCGAGGTAGAGGTTGTTGAGGCTTCACTACCACCTAGAAAAGATAAATCTAAACTAAGTTAAAGCAAATCGTTAACTTTGGATTAAAGTAAAAGCAGGTTCGTAGATTTAGGAGAAATTACGGTTAGTTCTTGGTGTTCCACGGCCGTGGACTCAAGAACAGGCCGTAATTTATAGTCTATCGGCGATTCCCTCTAACTCTCAGGGTCTAATCTGTTTGCGATCGATCTATCATCATCTAAGCCACAACTATCAACCCTTCACTTTAGAATTGTTAAGGGTTTTTAGCCAATAACAGTCATGTTGATATTAATTCAAGAATTTAAAAGATAAAAAGATAAAACTTTCAAGAACTTTCAATAACCTTCAAAACAATCTCAAAGTCACAACCAAGAACGAGTATTATCGAAGGATTCAAACTAAAGTAAACAATCACAACTTTAGGAAAGAAGGGAAAAACGGGATGTCAATCCGTTTCCCAAATCAAACCTAAACAAGAAGAGAGATCTTCTTGCAAAATCTTCCAAAAGCTTCGATCTTCCGCCAATCCGGAAAATATGGAAATCCCAGCAATAATCTCCACCAAGTGCGAGATTAGGGCAATTCCAAGCACGAACCTTGATCTCCAACGAGATCTCCAAATGCTCCTCAACGAGGGTAAGCGGGCGTAAGCGGGGATAAGCGGTGATTAACGGCTGTAAGCGATGATGAAGGAATCTCCTTTCGTCCGTCTTTTTATAGGGCAAGATAAAATATCGGCCCAGCCCAATCTTCAAAAGATCGTGGCTTCGAAGTGTGGCGAAAAGATTCGCCAAGATCACGGTCGTGGAAGTGTTCCACGACCGTAATTTAGGGCATGGAAATAAATACAGTTTGCACCATATGTTCCACGGCCGTAATATCCTCTGGAATGAACTTCAATTTTTGACTATAAATCCACGGTCGTGGAATTGAATGTGGAACGTGATACGGTCGTATTTTAGAGCGTGGTTTAGGGCAAGAACGTGATTCTTCCTAGCCTCGTGCATTCCTCAAGCTAAGACTCCAATTTGCTTCCTAAGAATGTCCTCAATCTATGGACTCACTCAATCAACTCCTCTTTTGCTCGATTCCGTTCGGAAATAGCTCCAAATCACCTATAATCAACATAGAACTAGTGTAGACATCCATATCGACAATATAGGTAATACTAGCTCACATATGCACAAAGTTCAATCAAAGACTATCAATATGAATCTAATACGTTTAGAAAACGTGCCTAAAATATCACAATATTTCATGCTAACACCCATCGGCCCTATCGATGCAACTAGGTCATCGTAAAAGCTCAACCAAAGATGTCATCCTCTGTTTTCCAGTTAGTCTCATTGGCTCCTCGTCTATGCCACTAAATCGTCATGACTGACAACATACCTCGAGTCATACATGTACTCCCTCGACTGACACACATGAAACCTGGTAAACATCCTCTACTCTCGGTGGCCACACCAACCGGCAACTACTTCCTAACTCGCGCTAAAATCTAAAAAGGTCCGATATATCGGAAACTCAACTTCCCTTAAATGCCAAACATTTGACGCCTCGCGCCTGTGAAACTCTCGACTCAGCCTGACCTACTCCATATCTGTACTCTAGAGGTATGTGCCTCTCATCTATATCCGCCTTCCGGCGACTCAACTCGGCTAGTATCCGCTCTTGGACCATTGCTACTCGAGCGAGGTCGTCTTGTATCTACTCAAGGCCATTTCCACATGTACAATTCTAATTCCAACACAATAGTGTACAACACTTTCGCCCATCTGATGCCTCATAAATGGGCCATCAAAAAGATACATGCCAACTAATATAATACATGAACTCAATCACAGAAAGTGTTCAAATCACACTTGTTCTTATTCTAGCACAGAGGCTCCCAACACATCCTTTAAGGCTTGAAAATCCCTCTCTAACTGACTATATCTCTGAGGATGCAAAACTGACATGAAATGAAACTGGTACACAAAGCGGCATGACCCTGCTGCCCAAATTCCCGAGGTAAATCACCCACCTCGATCCGAGACGATAGTACTCGGTGATGTGGGACCATCTTCGACACTTTCCATACAAGGACCCATCACTAGGTCAAGGGCTAGAAGGATCCAAGAGAAGACATCATCGAGGAAGATCAAGGGTTGTTGGAAATGAAGAAATCGATCCACATCATGAAGGAAATCGGTCGATTTCCTTGTTACAGGAAAATCGAGTCACATTTAGGAAAATCGATCGATCTCTTCATCTTCAAGTCGATTTTCCTTTCCAACATCTCTAGAAGATCCGGCCAAGATCTATCTTTTGGCAATTCTCTTTTTTGTTATAATTCCTTAAAACTCTTGATTATCTTGGGGAATTATCTAGTTTAGATTTTTATCTTTTAAGATTTTATATTTTATATCTTTTAAAGATATTTTTCTATCTTTTAAAGGATATATTTTATAAATCATATATTTTATAGTTTTCCTAGTTTTTATAGGTTAAACTCCCTTATAAATAGCCTTAGAGGGGGAGATTGTTAGATAGTTGAGTTGTGATTATATTTTCCACATTATTGTGAGATACTTGTGACTTCGCTCACGGGGTTTGCATTTTATCATTCCTATTCAATCAAAAGGAGAGTTTTTGTTGAACAGTTGTGAACCTTTGCTAGGTTGTTCTTGTGTGTGTTAATCTTTTTGAAGGTTGGTGCTACAAGTCAAACTAGTCCCTCCTTGTGCTTGTCTTATCTAGAAGGCTTGTGTAAGGTTAAAGAAGGAAGGGTAAGAGGTAATTTTTTGTTAAGGGTTTTGATCCATCGAGTTCAAGGTTCTTTGCAAGTCTTATTATAGTCCTATCTTCCTATATATTTCATTTATCATTCCATGTTCATCTTCATTTCTTTCCATATCATTCACTAATCCGTATTCTGAGTTTGTCAAAAAATCGACTTGTTCATCAAATAAATCGAACGATTTATTCCTTAGAACAATCCGATTTTATCCCAGTTAAGGACTTTCAATCTAGATCGGGAACTACGGCTTATCCCTGCATCAAAGTGGTATCAGAGCTAATCGATTGAAGTCCGAACGTTCATCAAAAGGTTTGATATTTTTTTTAGTCTTCTTTGAGTCTTCAAAAGTTCAGTCTTTTCTTGTTCGCCATCTTTGCGAGATTATTTGAGTTTAACGTTCGTTGATTTGTGTAATTTTTGGAAGGCAAAAACGCCATCAATCAAACACAAGCCAGCCGTGTACCTTTGAAACCTCGCCAATACAAAAAAAAGAGAAGAGAAGAAAAGAAAGTTCTTGAATGTCAAATCCGAGAGTCGATTTTTAACAAAGAAAATCGACATGTTCATCCGACAAATCGTCCGATTTTTTATCCGATTTCTGCTACTGTTGCCAATTTTCAAAGAAATCTTTGAGGCATACTTTGAAGAACCAAAGTGCACCCTATGCAAGAGTATTACAACAAAAGAGTTCGAGTATGTACCTTAGCCATATCAAAATCCCAAACCCGACTATCTCTCTTTCTTAACTTCGCAACTCAAGGTACGTTCTTCTCTCTTCTTAATCTCTTGTGTGCTTTTCTTAACCATTTCTACTCTAAACACATTGAGTCTTTTCTTTGGGTGTGTTAGTTAGTCTCTTTGCTTTCTAATATACTAGTTGTGTCATACTTGCAATATTTCTTTCTATCTTGAATCTTTGCGTGAAGAGACCTACAACAGGAACCCTTGCGCTAACTTCCAACACAAGAACCTTTCTTCCGAACACAAATTAACTACTTGAGACATCCAATGAAGTTCTAGTGGACGCTAGTGCATTGATTAGTAAGAGAATTAATCCATCCAAGACAACTACGTCAAACAAGCTTGTGATTCACAACGAGTGTGAGTGTGAGAGAAGACAATTAAGAAACCTTGTTTTCACTAATATCACACGTTTGTTGTTACTTTGTGTGTTTGTGCAGGATGTCTAAAAGTCCACGAGGATCACCACGAGGTGACCTAAATAATCCCGGAACCAATGACCAATTGTCCCAATTCATAAAAATGGTCTCGGGATTAACTAAACGGATGAAACATCTAGAAATTCGTCCCCAAACAAGAAAAATCGACCCAGAAAATCGACCCTCACCCGATTTTCACCCGATTTTCTCCTCTGGAATGGGCGAAAGCTCACAATATCCTCCCCTACCTCCGGCCCCGGATCCAAGACATCATTGAGGATCAGGTACACCTCATCATAATCCAAATTTCCATGTTCCTAATGCAACCAATGTTGTTTATGAATTTCAAGAACTAGAAGAGGAGGTTGATGACGAGAGGTGGAGAGGTTACCCTAGGCGTAATCCACAACCTAGGAGAAGACAAGACTTGGAACTTTATAGACCTTACCAAGACAACGATGGAATGGGAAGGATGAAGGTCAAGATTTCGAGTTTTGAGGGCAAGATACATCCGGACGTTTACATGGAATGGGAGACTAAAATTGAACAAATTTGGTCTTGCCATACTTTTAGTGAGCAAAGGAAAGTTCAACTTGCTGCGTTGGAATTCCAAGGATATGCCCTAATTTGGTGGGATCACCTCCTCAAAGAACGGAGACGAACTTTAGAGCCAGAGATCCACACTTTGGAACACATGAAGGCATTGATGAGAGCAAGACTCATACCTCCATATTACGCTAGAGAAGCAAGGCAAAGGTTGGAGAACTTCAAGCAAGATACCCGCAGCGTAGAGGAAACTTACACCTTCATGCAAATGGCGATGATCAAGGCTAATGTACATGAGGATGAGGAGTCTACTATGGCTCGATTTTAAGAATATTGTATCCATCATTAGCTAATGAAATTGATCTATATCCCTATGATAATATAACTAACTTGCTGCACTTGGCTATTAGGGTGGAAAAGAAGCTCCAAGGAAGGAACCAAGAGACGAACTATTGGAACCAGAACAAAAATCGACCTAGTCAAGAGAAAATCGGCCGATCTCTGGACCGATTTTCTTCCCAAGGAGAGTTTCGGAGTGGAAGACATAGACAAGAAGTCTTGAAAGCTTCATCATCCAATCCCGAAACGTCTAAACCATTGAATGAGCCTTCAAAGGACCCTAAAGGGAGTACTTCTAACTCTACTTTACATTCTAGAGACATTGTATGTTTTAAATGCCAAGGTAGAAGTCATTATAAGAAGGATTGTCCTAAAAATAAGGTTTTATTCATTAATCAACATGGGGAATATGAAAGTGAAGAAGATCCTAAAAGTGCTAGTGAAAGTGATGAGAGTTGCAAATTTGAAGATGGAGAATCTTTGATTGCTAGAAGAACTTTGCATGTTAATTTTCTCTTAGTGAAAATACCCAACGAGAAAATCTCTTTCATACTAGGTGTCTTGTCAAGGGAAAGGTGTGTAAAATGATCATTGATGGAGGTAGTTGTTGTAATATTGCTAGCATTGAAATGGTTAATAAGTTGCAACTTCCCACGCTTTGTCACCCTAAAATGGATGAATGATTGTGGAACTTTGAAAGTCAACAAGCAAGTTAAGGTGACTATCACAATTGGACATTATACTGATGAAATCTTGTGTGATGTGGTATCTATACAGGATTGTCATATTTTATTAGGTCGTCCTTGGTAATATGATCGGAAAGTAGAACATGATGGCCATACCAACAAATACATGTTCACTTTCAATGGAAAAGGGGTAAAACTGAAGCCTATGACTCCTCTACAAATCATTCAGGTCTATGAGAAACAGATAAAGGAGGCCAAGAATGAGCATTGGACAAGGAAGTGGTTGAAGAGCAAGCCAGTGAAGAAAATCGACCGGTTCTTGGCACCAGATCAGTCGATTTTTCTGGGGGTAAACCGATTTTTCCTAAAAATCGATCTACTGTAGCCACCAATGCAACACCTTCAAGGGCTCCTCTGGTTGATCTAGAACCACTGTAGATTGAGAACAATACCATGGATTTTCAAGTTATATCATTCATGTCTTTGAATGAATTCATTGAAAGATGTGTGCTTAAGGAAGTTAGGAATTATCACTCTTTTCTATCTTTCCGTTGTCATGACTATTCGATTCAGTTATTTTCCTTAACTTCTTTTGATCTTATACCGTTGTCTTTTGGGAAGCGAGTAAGTGTCTTTGTAGGAAGTTTAGGAGAGAACAAAGGAGATCAAATGGATATGAGATTGTTGGATCCCGGAGATATTAAGGAACCACCACCGGGAGAGGATGAAATTGCAGTTCATTCTCAATTAGCATTATCAACATCGACACGTGAATACTTAGTAAATATTGCGGCCATTCCTGAAGCAAACTCTCATTCGAGATGTATGTGTGATGACCAAGATTCATTGATGTTGAGTGTTGCATGGCTCGTCTTCAAGGCACGAGTTCTACAAACCTCTAGAGATCCTCTAGGCGAAGGAATACTGTAGTCCTTTTTATTACAGAACTTGGATTCCGAGGTGACTAGTGATGATCAAGACGAAGATTTGAGGACAAATTCTTTTCAAGAAGGGGAGTCTGATGTGGGACCATCTTCGACACTTTCCATACAAGGACCCATCACTAGGTCAAGGGCTAGAAGGATCCAAGAGAAGACATCATCGAGGAAGATCAAGGGGAGTTGGAACGATTTCCTTGGTACAGGAAAATCGAGTCACATGTAGGAAAATCGATCGATCTCTTCATCTTCAAGTCGATTTTTCTTTCCACCGTCTCTAGAAGATCCGGCTAAGATCTATCTTTTGACAATTATCTTTTTTGTTATAATTCCTTAAAACTCTCATATTATCTTGGGGAATTATCTAGTTTAGATTTTTATCTTTTAAGATTTGTATATTTTATATCTTTTAAAGATATCTTTCTATCTTTAAAAGGATATATTTTATAGATCATATCTTTTATAGTTTTCCTAGTTTTTATAGGTTAATCTCCCTTATAATAGCCTTAGAGGGGGAGATTGTTAGATAGTTGAGTTGTGATTATATTTTCTACATTATTAAGAGATACTTGTGACTTCGCTCACAAGGTTTGCATTTTATCATTCCTATTCAATCAAAAGGAGAGTTATTGCTTGAAAAGTTGTGAATCTTTGCTAGGTTGTTCTTGTGTGTGTTAATCTTTTTGAAGGTTGGTGCTACAAGTCAAACTAGTCCCTACTTATGTTGTCTTATCTAGAAGGCTTGTGTAAGGTTAAAGAAGGAAGGGTGAAAGGTAATTCTTTGTTAAGGGTTTTGATCCATCGAGTTCAAGGTTCTTTGCAAGTCTTATAATAGTCATATCTTCCTATATCTTTCATTTATCATTCCATATTCATCTTCTTTTCTTTCCATATCATTCACTAATCCGTATTCTGAGTTTGTCGAAAAATCGACATGTTCATCAAATAAATCGACCGATTTATTCCTTAGAACAGTTTAATTTTATCCCAGTTAAGGACTTTCAATCTAGATCGGGAACTGCGGCTTATCCCCGCATCACTCGGTATCCGAGGTAATCTCACTCTCTCTTAGTAGATTCCACAATTAGCCAACTCATCAACCCTGTTTCCCAATAGGGTATAAAACGTGTTGTCTTGTCGGTTGGTCTACTATAACCCGAATTGCATCGCAACTCTTACTCGGTCTAAAACCAGTAATAACCTTTATGGAGGATCCTCCCACTCTCACTGTGTAACTTGCGATGGATGAAGTCATCTTCCCGTCTCATGGTGCTCAAGCTTGACCTGATGACATGTCGTATATTGGCTATGCACTTAGCCACATCGGCCTTAAGCCCGCCTCACCAATGTGAACATCACCAATCTTGATACCTCTTACTAGCACCGGGGTGAACTAGTAAGGGTAGTGTGAGCCTCCAAAGGCTCTATCTCAGCTCTTTGTTATAAGTACACATAGACGCTCTTAGCTTCTCAACAAACTGTCAACCCATAAAGGTAACTATGGCCGCTCTCCTCGGGACCTTCTATCCGGGATCTTCCTTAAAGCCATACAAATCCTGCGCTTCTGTCGGGTCTCTTCACATATCATCTAAGTTAATAAATTGAGGCTGAACCGTCAGTTAGGTTGTTGCTTCCTCTCGAAGTGTCCACTTACTAAGGGTGTTGGTGACCATATTCACCTACCCCATATGGTACAAAATCACCTGAACGAATTCCTTAAACCATTTTAGCCATCACCTCTGATGGATATTCAGTTCTTGCCGAGTGAATATATATATATATATATATATATATATATATATATATATATATATATATATATATATATATATATATATATATATATATATATATATATATATATATATATATATATCATACTCTTATTGTCCGTACAAGACTAGCATGTCGCTTCATAACCAAGCATCATCTTAAGTGCGTGTATTAAAGTGTCTAACTCTCGACCGTTCATCGGTCATTCTTCTCATATGCCCACAATTGTCTAACACACACACAAAGCCTCTCTTGTTACTTCATACGTATCCCAAGCCCCGCTTGGATGCATCCATATTGTCATAAAGTCCTCATGACTCATTGTATGTGCCAAATAAAAACGGAATAGAGGTCACTCACCTCTTCTACTTCTATTAAAGCTCCACAAACACGTCTTAGATTCCACGATCTAATAGGCTTCCTCAAAAAGGAAGAGAGTGTCAAAAACCACTCTGAAACTCGGCGGTTATAGCCTACTAACCTATAAGTTGCATACCTCCCCCACATACCTTGGAGGTAGTACCGAAAATATCACCTTGGTTTTTATTGGATCAACTTGATATCTCTCAATGTCACTACGTGTCCTAGGAAGTCACCTCAGACGTCCTAACTTGCTTCGATAACTTTGCTTATTCTCTTACCCTTCATAACATGTATTACTGTCGTCCCGTGTCAAGCTTGTTCCTCTCAATTCTGAGAGTAGAACAAGTTGTTGTTAGAATCATTCATACATTTCGCACATCAATAGCTGTCATGAATAACATTAGTTTATGGTTCACCTTGGAACCACCTAAAAAACCACAAGTTGTACACCACCACTGCAATCCAATTCTAAAAATCGATGACTACTCATTTATAAAATCTCTAAGCTGGTCGATCATACTCGTGAGCTCAACAGCTTCATCGGAACTTGTAGTGACCATACCGGGTCCGAAATGCCGTCTTATGTAGGTCCTTTCTCTTCTCACCCTTAGCTGGTGATATCTCAACCTCAAGTCGGTCGTATAAAACATTGTAATCATATGCAACTAGTCTAATGAGTCGTCCACTTGGGCGAAGAAACCTCTACTTGTCGGTCACCATACGCATCTCTCGATAACCAAAGTACAACTTCACCGTCCCATCCTTTTCCTCATAACCGTACCAGTATGCTTTGTGGGGAACAATAGAGGAAATTCCCTATTCGAAACCACTGAAACTTCCAACTCATTAATTCTCAAGTACTAACATTCTAAGCTCAAAGCTTGTAGTGTTACTATAATCCCGGTCATCTGTTTCACACCATAGCCATCATGGCTCCTTCGGGTGAGTCTAGAAACTTTGACTCATCTCTTGTCCGCGACCACATATCATCCACTTCATAAGTACGAAAATACCATGCATCCTCTTATATACTTTCCCATTTGCGTAAGGCAACTAGGGAAGCCTCACCTTCCTTTTGATCCACTAGATCCCTTTATCATGCTCAAAACTTAGAGGTTCTAATTCGTGTCGTTCCTCCATACGCCAATTCCAAGACCTAAGAAAGTCACAAAAAGGGTCGTTACAATCCCTCCCTGGAGGTCTATCATAGTTACTTTCCTTAACCATTCAACGTTATTTGATTAAGACAATTGTGTTTCTGTTGATGTACTTCCTTACTATTGACACTGAACCACCCGGAATACTCCAAGCTCTTGTTACCAATCCGCTATATTCCCATAGTCTTGCTTACTCTTCCCATCTACACTCATCAACAGACAACCCGCACCTATGCGTTCTAAGTTGTCACCGATTAACTTGTATATGACCTTCTCAGAAGTCAACGACTTACCGTTATACTACACTTTCCATGTAGCCATTCTCATGAAGGCTATACCCTCCTCGGGGTAATCTACGTTAAATTCCGTTAGTTCCTTCTTCATTTCATGCTTCCTCTTCTTTATGAAAAGTGTATCTTCTTGGCCTTTTTGTTTCGTATAACTCCCTTTCATAGGCTTAACCATTCTTCCGTGATGTCCTTGAAGTGCACCTTCTCAAATATTCTAGCCTCAGATAGCGTCCGTTCACGTTTCTCTTGGTTGGTATCTTAAGCCTTTCCATAACAAAAGCTTCTTGTTGCGTCTCTCATCTTCTCGGGATCAACATCTACTCATACTTCTTTCTTCTTGGCGTTTCTTAGCCTTATCATCATAACGAAAACCGGTTAACTCCACTAAGGAATATCTACCATGTGAATCTACACCACACCATTCTTCTCAACTCTTGTAAGTCCGAATAGGTCACCCACTCATAATCTCATAATGTTGACACTTCACCTTTTGGTACTCCCGTAAGCTTAACTTACGGGTATCTTAAATCTTTCACAATTTGTTCGACCACACTTCTCATCTCGACTCATGTGCTTAGGAGTGTCTAGGTAAAACTTTCCTTAGTTGGAACGCCACTTCGTTAGCTTCGATCGAGATTATAGTCTTCTCTACTTGATTCGCGTCTTCGGTTTACCGACACAACACTTGGAAAAATCTTAAGTTTATTGTCTCTAGTTGCTTTATCGATGCTCCATCATTGCTTCCTCAGAACCACTCTCATGTCTTCAAGTCGCCTCCTTACTTGTAGAATTTCCATCTCGGTTTCGCTTAAGTTGTCTCGAGTTTTCCTTCTACTTGTCCGCCCTTGCGGTTAATGTCCTCATTAGCCTTCACATGGTTGTCTTGACATCCTCAAAAGGAGTCCGATGAAACACCAAAGTGTTCGTCAGAACGTGATGCTCGACTCGGTACTTGAGCATAATCATCCTCGTATGTACACTATCCTAAGCCAAATGGCGTCGTTCAAGGGTAATGATATCTTTCTATCATCTTAACTATAAGGTCACATATTTCTATATGCTACAACATATCATAAGTATACGTATACATGACTATGTAAGTCCTATGTTCACATTACTACCAACATATCAAATCTAGGAAATCTACTATAATAACAGAAGGTCCAGAAACATAACTATAATATACAAGTCCAAGAACATCCTAAGTTCACATATATGTATATATAAATATTACCATAATCCAATAAACTAAGTCTCCGAGGTCCGCAGAAGGAGTGGTGGTCCCGTACATTCTATCCCAAGTTCGACTATGCTCGTGATTTGAAAATGAAATTTGCAAACTCAGAACCCTTACGGGTTCTGTTTATTGGTCTATTCGGCCTTTTAGAAGATTGTGAGTGTCATTGTTGTCAACCTAGGGCTCTGATACCATATTGTAACACCCCGAATCCGCAGGACTCGGAATGCGACGAGCTAGGGCCTCACAATGGGCTCCGGCCCTTAGCTTGACAACAATTTCACCGGAACTTGCAACAAGGCACAAATAAAGTCCAAAACCAAAATACATTTAATGCAATGTTATGATTCCCGAAAATAAAAATAAATGAAGACACCAGCCGAGTTCTTATAACAACATCAACAATATACAAAAGACACAATAAAACGAAGACTCAAATCCCGACTCATCCTAAGATGTACGGGAACCCCAGCTGCCCACTCCTCCGGATCACTCGGAAACATCCTTAACTTGAAAGTCATCTACAAGGGCGGAATAAAACCGTTAGCTCACATTCTAAGCATTAGACAAAAGGTAAAGGCACATACACACATAAGTAACATAAGCACGCAACATGCTCACACACACAAGCCTGTTTATCATCATATCTTTACGTCATTCCATTACTAGTTTCATTCAATAAGATTGTGACACAAGATGTCTTATGACTCTCGCCCTTGTCTCCGTGTAACCAACAGAAGTGGTGCGGCGCACCTCTCGTATACCATGTGGAGTGGTGCAGTGCCCGTCCGTATACCGTGTATGGCCTAGTCGCAGAGAACCTCCCAGTCTCCCTCGGGAGTTAGGCAGTGATATAACCACCCGATAAAAATATACACTTGGGCCAACAATATATATATATATATATATATATATATATATATATAAGTCGTCTTAGTCCGGTTTCATGGTTATAATAAAGTAAACACACACCACCATCACACATCCATGTAATACGTAAAAGTGAGCTAAGTAAGTCCGGAGACTTACCTCGTCTCAACGTTAAATTAACAATACCGCTCACGCTCCCCATAGGAAGATACTCAACGGCTGATCACAAGAAGGGCACGCAATCAATAACACTCTCACATTCTAGAATTATGGTCTTTACAAGATCATCTAAACTCTCAAGTTAGAATAGCATCCCTAGATCCCAAGATACTATAATCTCATCAAGCACAAGCTAGAATATCACAACAGCCCACTCTCCTACGAGATCATACTCAATAGCCAAGCTAGAATACAACTAGCCTTGGAGGTACAACAAGGTCAACACAATCGAGATCCTCATAAGGCAACATCGAAGCCTCTAAGGTCTCCTAAGGTTCACAACCACTAGGTGGCATTCACAAGACTATCTTAGGTTCAACCTAAGCATGATACTACCATGAAACAACCTCTCATACGAAGGAAGGAAGAAGAAGTCGAGAGATAGAGGGCCTACTATTGTAGAAACACAACCGCGGACTCAGAAAGCGTTGTTGCGGAAAGTTGTCACCACCCCCGCGGGTCACTGACGCCGCCCCCACGGCTGATGGGCTGCTGGTGCCTCCCCCGCGGCTACTATTGGCCGCCCTCGCGGCTGTGGTGCTGATGGCGCCCCCACGGCGCTGTCCAGCCGCGGGTGCGGTCGAACTCTAGAAGGGCGATCCGTCGGGCTTCTCTTCGATGTGCAAGATGTCTCCTAGCTTGCTTACTCCACCAATGATTCCATCACTCAATCATCATCTAAAATCATTGTCCCAACTCAATCCACACACATACAAACCAAAGGAAGGGGAAAAGTTAAGAATCCATGGCTTCCACCATTAGAACTCAAAGGAAGGAAGAATATGAAGATGAGAAGATGAAGAAGAGGGAGAGAACACTTACAAAGGATCTGCAGCCTTCCTGCTGGACAACCCACACAAATCAAAGGAGAAGAAAGGAGCACCATGGGAGATGAAGGAGAAGAAGGTGGAGGAAGAGGAGAGAGGTCCAAAGAAGAATGTGAGATACGTGAGACTGACAAGGGAGGGGAGAGAGAGAGAGAAGGATGCCTACACTAGGGAATCAAGGGGTCAAACAGCCCATAGGTCACCTTTAGACCAAGAAACGAGGGGTCACTAGCCGACAGAGGGGGAACTAAAGGTCGGAATTGAAACAAGATAAAAACTCGTCCACTCATCACGCCGTGCCTGCGGAAAGACTGAGACGCGCATGCGGAAGGCCACTAAACCACTCAATAACCGGAATTAAAATATCCTGGTGTTACAACTTGAATCCTAGTAGCTTGATTCATAGTTGCATCTTTTGCTCATATTTACTCCCTTGTTCTTCTTTTAAATTTTTTTTGGAGTCAAACCAACAGGCATTCCATAACCTGCAAAAGCAAATGTAAATAACCAGTGGTCATAAAGTTCGACATACAAGGTATAATGTATTCACAAGAGTAAATCATCATAGTTATGGTAAGCGATAGAGTGATACACATATTCAAATTTTCACACCATTGCATAAAGTGGAAAACTAAATGAGTAATATAGATGTGAATTAAATCATTAGTACAAAAATCATTCTCATAAATGTGGATCCAAGATAACAAGGTTAAATTGCATATATATAGAAGATTTTCCAATCGAGCAGAATCTAAGTTAAAAATGTAAGTGTTAAGCTTCATGGCAAAGTTCACAGGTAAGGTTTGATTGTATTGATGATTTGTAAAAATTAATATCAAAACAAATCTCCTTACAACACACACACATAATAATTCTCTCGTTCACTTTCTTTGTTCTCATATCCTTCATAAGCCCCGCATAGCCAACAAGTTGTTCCTTTTAAGAAATAATCTCAACAAGTTTCCATGTCAACTTAAGTTTCCAATTTCTATGTGTGAAATGTTGAAAGACATTCCAATATAACACCGTACATTCATTGAGTCGATCATAGATATATTCATGTTTCGTCTTTCTAGATAAACAACATTGATGGTAATCCTGAAGTTCAACAAATAGGAATGACAAACAACACTAGAAAAGCCATAAAGGTTTACACATTTCGAATATAGGGTTCATTGTTCAGGCCACGATGCCTTATGATGGTCTAATGTTTCGCTTAGGTGATACCTAAATTTTAAATTTTAATGCAAAAATGTTGATATCATGTTGCTTATGATCAGATATTCTTGTTAGAGTTTTATCTTTATTCATTAACGATGAGGGATTACCTGGGGTGTAGATTATGGTTTTTGGAGTCTTGATCTTGCTTTTCTTTATCTCATTGTTGTCTAGTCTTTTTGCACAACCTACATTCAATCTCATGTTGGAGTAGGGGGAGTAATAATTAATTTGATTCCTATTTTTAGTTTGTGTTTTATCTCATTGTTGTCTAGTCTTTTTGCACAACCTACATTCAATCTCATGTTGGAGTAGGGGGAGTAATAATTAATTTGATTCCCATTTTTAGTTTGTGTTTGCTCGTGAGATTTTCCTAGAGCTTGTTCATCGTTGTAGGGATATGCAAACTGCTTTAGCCTATATAGAGATTTGGAGCTTACGAACTCCTTTTTTCCTTTTTGATATCACATCTCTATTTTGATGAAGTGACTGCAAAACACCTTTGCCTCCCAATCCAAAAATTGAAAGTTGTCGTTAAAGTTAGAACACACGGCCCACGCTGCCTGAATTTTCCATAAAGTGTATCTGAATCCCTTTATTCCTCTTCTTCTATTAGATGTGCGTTCGCTTATATTTGGGAGAGACGCATTGTACCTTTTGAACGGTTGTAAATGATTTTCTTTTACTTAAATCTTCCATTTCTTTACGTGACTTTGGATTTGTGGAGGATGAACCGATTAAGCTTTGACAAAGATGAATGATTGTGCGAGGTTAGAAGTGAAGAGGATCAATGCTTGTTTTTAGGTTTTGAGATTTTTTTTCTAGGTGCGTGGGGCACGTTCTTTTTGTCCCGGGGAAGAAAGGTCATTCAAAAATAATAATGGATTGAATGATTCAATATAATGATTTGTTAAACAAATAAATAGTTTTAAAGATTAAGTGAAGTGATTAAATAACCTTTAATAATTTTAAAAAGATTAATAATAATTTGTAGAAACTTATCCAATTTTTATTGAGAAACAATAAAAAAAATTACAAAAATATTCTATTATTTGATCAATTATATACGTTGGTTAAAATAACTTGAATTATAAAACTATTCAAGTTACGATATATAATAGCTTTAAATTATAAAAATTTATTTTATATTGTTCTCATACCATCATATTTTAATTAAAAATATATTTTAAATAATGATGAGGTGCATAAATGACATTTGGTATATTATGAGACGATTTAACGTTATAATTGACATAGAAATATAAAATGTCTTAACGTGTGACATATGATGAATATGAAATAACGTAATATGATAATGTCACGTGACTTTATAACGGATACAGTTGATTAGAGGTTTAGAGCTTCAAGATCTCTTATAAAACATAGAAGATTTTTCCTCCCATCATTTCCAATAAAAAAATCACATATGAAATTAGCTTAGGTAAATTGGAAACAAAATCTCTTTTTTATATCGCTGTATCTTTCTCTTCAATATTCTCCTCTCAATCTTTCCTTCTCGTCGTCGTCCTCCTCCTCCCGTTGTCTTCTGTGTTGCAGTGTGCTACAATGGATCCCAGTCGCGGCATGAACAGCCACCACTACTCTCGTACTCATTCTACTCCTTCTCCCTATAACTCCACCCTGAAGCCTCCTCCGTTGCCGGCGGCCAACTGGTTCGACGGTACCCAAACCGGAAACAGTCCGCTTCCAGGATCCAGAAACCCTCACCCCTTGCAAACCCTAGAATCTGCTTTCTCCGGCCTCAACATCGACGGATATCCCCAAAATTCTCCTCACAATAGTGACGCTTCAGGTTCTCCGTGGTTGGGGTTTAATGTGGAACGGAATCGGATGACGACCGCACCCCACGATGCTACGAGTCTACTCAACCAACAAAGCTCGCTTTTTTTGCGTCAGCAGTCGGTCTTTCAGCACAACCTTCCTCATCGCCACTACTTCTGCCCTTCTTACTTGCCTGATGGATTCCGCAATTTCGCCGGATATGCATCTTCATCCTCATCTAATAACCTAGTTTCCGGCGGCCATGGGAGTTCCAGTCGGAGATTGGGTCATATGCCTGGGCTTCTCGATTCTTCTGCTATTGAATATCGATACCAACACCACCAGCAACAGAATTTTCGGCAGAAGTTCACTGGCAGGAATCCAATGAGTCGCATCAAATATCCCTCTGGCCAAAATCGCAGTTATTATAAATTGGAGTTGGACTCAGGCTCAATCAATCTGATGAACTTAAGAGGGAATGTGGTGGCGTACGCCAAGGATCAGAAGGGATGTAGGATCTTGCAGTCCAAGTTCCAGGATCCCAAACCCGATGAAATCGAGATGGTGTTGTCGGAAGTCCTCGTTCATGTCCCGGAGTTGATGATTCATTCCTTCGGGAACGATCTCATACAAAAATTGATCCAAGTCTGCGATGAGGAGCAGAGGCTCAGGCTTCTTGTCTCCATCATCAGAGATAGCCGTCAACTTATTAATATATGCTTTGACAATCATGGGTACGGAAAGTCTACTCTTTTTCTTTTGTAGTTTCTGAGTTTGAACAGTGAATTACTAAGCTTGACTTGATTTGACAATTACAGGACGAGAGTTGTGCAGAAGTTGCTAGAGAAGCTGACTTGTCCACAACAGATACATGCGTTCATGTTAGCACTTGCACCAGGAGCCTTTCACTTGATCAAAGACATGAATGGTCACCATGTTATCCAGCATTGTTTGAAGAATTTTTCTGCTGAACAGAACGAGGTTTGTGTTGGTTTTTAACAGTCTATTCTTTTGCTAGTTGAATGGGAACATATAACCTTGATAATCCTATGGGTATTATGTTACTGTAGTACCTCTTACATGAAGTTGCAGAACACTGCTTTGATATAGCAACCGATAAAAGCGGGTGCTGTGTGCTTCAGCAGTGTGTGGACAAGTCGGAGGGACAAGCTAGAGACCGTCTGTTATGTAAGATAGTATCAAACGCGCTGGAATTGGCGGAGGATTGTTATGGGTCTGTAAATTCAGAATAGAAATTGCATTTCTGCTAAAACTTTCCTGCAGTGTTTGATTTGTTTTGATTTCTTGTAGCAACTATGTTGTGCAACATGTGCTTGAGATGAAGGATCTTGGAGTGAACACAATGATAGTGTATCAGCTGCGAGGAAGTTTTGTTGAACTGTCTTGCAACAGGTTTGGCAGTCATGTTGTTGAGAAATGTTTGATTAAAACAAACATGGATGAAGCATTAATGATCATTGACGAGTTGCTGAGGAGTCCAAAGGCCCCGGAACTACTTATTGATCCCTTTGGTAACTATATCATTCAGGCTTCACTCTCAGCATCTTCTCAGGTACATCAAAGTTGTTGACATCTTGAGATTACAATACATTCCAAAACTAAAATTAGTATTTTTGTGTTTGTTTGTGGGGATAGGGTGTGATCTATAATACTTTGATGAGGCTGATTATGGCACACGCCTCGACCATGGAAACCAATATGTTTGGAAAGAAGGTCCTGGACTGGTTTCCCAAGAATGCGAGAAGACTTGCATGGATTGTGTAGCCGGAATAGAGTAGCCGGGGCTTTGTTGTTGTTACATGTTAGTTTGTTGTTTGAGTGATGCAGAATAATGTGGTATTTGAAGCCTCGGAGGGTATAAGAATAGAGAGAGGCTCAAGCTTATAGATTGATAGAGACAGATACTTTGTTGCTTGTTATAACATTTTATGTTTGAACAATGTTTTATAGCTTTTGAGTGGCAATATAGGATAATATAGCTCATTTGATTTGATTTGATTTGATTTGATGGTGTTTGTGAATATATTGGAAGAATCTGCATGGTAATTGGCAAGGCGGAGAGGAGAGCATGCAAGTATGAATAAAATATAAGAAAGAGGGATTCCTGGGCCCCCGGGGTTGATTAATCATTAGTGGGCCTGGGAAAGGCGACTACTCACTCATTCCTTGTATTTAAGAATGTTTTTTTCGTACTACCTCCGAGGATAAGGAATATGCATCTCTGTTCCCTTGTAGGAGTTGGGTCGGCCCAATCATAGTATATGGGCCTACTGTTTTATGTATTCGTACTGGCCTATCTTCACATCTCTATTTTCCACTTATAATTATTATTTTGTAGGGGTGGACATAAATTCTGCTTAATCCCGGTCATGTCCCGGTCCCGTTCCGGGCCGGCGGGATTTGAAAAAAAAAATGTGTATCCCGTCCCGTAAAAAATTTGCGGGACGGGACGCGGGAGGAAAACTTCTCATCCCGGTTAATCCTGTCCCTTAATAATATTTTTATAATTTTTTTAAATATTATATAGATAAATAATATATATAAATTATAATTTTTAAAAATATTTTTTTTATTTCTAAAATTATTAGATCGATAATTTTGCATCAGTCATTCACTCATTCTTTACTACTCATTCGGTTGGATCTAAAATACTAGAGTTTCTGATCTCCCTTGATTTAGTCCGCTCGCCGCCTTGCTCCGGTCCGTTCCATCGACACCCTTGCTCTAGTCGGTTCCATCGCCCTTGTGGATTACCACAATTGTAATCGATAGTCAAATAAATATAATTTTCTGTAAATTATCTGTTGTTATTTTTTGAATGTGAGTCGGCAAGAGACCTTGATGTAAATTGAATTTGTTTTCAATGTATAAACTACTAATGTAGGCGTCATGAATCGATAAATCGGTATCGAGTTTTTTTCCGATCATTTATGTCTTTAAACATGAGAGAAAATAAGTATACATATAAAATAATCGGTGCGTAATTTTCGCGGGATTCGTCCTGTCCAGTCCCATCCCACATGGGACAGGCCCGTGCGGGACGAAGAAAAAATATTATAAATCCCTTCCCGTCCCATGTCCACCCCTATTATTTTGGATAAGTCCCGAGTACGGGTGGACATAAATCCCGGTTAGTCCTGATTCCGGCGGGATTTGAAAAAACAAATGTATATCCCATCTCATCCCGTGAAAAATAAGCGGGACGGATATTTCTCATCCGGTTAATCTCGTCCTGTCTCGCATATATATCTATATATGTAAACAAAAAATATATATAAATTATAATCTTATATTGATAAGAATTATAAAATAATTTAAATATGTTATATTTTGTAAACTATTTATTAAGGATCACAACATGTTAAAGAATGTTATCTTTTGTAAACTATCATTAATGTAGTGCAACGTTAGTTTTTTTGAAGTTAATCGGTAAGACACACTTTGGAGTAACTTGTATTCGTTTTAAATGTACTAACTATTAATGTAGGCCTCTTGAATCCGTAATTCGGTATCGAGTTTTTTTTGACCATTTGTGTCTTTAAACATGAGAGGAAAAAAAAGTACAAATGTTGAATATAATCAGTGCATAATTCTTGGGCAATCAGGCTCATCCCGTCCCACGTGGGACAGGGCCCGAATGGGACGAGGAAAAAAGTTGTAAATCTTCTTCCGTTCCGTCCCACTTATAATTTGTGGGGACAGGACGCGGGTGAACCTTAATCCCGCCCCGTCCCATGCCCAACCCTAGTCTTGAGGGAGGGAGAGTACGATTTTGGGAATATCTATATTTGTACTTAAAAAGGCAAGACAGTGGTGTCTAAATGAATAGGACATGGGCGATTTTACTCCTAACATTATCCCATTAAAGTTACAAATATACCACTTCAATAATTAGACAAAATTTTATCGCTTACATTCCTCTTTTGCTTCTCTCGTTCTCTTACTCATCATATCGCTCTTCTCTTCCCTTCTCCGTTTCATTAATCCAATTGAGGAGGGGATTTGGTTTACCTGATTACTGAAAATGTTTGAAATAATTTATATGCTCATAAATGTGAAATTTTTTGTTGCTTTGTTAAAAGATAAATAGATTCCTTGAGAGACTATGATTAAGATCGACATGATAGCATGAGGGACACTTGTGACGGTGAATAGATATTGTGAACCAACATTTGGTCATCTGTTTCTTATGCTTCGTTAAAAGATATTGTGAACCAACATTTGGACACTTGTGACATTGAGTAGAACATTCAATTATAATTACCCTTGAAGAATTGAATAAGAAGCTCATACCACTTCATTTTGACGTTCATAAAGGGTTCTCATTAGAAATTGAACCGAACGATGTTGATGCTTGTTGGGACAATCACTTGAGCGAATCCTAAATAAGACGAACTCATATGCTCCTGATGCGGGAGGTCTACGGCTTGCATTCTTTGAGTATGGTAATGAAGAATTCTTATCTTCAGCAATTGATGGACTTGTAAAACGTGATTGCCCTTACTATAAAATTTATCATAAAGTGAAAGTTTTTGGATATTTCTGTATGTCTATGGATCTTAAACAAGTCCGTTGGATCAATAATTTTACCCGGATATTATGTTTTTATGTTGTGATTAAATGGTTTGAAGTCAATTAGTCTATTTCTCTTTGAGCTAATTGTTATAACAAATACATAAATTATTATGTACTAGAATAAGTTTTGCTAGGTTTCCGCATGTTTCACATGTGGAGAACTTGCTAGTTTTAATAAAATGCAATTATATTTATCAAAACATTCTCTTAGCAGTTTTTTTCTCTGTGTCGTGGTAGTAAAACAAATATGATTACAATGGAGTGAGATTCGAACCTTGTTGAGCCATTGCAAAGAGAAAGACGATATCAAAGGTTGATGGAACTCTTAGAAGCGGGAGGAGGTAGGTTTTGCAAGTTCATTTTTTGAGAGTGTGTTTATTTATTTATTATTGATTCGTTAGTTTGAAATATGTTGTGTTAATTATAATAAAATTTAAAATATATTGAACTGATTTTGTGAAATTGTTGCAGTTTTGCGGTAGTTTCGAACTTAGAAAAACGGCATGCATTACAGATGTGGATGCTGTGTAATAGAGCATGTCCCGGATCTCGTCACCGAACCAACTTTGCGGATGTTGTGTAATAGAGTTTGTCCATGCTATTGTCACCGGACCAACTTTTTTCATTCTTGGCACTTCACCTCCTTCATTTCCTCCTCGAGACCCTACTTTACCCCAGCTCAAGATCGTGCTTTATGAGCCCTTTCCCAAGCTTGTTGCTCACAAGCTTATATCATGTCTTTCCTCTCTAATATGGATGTTCTTTCTATCCAAAATTTGCTCTGTTATATAAACCGTAAGGCTAATATTTTATTATTTTAAAATTCAAAATAAAGTTTTATATTTGTAGTATTTATATTAATTTGTTAATTTTTCGTGACTTTATTTTTGACGTCTTAAGGATGACGATCAAACGTTAAAGGTCATGAGATGACTCGATTGGATAAAGGAGATCCATAGTTGACCTTGCTTTCTCGGTTAATAACGTACGTGATTTGATTTGTCTTAATAGCTTAGTGAAGCTTCCGTTCTTTGGGGTCAATCATTAGCTGATCCAAGTATACGTCGAGACGTGGAATCCCAAGATGATCACCTTAATCTATCGTGGGTTGAGAAGAGCATTACATTTCATGATATTCAACGTTAAATCAAATTAATACATAAATCATATTTTTCGTTTAAAACCAATAGTAATTTCACAAGTTATTTCAAAATTTTAGTTACAGAAGTAACAAATTCATAAAGCAGTTTCTAAAGTTTGTAAAGTCTAGTTGCATAAGCAACAAATACACAAAATAGTTACACAAAACAAATATACGAGAGTTGCGAAGAAAACTTTCTGCAAAACCTATATCACACTTGTGTTTAAGCAACAAATACACAAAGCAGTTACACAAAACAATTTCGTTTAAAATCCATAGTAACTACACAAGTTATTTCGGTAGTTTAGTTATATAATCTATAACACCCCAAATTCTTGGAACTCGGGGAGCTACTGGTTAGGACCTCACAATGGGTCCCGACCTTGGTTTAACAACAACTTTACTAGAATCTTACAACAAGGCACAAATGTATTAAAATTCCTTGAAAACAACAAATAGTATTTGTATGAATAAACAACGCATGACAACCTTACAAAACACACACACACACACACAAACACACACACACACACACACATATATATATATATATATATATATGTATATATAACATGTATGCCGAATGGAAGACTCCCCGTCACCATCTAATGAGTACGTGGACCCGGTTGACCATCTTTTTCAGATCTCCCTGCAACTGTCTATCGTTATAAAACAACAACACGGAATAACCGTTAGCTAGCAATCCAAATATAAATAGAATAAAGATAGCACAAACACATCCAAGATAACATAAACACTCATCATGTTGGCACACAATCCAGTTATTATCTGATAGCTTAGGTGATTCACTTTATTCCGCTTTAAATTTATAACCCTAGATGTAAGCTTAAAACAAGGATGCGAACCCGTAGTGTACGGATCAATCGTAGTAAAAAGCAAGAAATTCCAGGGGTCGATCACAGGGACTTAGTGAAACAAAGCAGGATTAGGTTGTCAATGCAACTACTAACCACAAAAGCGATCAAAACAATCAAAGATGATAAAAAGTCAATTAAGGAAATATGCAATTCTAGGGATTAAAGCATCTAGTCGTGGTTCCGACTCAAGATCTAAAGATAAGCGGACAAAGCTGAGATTTTTGCAAAGGAAAGGTGTTACTAAAGTGGAATAGATCACCGGGTAAGTCTCACTACTCACTAATCCCAAACCGTAACTCCTATTACCGGGTAAGTCTCAAGGAATTAAGGAAAAGAACTATAATCTCAAACTAACACTCCAACTAAGGGAATAGAATCAACCTTTACCGGGTAAGTCTCAGGTTAACTCACAAAGATGGGATGAAAGCACACTCAAATCCCAATAAAGGATAAACCTTTATTACCTACACTTATGATCTTAAGTAAACAAACAAAGGAATCACCCGGTAAGTCTCATCCTAGGCTTGCATTGAACCAGGAAAGGTGTAATAAGAATAGGGTTTGGCAAACTCTAACACTTAACTCTCAGTTTCGGATCAAGTAAGTCACCTCGGTCAGAAGAATTCCACCCCGGCCGAGATGTTCATCGACTGAGCGAGATGTTCTAGGGTTAAGGTTAAAGACTCGAGCTTTCAGGGTCCTACTGTGATTAAGATTATTCTATCATTGTTTTTCCCACAACCTTCAGCCAATCACCCTAGAATCACACAAATAGATTAGCCACTCATCATCATGAAAGTAATAATCAAATATATGGGAAGAAAGTGAATAATCGAACAAGAAAACCTTAAGAGAAAGACTTCAATAACTGAATCAATTATGAATCAAACAAGCGTTCCTTGGATCAAAATCCAATAAGACAATCAACAATGAAGGGAATCTAAGAAAATCTTACAAAAACCCTTCACAAAAGATATAAAAGCTATCAACTTTCTTCCTTCAATCTTCCTTCAACCTTCAAAAAGGTTCTTCAAATCTCCCAACTATAGTGGGGTAAAACGGCTGCTCTAAGCGTCTTCCGGGTGATAGCGGATCTTTGCGTGGTAAGCGGGATGCGGTTTGTGGAAAAGCCAACCCTTTTTATAGGAAAATTACTCTCCAAAGATAAGATATCTTAGAAAGATCTTTTCCCATAAAAATAGGTAAAATATATGGGCTAAATTATCTTCTTCCTTCTAGGAATCCAGCCTAAAAATATAAGATCCTCTTTCCAAAAATAAAAGATCTCAGCCAAGAATAAAATATCCTTGCCGCGTCCAAGGTGTTCGCCTCGGTCGAGTCAGCTCCTCTGGATCACCTCGGTCGAGATGGTACTGTAGCTGACCGAGGTGAATCACAACTGAATTTGAAATCTCTCAAATCTGGTCCAAAGTGAATCTCTAATCCAATTCCATGATTCCTGTATTCTTCCTTAAGCTCCTGAATGTAGCTCCAATGACTCCTTAGCTCCTTTTGCTCCATTTTAATGTAAAACTTGCCATTTTACCTACGATTACGACGAAACTTGGTGTAGACCTCGATTCCCGCAAAGGTAGATGAAACGACAATATAATCACATAGTATACATTCAAACATGCAGATTATTGAAGATAAAACGTCTAAACAGGCCCCAAAATATAGACAATAATTCGTGCTATCAAAATACCCCATACTTAGCCCTTGCTTGTCCCCAAGCAAGTTCCGAATATAAAATACAAGATAGAATGGATTATTAGTCATGAAGATCAATGAAAAAGTCTTTTAAAACATTTTAATGGTGTGCTACAATTATAGATCACTCTAAGAGAATGCTTTATGGAATTTAAAATCAAAATATGCTTAAAACATTTTATAAATATAAGAAAGTTGTTCATCTTTGCATAATAAATCATAATTATCGAAATTAATCATGTATAATCCAGTTTAAACCACCAAGTCAATCAATAAGCTCGAGGTCTCAAGGTCTTTCAAAAGAAGGTCAAGAAACGTGTGAGGGTGGGATGTATATAAGGAATGTGGTGTTAGAATCAGGGAAAAGGATCTTCATTTCACTTTCTTTTGAACTTCAACATCTTCCACCAATAAGCTTTGCTTATTTTACTTTTTTTATTTTACTTTTTGGGATGCATGGACAGAGGTGCAAAATAACCGAAGCCTAGGAAATCAGCAATCATCAATTTTTCGAGATGCCTCAAACCCTTGATGCACATACCATGACCCATTAGGAATATCGCTCAATCCGACTTTGGCAAGACACAAACACCCGGCTATGTGAATGGTGCCGAGTTACTCATCATCATGATTGACTTCCCCAAACCTATGTGTTTCTTTCTAACTTTCAGCCACATCTCAACTTTTTCTTTCACTTGCTTTTCACTTTTGCTTGCTTTCAAATTCCCGGATAGGTAAAGGAAGGCAAATATGTATACGAGGGGCTAAGCATGATCAAGAAGAAGAAGAGAGAAGAAAATGAATTGCCTTGGTCTTCCCAGAAAGAAAGTGAGAGAACTCATAATGTGGTGTAAACCTTCAAATTCAACATAATTTTGATAAAAACAAAGTATTAAACATGCCACAAATTTAAAACAAAGCATTTAGCAACTTAAACATATCATAAAACCTTTCAAACATATAGAGATTTCAAAACCAGTCAGCAAATAAAATCTTCACTGAGGACATATCTAGATAAGAAGCACAAAAATCGTTTCGAAATTGTTTTCAGTTAAAACGCCTCGGTCGAGATGTTCTAGTCAACCGAGGTGAAGTACCTCGTTCGGCCAGAATCACTTTGGTCGAGGTCATAAATTTTTTTTTCTTAACCAGTTTTTGACGTTTTTTCTTAATCAAATAACCTGTATGCATGCATGTAGTCTCAGATAAGCACATAGAGCAAAATAAAACACATAGATATCCGATAGAGTCAAGTCATACATCCATAGTCAAATAATACATCAAATAAATACCCCATACTTGAGACACATTGCCCCAATGGGTCAAAATAAGTCTAGAGAAATAAAGTACTCACCGGACATAGCTGAGCTGCATAATAAATAAAGAAAGAAAATCCTGCAAGCTTGTTCGCTCCAAACGGTGTGTGCAAGCTTTAAATTTATAACCCTAGACTTAAGCTTAAAACAAGGATGCGAACCCGCAGTGTACGGGTCAATCGTAGTAAAAGCAAGAAAATTCCAGGGGTCGATCACAGGGACTCGGTGAAACAAAGTCAATACGGTATGCTATGTCAATTCTAACCACAAGAGCGATTAACACAATCAAAGATGAATAAGAAGTCAATAAAGCAAACATGCAATTCTAGGGATTAAAGCATCTAGTTGTGGTTCCAACTCAAGATCTATAGATAAGCGGACAAAGCTGAGATTTTTGCGTGGGGAAGGTGTTATTAAAGTGGAGTAGATCACCGGGTAAGTCTCACTACACACTAATCCTAAACCGTAACTCCTATTACCGGGTAAGTCTCAAGGAATCAAGATAAAGAACTATAACCTCAAACTAACATACCATCTAAGGGAATAGAATCAACCTTTACCGGGTAAGTCTCAGGCTAACTCACAAAGATGGGATAGAAGCACACTCAAACCCCAATAAAGGATAAACCTTTATTACCTACACTTATGATCGTTAATACACAAACTAAGGAATTACCGGGTAAGTCTCATCCTAAGCTTGCATTGAACCAAGAAGGTGTAATAAGAATAGGATTTAGCAAACTCTAACACTTAACTTTCTGTTTTAGATCGGATAAGTCACCTCGGTCAGAAGAATTCCACCCCGGCCGAGATGTTCATCAACCGAACGAGATGCTTAGGGTTAAGGTTAAAGACTCGAACTTTCAGGATCCTACTGGAATCTAAGATTATTCTATCATTGTTTTTCCCACAACCTTCAGCTAATCACCCTAGAATCACACAAGGAAATTAGCCACTCATCATCATAATGAAAGTATTAAAATATATGGGAAGAAGGTGAATATTTGAACAAAGAAGAATTTAATGAAAAGACTTCAATAACTGAATCAAATATCACAACAAAGCGTTCCTTGGATAATAATCCAAAAAGACAAGACAATAATTGAGGGAATTGAAGACAATCTTACAAAACCCTCCAAAAAGCTATAAAAGCTATAGACTTCAATCTTCCTTCAACCTTCAAAAAGGTTCTTCAAAAGCTCCCAAATTGGAGTATACCGCTGCTGCTGCGTGTGTGGGGTGATAGCGGGCTTTTTCGGTGTAAGCGGGATTATGGATTTGTGGGAAATCCGACCCTTTTTATAGGAAAATAACCCTCCAAAGATAATAAATCTTAGAAAGATATCTTCCCATAAAAATAGGTAAAATATATAATTCTGCATATCTCCTTCCTTCCAGAAGCCAAGCTCAAAAATATAAGATCACTTTCCAATTTTAAAAGATCTCATCCAAGAATAAAATATTCTCGCCGCGTCCTAGGTTTTCGCCTCGGTCGAGTCGGCATCTCTGGATCGCCTCGGTCGAGGTGAATCAATGGTCAACCGAGGTGAGTCACGACAGAATGTGAAATCTCTTGAATCTGCTCCAAAGTAAATCTTTAATCCATGGCTATGCTCCCTGGATGTAGCTCCAAATGACTCATGACTCCTTTTGCTCCTTTTTGATGCAAAACGTACCATATTACCTGCAATTACAACGAAACTAGGTGTAGACCTCGATTCTCACAAAGGTAGATGAAATGGTAGCAAAATCACATAATGTACATACAAACATGCAGATTATGAAAGATAAAACGTCCAAACAAACCCCAAAATATAGACTATAATTCATGCTATCAAAGCTCTCAATAAACACGATCCCGTGGTGGTGGTGGTGGCACATACGGGTGTTGAGATGGGTCGAAAGGATATCCCATGACATGCTGAAACTGAATCTCAGCCATCACGTGCTGGTAGTGTAGTCTCTCGTGCATCTCTCTGATCTCCAAGGACATGGCAGCGTAGGAATCTATCATCTGATCCGTCAAATCGTCGATCTGACGGTGAGAAACTGGATCCTCCTGCTTGCGTATCCTACGCTTAACGGGACGTGCTGGTGTTGCAGCCGGCTCCTCCTCAGTCTCATCATCATCTAGATCAATGACCGGTGCACTAGTCCCAGATGTATCCGTGCCCGTATCCATAGGAACACCACCATCCTCATCAACATCATCCTCATCATCCTCTGCCTCATCCTCCTCAGCTGGTCCCTGAGCTGCTGTAGTTGCAACCTCTCTAGCATCCTCCATCAGTGGGATCCACGCAGTCTGCCAGTAATGTGGATCAAACACGGAGAACTAAGCTGACCATCTGATCCCCCGAGGCGCAGTCGGCTCCCATGGCATCGCCACATATAGCGTAGTAAGTCCTCGGGGAACCAGTATCCTCCAAGTGATCATCTCCTGAAGTCCGAGCGGCTTGGCAGCCGCCACCATGGTACAGGCACTGAGGTCCAAATCCATGTAACTCGCTATATGAGTCACAATACCTCCACAACAGATGTCGCCCTTCGCCTTGATCTTATGCAGATCCTCCGCTAGCATCAATCCAAAATCTAGGACTCCTCCAGTCACCATGCAATATAAACTCAAAAGCTCACCCTACCTGATCTTCTGGGGCGTCTCAGTACGCGCCAGAAGAGTCTCACTGAAGATCCTGTGAGCTAGTCTAAAAGCAAGATGGAATATGATCCTCTCCCTGGAATCTCCAGGTCTCCATCTGTCAGCGTGCTCAACCACGTGAGCTATTTGTCCCCAGAACTCCCGAGCTACAGCTCGAGAAGGAAAGTCAGCAACAGTAGGGATCGGGAAGCCAAAGATGTCCCGCCAGTGGTCTAAAAAAACTAGATAATTCCGGTTCATCAACCGGTACTTGATGGCGCGCTCGGTGGGTAGGTAAGTGACGGAGCTGACAAACTCCAAGGTCGGCTCTAAGTAGGCCGGAGCTCTAATCTCTGTGAACTGCTCCAGCCCCACAGCAGATATCATACGCCTCAAATCCTCATCAACATGGAGGCAATCAAAAGCTGATATGTCCAGGAAGCGTGGTGCAATGACTGGACGGGCCACTATGCGGTCATAATCGACCTAGTGTCGCTCGTGGATCACCGGTCTAGTACAGCGGGAGGAAGAAGAAGGAGAAGGAGAAGATCTGTCCCTTAGGACCAACTGCCTTTCAGAACTCATTTTCAGCAACCTGTCAGGTCACCTCGGTTGCTCTGACAACTTTGTAGAACACCTCGGCCGAGGCACAGGCCGACTGGACCGAGGCGGAAAACTGCTCGATCGATTCCCTCAAAAATCCAGTTCTTTTCCCCCAAAATCACTTCCAAAGGTTCCTATGGGGTACTTAATCCTTTTCTCAGCAAATGCAGGGGCAACCAAAGCCCAAATCGAAGGGAAACAGTGGAAAAGAGGAGGGTTAGGGTTTTTTCGGATTTTACCCAGATTCGGTCGATTCGGCTCGTTTTTGTTGCAGATTTGCGCTTGCAATGCGATCCTCTTCCCTTTCCTCTCAGTTTAGAAGCTAGAAGCGTCGAAAACGATCGAAGAACGAAGGAGCGAGGTGAGAAGTGTGCCGCGGTCGAGAAGGGAGGTAGAGGAGGAGAGAGATATTTCAGCCCCCTTTTATACCCTTTTCTGGAACTGCTGTCACCTCGGTCGAGATAGTCTCGACTGGACCGAGGTGGTACGGACCGAGGTGGATCTTCAGAAACCCTAGTCGCCTCGGTTGCTCAAGAATCATCTCGGTCGAGGTGCTGTGACAGCAACCGAGATGTGTCTCAGTCAAACTCCGTCTTCTCAAATTCTCGAACTTTTGTCCTTCCAGTTGTGCTCCTGGGTTGTATTCCTTCCTTAGATGTCACCTGTTGTCTGTCTAGGACGCCAAATAAAACAAAACATAGCAAAGCAAAAGCAAACTATCTAAAGCTAGACTAGAAAAAGGGAAAAGAAAGAAATACCTTGGGTTGCCTCCTAAGAAGCGCTTGATTTAAGGTCGCTAGCTGGACCGTACGACATCTCTCAAACAAGGTATAGCGGTGCAACCTCCTCAACCGGAACTTCCGGTTTGTATTTCTTAAGTCTATGACCGTTGACCTTGAAGCTTCTACTCGTTTCACCCCAAATCTCAACTGCACCATAAGGGAAAACATGTTTCACAACATAAGGTCCGGTCCATCTAGATTTCAACTTACGTTGAAAGAGGCGGAGGCGGGAGTTGAAGAGTAGAACTAAGTCTCCTTCTTTAAGCTCCTTAGGAATTATGCGCTTGTCATGCCATTTCTTCGTCCTTTCTTTATAGATTTTGACATTCTCATAAGCGTTCAAACGCATCTCCTCCAGCTCATTGATATCCAATAGTTGCTTCTCACCGGCTTCCTTGATGTCGAAGTTCAATCATTTGATAGCCCAATACGCCTTGTGTTCTAACTCGACGGGCAAATGACAAGACTTCCCATATACCAAATTATAAGGGGTGGTACCAATGGGAGTCTTGAATGCGGTCCTGTAAGCCCAAAGAGCGTCGTCCAACTTCATGGACCAATCCTTCCTAGTCCTAGAGACGGTCTTCTCCAAGATTGCTATAATTTCTCTATTCGAGATCTCGACCTGTCCACTAGTTTGAGGGTGATAAGGGGTCGCTACCTTGTGGGTTACCCCATACTTCGATAGAAGTGCCTTAAACTTCCGGTTGATGAAGTGTGTCCCTCCATCGCTGATGATGATGCGTGGAGTCCCAAAACGTGGAAAGATAGTCTTGTTAAAGAACTTCACAACCACCATGGCGTCATTAGTGGGGGAAGCAATGGCTTCAACCCATCTAGAGACGTAGTCAACTACTAGAAGAATGTAGAGGTTTCCTCCGGACGATGGGAAAGGTCCCATGAAATCTACTCCCATACATCAAAGATCTCAACCTCTTGTATGTTATTGAGTGGCATCTCATTCCTCCTAGATAAATTCCCTGTTCTTTGGCATGCATCACAAGAGACAACAAACGTTTGCACATCCTTAAATAATGTGGGCCAAAAGAAACCGGAACTTAATACCTTAGCGCATGTCTTGTTGGCGCTAGCATGTCCTCCATAAGGAAGTGAGTGACAATGCCGTATGACGCTATTAACTTCATCTTCCGGAATGCATCTTCGAAGCATCTCATCCGGCCCGCGCTTGAATAGCAGCGGTTCATCCCAGTAGTAATGGCGTACGCCCTTGAAGAATTTCTTCCTTTGAGCGTACGTCAATCCGGGTGGTATTTCCTGGCAAACAAGATAATTAACAATATCAGTATACCAAGGTTCTTTATTATCATAAATTTGGTGAAGACAATGTTCCACTAACTGAGGATGAATGTCAGAGAAGGGAGTAAGAAGTTTGTTATTTTCAGTAGTCTCAGTTGACATAATCTCGCTTTTGACCTCGGTCGAGGTCCAGAGAGGTTGACCAAGATGTTTTTCGGTCACCTCGCTTGGTCCAGAAAGTGCCTCGGTCGAGGTACTACAAACGGAACCGAAATCGGAGATCTTCTTCTCCTGGATTAGTCTTTCAGTTTTAGCTTCTGGATCTTCTTCTAGTGTCTTTAAGCTCCGTATATCTGCATCACATGAAGCATCTATACCTTCCTCCATTAAGCTAAAACTAATAACTTTTTCAAGTGGATCTTTAATAAGGATAGAGCTTACCAATTCTCTTGATTCTTCTTCATCATAGATGTTGAAGATATCATCTCCTAGCTGCTCTCCCTTCATAGCCGCAAGTAATGTGAATTCCACTTCATCTACGCCAATGTTGTATTTTAGCTTGGCGTTCTTACAATCCACATTGCAACCCGAAATTGCTAGAAATGGCATCCCGAGAATGAAAGGGACAGGATAATCTGCGGGAATATCAAGCACAACAAAGTCTATAGGCAAATAGAAGTTACCTAACTTAACCGGAACGTCTTCCAAAATGCCCACGGGATGGGTAATGGAGCGGTCCGCCATGTATAATCGTATCTTCACCGGCTTGGGCTCTCCAAGTCCGATCTTAACACATAGCTCCAGCGGGATGATGCTCACGCTGGCTCCTAGATCACATAAGGCTTCACAAGTGACATCCCCAACTTGAGTGGGAATGCAAAACGAGCCGGGGTCTCTCAATTTGGGTGGCATCTTCTCCTTCATGATTTGAATAAGCTCCGAGGATTTAGATGTCATCCTTACTTCACCAAAGTCTTCCAGCTTCCTCTTCCTTGATAGAATCTCTTTCAAGAACTTTCCATAGGCGGGCATCCCTAGAATAGCATCAAGGAAAGGGATATTAATGTGTAGTTTGTTCATCAAGTCAAGGAACTTACCAAAATGCTTGTCTAAATGTGCTCTGGCCCTCGACTGGGGGACTGGAAGTGGTGGTTTATATACAGGAGGTGGAATAGAAACTTCAGTTTTCTCCTCCGCTTTCTGTGGTTCCACCTCGGTTGGCATCTCGGACGAAGTTTTCTTTGATTGCACCTGGACCAAGGTGGTCTTCATCTGCATTGGCATCGACCGAGGCACTGGATCTGCAGTTTTCAGTCCACTCCTCATCGTTATTGCCATAATCTGGCCCTTAGGGTTGCTTTCCGTCCTTGTTGGAAGCTTCCTTGGATCTCTTGGCGCTTCATTCGCCTTGTTGAAGAATTGTTGTTCTAAGGCTTTTTGTGCCTTCGAAAATGAAGTCATGGATGTCTCCATAGAGTTGAGCTTGATTAAGATGGCCTCCAGCACTGCGTCTTTCTTTCCTAGCTGGGACGAACTCGATCCTTGCTCCTGGCTCTTTAATGGAGTAGAAGAAGAAGAAGAGAGGAAAGGATTAAAGGAATCATTCGAATTGGAGTTAGAGCAAGGGTTACCCGAATTTTGGTTGTTTGACCTCCAATTATTGCTGTTGGATCCTCTATTGTTGTTGTAGTTGTTGTTCCGGGAACCGTTGTTGTTGTTACGGTACCCATTGTTGTTCCTTGATCCTTGATCTTCTTTCTTGGTTTGAGCAACTAAGAGTTCCTTCAATTGTTTCACGTCATATTTCAAAGACGTGAGTTGATCATTGTTAGGTAGAGCATCTTGAAAGTTGACTCTTTTAACTCCACCTTCAGCTCCTTGGTGGGAGTATTTCTCCATGTGCAAAGCTTGCTTCTCTATAAACTCCCAAGCTTCGTCAATCGGCATGTCCATGAACATGCCGGCGGATAGTAGTTGAAGGTTGAACTGGGTGCTTCCGTCCAGTCCCTTGAAGTATATCTCCAACAACTCTATCTTTGGAATCCCATGATGTGGGCAATCCAAATGAATATCTTTAAATCTCTCCCATGACTTGGACAAGCTTTCCTTGTCCTTCATGATGAATGCATTAATCTTCCCTCTCATTTCAGCGGTTTTAGAGGGGGGAAAGAATTTAGTCAAGAATTCCGTCGTCATCTCCTCCCAAGTATTGATTTTTCCTGGAGGAAGAGATTGATACCAAGTAAGAGCTCTATCTTTCAAAGAAAAGTAGAAAGGCCTTAACTTGTAGTTGTTGTTTTCCAGCCTTGAAGGTCGCAAGGTCTCCATCAAGATCTCATAGTTTTGTAGATGTTGATGCGGAGATTCCCTCTCTAGCCCTCCAAATTGGCATTGGTGAATCATGGAAAGAACTTGCGGTCAAAGCTCATAATCATGGTCCGCTGGATCACCTAGGTTGACTCCTAGACGCCTCAGTTGTTGATTTGGGTCCATTCTCTGCCATAGGGTTTGTGGAATACCTGCAAAAAGAACATCTCGGACTGGCATCCGAGGTGGAAGTATCTCGGCCGGGGCGACATGTATTGGATTCTGCCTCGGTCGAGGATCTGGAACAGAGTCTTGCCTTGGTCGAGGATCTGGGTTCGGTCGAGGTAGATACCGGTCTTGTAAAGCCGCCATATCTGCTTCGATCGCTTCAGTCCTTGCGCGAGTTTCTTCCTTTTCCAGTCTCAGTTCTTCCTTGCTGAGGCGTAGCTGTTCTAACGCCTCCTTCAATTTGGCCTCAAGATCGCGATTGTCTTGGTTGGCCATCTTCGCTTCTTTCAAGCGTCTTTTGTATGTCTTTTGTGGTTCGGAATCGTAAGGAACGATTTCCTTCCCAGCGCGGGTTCTTCGCATAAACCTAAGAAAAAGAACCTTCGAAAGTCACTCAAGTAGATTGGTTAGTAGAAACAGGGGCAAGCGCCCCGAAAGCAAACTGCAACCGGCTCAGTCTAGACCAAGTCCCCGGCAACGGCGCCAAAAACTTGTTCGCTCCAAACGGTGTGTGCAAGCTTTAAATTTATAACCCTAGATGTAAGCTTAAAACAAGGATGCGAACCCGCAGTGTACGGATCAATCGTAGTAAAAAGCAAGAAATTCCAGGGGTCGATCATAGGGACTTAGTGAAACAAAGCAGGAATAGGTTGTTAATGCAACTACTAACCACAAAAGCGATCAAAACAATCAAAGATGATACACAAGTAAATTAAGGAAATATGCAATTCTAGGGATTAAAGCATCTAGTCGTGGTTCCAACTCAAGATCTAAAGATAAGCGGAAAAAGCTGAGATTTTTGTAAAGGGAAGGTGTTACTAAAGTGGAATAGATCACCGGGTAAGTCTCACTACTCACTAATCCCAAACCGTAACTCCTATTACCGGGTAAGTCTCAAGGAATTAAGGAAAAGAACTATAATCTCAAACTAACACTCCAACTAAGGGAATAGAATCAACCTTTACCGGATAGTCTCAGGTTAACTCACAAAGATGGGATGAAAGCACACTCAAACCCCAATAAAGGATAAACCTTTATTACCTACACTTATGATCTTAAGTAAACAAACAAAGGAATCACCCGGTAAGTCTCATCCTAGGCTTGCATTGAACCACGAAAGGTGTAATAAGAATAGGGTTTGGCAAACTCTAACACTTAACTCTCAGTTTCGGATCAGGTAAGTCACCTCGGTCAGAAGAATTCCACCCCGGCCGAGATGTTCATCGACTGAGCGAGATGTTCTAGGGTTAAGGTTAAAGACTCGAGCTTTCAGGGTCCTATTGTGATTAAGATTATTCTATCATTGTTTTTCCCACAACCTTCAGCCAATCACCCTAGAATCACACAAAGAGGTTAGCCACTCATCATCATGAAAGTAATAATCAAATATATGGGAAGAAAGTGAATAGTCGAACAAGAAAACCTTAAGAGAAAGGCTTCAATAACTGAATCAATTATCAATCAAACAAGCGTTACTTGGATCAAAATCCAATAAGACAATCAACAATGAAGGGAATCTAAGAAAATCTTACAAAAAACCTTCACAAAAGATATAAAAGCTATCAACGTTCTTCCTTCAATGTTCCTTCAACCTTCAAAAAGGTTCTTCAAATCTCCCAACTATAGTGGGGTAAAACGGCTGCTCTAAGCGTCTTCCGGGTGATAGCGGATCTTTGCGTGGTAAACGGGATACGGATTTGTGGAAAATCCAACCCTTTTTATAGGAAAATTACTCTCCAAAGATAAGATATCTTAGAATGATCTTTTCCCATAAAAATAGGTAAAATATATGGGCTAAATTATCTTCTTCCTTCCAGGAATCCAGCCGAAAAATATAAGATCCTCTTTCCAAAAATAAAAGATCTTAGCCAAGAATAAAATATCTTTTCCGCGTCCAAGGTGTTTGCCTTGGTCGAGTCAGCTCCTCTGGATCACCTCGGTCGAGATGGTACTGTAGCTGACCGAGGTGAATCACAACTGAATGTGAAATCTCTCAAATCTGGTCCAAAGTGAATCTCTAATCCAAACGTTTCTTGACCTTCTCTTGAAAAATCCTTGAGACCTCGAGCTTGTTGATTGACTTAGTGGTTTAAGCTGATTATACATGATTAATTTCGATGATTATGATTTATTATGCATTCTATGATTTTATGCAAAGATGAACAACTTTCTTATAATTATAAAATGTTTTGATCATATTTTAATTTTAAATTCCATGAAGCATTCTCTTAGAGTGATCTATGATTGTAGCACACCATTAAAATGTTTTGAAAGACTTTTTCATTGATCTTCATGACTTATAATCCATTCTATCTTGTATTTTATATTCGGAACTTGCTTGGGGACAAGCAAGGGATAAGTATGGGGTATTTTGATAGCATGAATTATTGTCTATATTTTGGGGCCTGTTTAGACGTTTTATCTTCAATAATCTGCATGTTTGAATGTATATTATGTGATTATATTGTCGTTTCATCTACCTTTGCGGGAATCGAGGTCTACCCCAAGTTTCGTCGTAATCGTAGGTAAAATGGCACATTTTACATCAAAATGGAGCAAAAGGAGCTAAGGAGTCATTGGAGCTACATTCAGGAGCTTAAGGAAGAATCCAGGAATCATGGAATTGGATTAGAGATTCACTTTGGACCAGATTTGAGAGATTTCATATTCAGTTGTGATTCACCTCGGTCAGCACAGTACCATCTCGACCGAGGTGATCCAGAGGAGTTGACTCGACCTAGGCGAACACCTTGGACGCGGCAAATATATTTTATTCTTGGCTGAGATCTTTTATTTTTGGAAAGAGGATCTTATATTTTTAGGCTGAATTCCTAGAAGGAAGAAGATAATTTAGCCCATATATTTTACCTATTTTTATGGGAAAAGATCTTTCTAAGATATCTTATCTTTGGAGAGTAATTTTCCTATAAAAAGGGTTGGATTTTCCACAAATCCGCATCCCGTTTACCACGCAAAGATCCGTTATCACTCGGAAGACGCTTAGAGCAGCCGTTTTACCCCACTATAGTTGGGAGATTTGAAGAACCTTTTTGAAGGTTGAAAGAAGAAAGTTGATAGCTTTTATATCTTTTGTGAAGGGTTTTTGTAAGATTTTCTTAGATTCCCTTCATTGTTGATTGTCTTATTGGATTTTGATCCAAGGAACGCTTGTTTGATTGATAATTGATTCAGTTATTGAAGCCTTTCTCTTAAGGTTTTCTTGTTCGATTATTCATTTTCTTCCCATATATTTGATTATAACTTTCATGATGATGAGTGGCTAATCTCTTTGTGTGATTCTAGGGTGATTGGCTGAAGGTTGTGGGAAAAACAATGATAGAATAATCTTAATCACAGTAGGACCCTGAAAGCTCGAGTCTTTAACCTTAACCCTAGAACATCTCGCTTAGTCGATGAACGTCTCGGATGGGGTGAAATTCTTTTGACCGAGGTGACTTACCTTATCCGAAACTGAGAGTTAAGTGTTAGAGTTTGCCAAACCCTATTCTTATTACACCTTTCCTGGTTCAATGCAAGCCTAGGATGAGACTTACCGGGTGATTCCTTTGTTTGTTTACTTAAGATCATAAGTGTAGGTAATAAAGGTTTATCCTTTATTGGGGTTTGAGTGTGCTTTCATCCCATCTTTGTGAGTTAACCGGAGACTTACCCGGTAAAGGTGGATTCTATTCCCTTAGTTGGAGTGTTAGTTTGAGATTATAGTTCTTTTCCTTAATTCCTTGAGACTTACCCGGTAATAGGAGTTACGGTTTGGGATTAGTGAGTAGTGAGACTTACCCGGTGATCTATTCCACTTTAGTAACACCTTCCCTTTGCAAAAATCTCAGCTTTGTCCGCTTATCTTTAGATCTTGAGTTGGAACCACGACTAGATGCTTTAATCCCTAGAATTGCATATTTCCTTAATTGACTTTTTATTATCTTTGATTGTTTTGATCGCTTTTGTGGATAGTAGTTGCACTGACAACCTATTCCTGCTTTGTTTCACTAAGTCCCTGTGATCGACCTCTGAAGTTTCTTGCTTTTTACTATGATTGATCCGTACACTGCGGGTTCGCATCCTTGTTTTAAGCTTACGTCTAGGGTTATAAATTTAAAGCTTCCACACACCGTTTGGAGCGAATAAGTTTTTGACGTTTTTCTCAATCAAATAACCTGTATGCATGCATGTAATCTCAAATAAGCACATAAATTAAAATAAAACATAAATATTCGATAGAGTTAAGTCATACATCCATAGTCAAATAATACATCAAATACCCCATACTTGGGACACATTGTCCCAATGGGTCAAAATAAGTCTAGAGAAATAAAGTACTCACCGGACATAGCTGAGCTGCATAATAAATAAAGAAAGAAAATCCTACAAGCTCTCAATAATCACGATCCGGTGGTGGTGGTGGAACATACGGGTACTGAGATGGGTCAAAAGGGTAGCCCATGACATGCTGAAACTGAATCTCAGCCATCACGTGCTGGTAGTGTAGTCTCTCTTGCATCTCTCTGATCTTCAAGGACATGGCAGCGTAGGAATTTATCATCTGATCCGTTAGATCGTCGATCCGACGGTGAGCAACTGGATTCCTCTGCCTGCGTATCCTACGCCTAGCGGGACGTGCTGGTACTGCAGCCGGCTCCTCCTCAGTCTCATCATCATATAGATCAATGATCGGTGCACTAGTCCCAGCTGTATCCGTGCCCGTATCTATAGGAACTCCACCATCCTCATCAACATCATCCTCTGCCTCATCCTCCTCAGCTGGTCCCTGAGCTACTACAACTGCAGCCTCTCTAGCATCCTCCATCAGTGGGATCTACGCAGTCTACCAGTAATATGGATTAAACACGGAGAACTGAGCTGACCATCTGATCCCCTAAGGTGCAGTCGGCTCCCATGGCATCGCCACATATAGCGTAGTAAGTCCTCGGGGAACCAGTATCCTCCGAGTGATCATCTCCTGAAGTCCGAGCGGCTTGGCAGCCGCCACCATGGTACAGGCACTGAGGTCCAAATCCATGTAACTCGCTATATGAGTCACAATACCTCCACAGCAGATGTCGCCCTTCACCTTCGACTTAATCTTATGCAGATCCTTCGCCAGCATCAATCCGAAATCTGGGAATCCTCCAGTCACCATGCAATATAAACTCAGAATCTCACCCTGCCTGATCTTTTGGGGCGTCTCAGTACGCGCCAGAAGAGTCTCACTGAAGATCCTGTGAGCTAGTCTAAAAGCAAGATGGAATATAATCCTCTCCCTGGAAACTCCAGGTCTCCATTTGTCAGCGTGCTCAACCACGTGAGCTATCTATCCCCAAAACTCCCGAGCTACAACTCGAGAAGGAAAGTCAGCAACAGTAGGGATCGGGAAGCCAAAGATGTCCCGCCAGTGGTCTAAGGGAACTAGATAATTCCAGTTCATCAACCGGTACTTGATGGCGCGCTCGGTGGGCAGGTAAGTGACGGAGCTGACAAACTCCAAGGTCGGCTCTAAGTAGGCCGGAGCTCTAATCTCTGTGAACTGCTCCAGCCCCACAACAAATTACATACGCCTCAAATCCTCATCAACATGGAGGCAATCAAAAGCTGATATGTCCAGGAAGCGTGGTGCAACGACTAGACGAGCCGCTATGCGGTCATAATCGACCTGGTGTCGCTCGTGGATCACCGGTCTAGTACGGCGGGAGGAAGAAGAAGGAGAAGGAGAAGATCTGTCCCTCAGGACCAACTGCCTTTCAGAACTCATTTTCAGCAACCTGTCAGGTCACCTCGGTTGCTCTGACAACTCTGTAGAACACCTCGGCCGAGGCACAAGCCGACTGGACCGAGGCAGAAAACTGCTCGATCGATTCCCTCAAAAATCCAGTTCTTTTCCCCCAAAATCACTACCAAAGGTTCCTATGGGGTACTTAATCCTTTTGTCAGCAAATGCAGGGGTAACCAAAGCCCAAATCGAAGGGAAACAGTGGAAAAGAGGAGGGTTAGTGTTTTTTTTTTCCAGATTTTACCCATATTCGGTCGATTCGGCTCATTTTTGTTGAAGATTTGCGCTGGCAATGCGATCCTCTTCCCTTTCCTCTTAATTTAGAAGCAAGAAGCGTCGAAAACGAGCGAAGAACGAAGGAGCGAGGTGAGAAGTGCGCCGCGGTCGAGAAGGGAGGTAGAGGAGGAGAGAGAAATTTCAGCCCCCTTTTATACCCTTTTCTGGAACTGCTGTCACCTCGGTCGAGATGGTCTCGACTGGACCGAGGTGGTAAGGACCGAGGTGGTACGGCCCGAGGTGGATCTTCTAAAAACCTAGTCGCCTCGGTTGCTCAAGAATCATCTCGGTCGAGGTGCTGTGACAGCAACCGAGATGTGTCTCAGTCAAACTCCGTCTCCTCAAATTCTCGAACTTCTGTCCTTCCAGTTGTGCTCCTGGGTTGTATTCCTTCCTTAGATGTCACCTGTTGTCTGTCTAGGACGCCAAAAAAAACAAAACATAGCAAAGCAAAAGCAAACTATCTAAAGCTAGACTAGAAAAAGGGAAAAGAAAGAAATACCTTGGGTTGCCTCCCAAGAAGCGCTTGATTTAAGGTCGCTAGCTGGACCGTACGACGTCTCTCAAACAAGGTATAGCGGTGCAACCTCCTCAACCGGAACTTCCGGTTTGTATTTCTTAAGTCTATGACCATTGACCTTGAAGCTTCTACTCGTTTCTCCCCAAATCTCAACTGCACCATAAGGGAAAACATGTTTCACAACATAAGGTCCGGTCCATCTAGATTTCAACTTACCTGGAAAGAGGCGGAGGCGGGAGTTGAAGAGTAGAACTAAGTCTCCTTCTTTAAGCTTCTTAGGAATGATGCGCTTGTCATGCCATTTCTTCGTCCTTTCTTTATAGATTTTGGCATTCTCATAAGCTTTCAAACGTAGCTCCTCCAGCTCATTGATATCCAATAGCCCTTCTCACCGGCTTCCTTGATGTCAAAGTTCAACCATTTGATAGCCCAATACGCCTTGTGTTCTAACTCGACGGGCAAATGATAAGACTTCCCATATATCAAATTATAAGGGGTGGTACCAATGGGAGTCTTGAATGCGGTCCCGTAAGCCCAAAGAGCGTCGTCCAACTTCATGGACCAATCCTTCCTAGTCCTAGAGACGGTCTTCTCCAAGATTGCTATAATTTCTCTATTCGAGATCTCGATCTGTCCACTAGTTTGAGGGTGATAAGGGGTCACTACCTTGTGGGTTACCCCATACTTCGATAGAAGTGCCTCAAACTTCCGGTTGATGAAGTGTGTCCCTCCATCGCTGATGATGATGCGTGGAGTCCTAAAACGTGGAAAGATAGTCTTGTTAAAGAACTTCACAACCACCATGGCGTCATTAGTGGGGGAAGCAATGGCTTCAACCCATCTAGAGACGTAGTTAACTGCTAGAAGAATGTAGAGGTTTTCTCCGGACGATGGGAAAGGTCCCATGAAATCTACTCCCCATACATCAAAGATCTCAACCTCTTGTATGTTATTGAGTGGCATCTCATTTCTCCTAGATAAATTCCCTGTTCTTTGGCATGCATCACAAGAGACAACAAACGTTTGCACATCCTTAAATAATGTGGGCCAAAAGAAACCGGAACGTAATACCTTAGCGCATGTCTTGTTGGCGCTAGCATGTCCTCCACAAGGAAGTGAGTGACAATGCCGTCTGACGCTATTAACTTCATCTTCCGGAATGCATCTTCGAAGCATCCCATCCGGCCCGCGCTTGAATAGCAGCGGTTCATCCCAATAGTAACGGCGTACGTCCTTGAAGAATTTCTTCCTTTGAGCGTACGTCAATCCGGGTGGTATTTCCTGGCAAACAAGATAATTAACAATATCAGCATACCAAGGTCCTTTATTATCAGAATTTGGTGAAGAGAATGTTCCACAAACTAAGGATGCATGTCAAAGAAGGGAGTAAGAAGTTTGTTATTTTCAGTAGTCTCAGTTGACATAATCTCGCTTTCGACCTCGGTCGAGGTCCAAAGAGGTTGACTGAGATGTTCTTCGGTCACCTCACTTGGTCCAGAAAGTGCCTCGGTCGAGGTACTGCAAACGGAACCAAAACTGGGGATCTTCTTCTCTTGGATTATTAGTCTTTCAGTTTTAGCTCCTGGATCTTCTTCCAGTGTCTTTAAGCTCCGTATATCTGCATCACAAGAAGCATCTATACCTTCCTCCATTAAGCTAAAACTAATAACTTTTTCAAGTGGATCTTTAATATGGATAGAGCTCACCAATTCTCTTGATTCTTCTTCATCATAGATGTTGAAGATATCATCTCCTAGCTGCTCTCCCTTCATAGCCGCAAGTAATGCGAATTCCACTTCATTTCCGCCAATGTTGAATTTTAGCTTGGCGTTCTTGCAATCCACATTGCAACCCGAAGTTGCTAGAAATGGCCTCCCGAGAATGATAGGGACAGGATAATCTGCGGGAATATCAAGCACAACAAAGTCTATAGGTAAATAGAAGTTACCTAACTTAACCGGAACGTCTTCCAAAATGCCCACGGGATGGGTAATGGAGCGGTCCGCCATGTATAATCGTATCTTCACCGGCTTGGGCTCTCCAAGTCCGATCTTAACACATAGCTCCAGCGGGATGATGCTCACGCTGGCTCCTAGATCACATAAGGCTTCACAAGTGACATCCCCAACTTGAATGGGAATGCAAAACGAGCGGGGGTCTCTCAATTTGGGTGGCATCTTCTCCTTCATGATTTGAATAAGCTCTGAGGATTTAGATGTCATCCTTACTTCACCAAAGTCTTCCAGCTTCCTCTGCCTTTATAGGATCTCTTTCAAGAACTTCCCATAGGCGGGCATCCCTAGAATAGCATCAAGGAAATGTATATTAATGTGTAGTTTGTTCATCAAGTCAAGGAACTTACCAAAATGCTTGTCTAGATGTGCTCTGGCCCTCGACTGGGGGAATGGAAGTGGTGGTTTATATGCAGGAGGTGGAATATAAACTTCAGTTTTCTCCTCCGCTTTTTGTGGTTCCACCTTGGTTGACATCTCGGCCGAAGTGTTCTTCGACTGCACCTGGACCGAGGTGGTCTTCATCTGCACTGGCATCGACCGAGGCACTGGATCTGCAGTCTTCAGTCCACTCCTCGTCATTATTGCCATAATCTGGCCCTTAGGGTTGCTTTCCGTCCTTGCTGGAAGCTTCCCTCGATCTCTTGGCGCTTCATTTGCCTTGTTGAAGAATTGTTGTTCTAAGGCTTTTTGTTCCTTCGAAAATGAAGTCATGGATGTCTCCATAGAGTTCAGCTTGATTAAGATGGCCTCCAGCACTGCGTCTTTCTTTCCTGGCTGGGACGAACTCGATCCTTGCTCCTGCCTCTTTAATGGAGTAGAAGAAGAAGAAAAGAAGAGAGGAAAGGATTAGATAAATCATTCGAATTGGAGTTAGAGTAAGGGTTATCCTAATTTTGGTTGTTTGCCCTCCAATTATTGCTGTTGGATCCTCTATTGTTGTTGTAGTTGTTGTTCCGGGAACCGTTATTGTTGTTACGGTACCCATTGTTGTTCCTTGATCCTTGATCTTCTTTCTTCGTTTGAGCAACTAAAAGTTCCTTCAATTGTTTCACGTCATTTTTCAAAGACGTGAGTTGATCATTGTTAGGTAGAGCATCTTGAAAGTTGACTCTTTTAACTCCACCTTCAGCTCCTTGGTGGGAGTATTTCTCCATGTGCAAAGCTTGCTTCTCTATAAACTCCCAAGCTTCGTCAATCGGCATGTCCATGAACGTGCCGGCGGATAGTAGTTGAAGGTTGAACTGGGTGCTTCCGTCCAGTCCCTTGAAGTATATCTCCAACCACTCTATCTTTGGAATCCCGTGATGTGGGCAATCCAAAAGAATATCTTTAAATCTCTCCCATGACTTGGACAAGCTCTCCTTGTCCTTCATGATGAATGAATTAATCTTCCCTCTCATTTCTGCGGTTTTAGAGGGGGGAAAGAATTTAGTCAAGAATTCCGTCGTCATCTCCTCCCAAGTATTGATTTTTCCTGGAGGAAGAGATTGATACCAAGTAAGAGCTCTATCTTTCAAAGAAAAGTAGAAAGGCCTTAGCTTGTAGTTGTTGTTTTCCAGCGTTGAAGGTCTCAAGGTCTCCATCAAGATCTCATAGTTTTGTAGATGTTGATGCGGAGATTCCCTCTCTAGCCCTCCAAACTGGCATTGGCGAATCATGGAAAGAACTTGCGGTCGAAGCTCATAATCATGGTCCGCTGGATCACCTAGGTTGACTCCTGGACGCCTCAGTTGTTGATTTGGGTCCATTCTCTGCCCTAGGGTTTGTGGAATACCTACAAAAAGAACATCTCGGACTGGCATCCGAGGTGGAAGTATCTCGGCCGGGGCGACAAGTATTGGATTCTGCCTCGGTCGAGGATCTGGAACAGGGGCTTGCCTCGGTCGAGGATCTGGGTTCGGTCGAGGTAGATACTGGTCTCGTAAAGCCGCTATATCTGCTTGGATCGCTTCAGTCCTTGCGCGAGTTTCTTCTTTTTCCAGTCTCAGTTCTTCCTTGCTAAGGCGTAGCTGTTCTAACGCCTCCTTCACGCGATTGTCTTGGTTGGCCATCTTCGCTTCTTTCAAGCGTCTTTTGTATGTCTTTTGTGGTTCGGGATCGTAAGGAACGATTTCCTTCCCAGCGCGGGTTCTTTGCATAAACCTAAGAAAAAGAACCTGCGAAAGTCACTCAAGTAGAGTGGTTAGTAGAAACATGGGCAAGCGCCCCGAAAGCAAACCGCAACCGGCTCGGTCTAGACCAAGTCCCCAGCAACGGCGCCAAAAACTTGTTCGCTCCTAACGGTGTGTGCAAGCTTTAAATTTATAACCTTAGACGTAAGCTTAAAAACAAGGATGCGAACCCGCAGTGTACGGATCAATCGTAGTAAAAAGCAAAAAATTCCAGGGGTCTATCACAGGGACTTAGTTAAACAAAGCAGGAATAGGTTGTCAATGCAACTACTAACCACAAAAACGATCAAAACAATCAAAGATGATAAAAAGTCAATTAAGGAAATATGCAATTCTAGGGATTAAAGCATCTAGTCGTGGTTCCAACTCAAGATCTAAAGATAAGCGGAAAAAGCTGAGATTTTTGCAAAGGAAAGGTGTTACTAAAGTGGAATAGATCACCGGGTAAGTCTCACTACTCACTAATCCCAAACCGTAACTCCTATTACCGGGTAAGTCTCAAGGAATTAAGGAAAAGAACTATAATCTCAAACTAACACTCCAACTAAGGGAATAAAATCAACCTTTACCGGGTAAGTCTCAGGTTAACTCACAAAGATGGGATGAAAGCACACTCAAACCCCAATAAAGGATAAACCTTTATTACCTACACTTATGATCTTAAGTAAACAAACAAAGGAATCACCCGGTAAGTCTCATCCTAGGCTTGCATTGAACCAGGAAAGGTGTAATAAGAATAGGGTTTGGCAAACTCTAACACTTAACTCTCAGTTTCGGATCAAGTAAGTCACCTCGGTCAGAAGAATTCCACCCCGGCCGAGATGTTCATCGACTGAGCGAGATGTTCTCGGGTTAAGGTTAAAGACTCGAGCTTTCAGGGTCCTACTGTGATTAAGATTATTCTATCATTGTTTTTCCCACAACCTTCAGCCAATCACCCTAGAATCACACAAATAGATTAGCCACTCACCATCATGAAAGTAATAATCAAATATATGGGAAGAAAGTGAATAATCGAACAAGAAAACCTTAAGAGAAAGACTTCAATAACTGAATCAATTATCAATCAAACAAGCGTTCCTTGGATCAAAATCCAATAAGATAATCAACAATGAAGGGAATCTAAGAAAATCTTACAAAAACCCTTCACAAAAGATATAAAAGCTATCAAATTTTTTCCTTCAATCTTCCATCAACCTTCAAAAAGGTTCTTTAAATCTCCCAACTATAGTGGGGTAAAACGGCTGCTCTAAGCATCTTCCGGGTGATAGCGGATCTTTGCGTGGTAAACGGGATGCGGATTTGTGAAAAATCCAACCCTTTTTATAGGAAAATTACTCTCCAAAGATAAGATATCTTAGAAAGATCTTTTCCCATAAAAATAGGTAAAATATATGGGCTAAATTATCTTCTTCCTTCTAGGAATCCAACCTAAAAATATAAGATCCTCTTTCCAAAAATAAAAGATCTCAGCCAAGAATAAAATATCCTTGCCGCGTCCAAGGTGTTCGCCTCGGTCGAGTCAGCTCCTCTGGATCACCTCGGTCGAGATGGTACTTTAGCTGACCGAGGTGAATCAAAACTGAATGTGAAATCTCTCAAATCTGGTCAAAAGTGAATCTCTAATCCAATTCCATGATTCCTGGATTCTTCCTTAAGCTCTTGAATGTAGCTCCAATGACTCCTTAGCTCCTTTTGCTCCATTTTGATGTAAAACGTGCCATTTTACCTACGATTACGACGAAACTTGGTGTAGACCTCGATTCCCGCAAAGGTAGATGAAACGACAATATAATCACATAATATACATTCAAACATGCAGATTATTGAAGATAAAACGTCTAAACAGGCCCCAAAATATAGACAATAATTCATGCTATCACTCACCACCGTTCCTTATCCAACTGGTGTAGGTCTAGCACACCTCCGCCGGTAGCATCACTACAAACCAAGTATGAACTAGTTCCTAAAGAAACCCAACGCCCTCGGGCTAACTGAGCTGAATGCCACCGCCCGTTACTCTTAGGCCAAATATGCAGGTCGGTCGATAATTAATAATAAGTACGATTATAAACACATCATTCAAACTAGTGTAGGTACTTTCTAGGTCTTCCACTATAGCTTGTAAGCAAGTCTACACGACTCTCATGACCTTAACTTCCATCCACCTGCGGTTTATCTTGTATGGAATGCTACGCACACTCTGTCTTGATTGATATAGAACCTTATCAAAATCATATACTTCTTACTCCTCTAGTTCTTCTTACAATCCATCAGTACTGACTGTGATATGTACCCTTGGTCTCAAATGACATAAGAGGGTCATTCCTGGCCGTCTAGTCTTTCTTCGTAAGTTCTTGTATCGATTTAGCTTCACATTTGTCGTCGTTGATCTCTTGAAGGGTCCTCCAGATGTCTATACAATTCTTTCATAAGTCTATGGTTATCCTCCTTATCTGCCAACTAGTTACCACTAGTTGACCCACACGTGTTATGTCTCGGTTAATACCAACTAGTCTGTAGTTGAACTTCTATAAGATCACGGACTTATTGTTCTTCTATCTCTTTTGAAGTTTGATACACTTGGTGAAAATCTATATCTTCTAGTTTCTTTGTTAATACCCTTTTAGCTCCTTCCACAGTCTGCACTCCTCTTATTCTCTTATGAGATTACTATACTCTTCAGAGTCCAGTAATAACATTCATCTATCGTCAATGAGTTTATCAAGTCTTCCACAATAACTTGTAAGCGTGTCTTCACGATTCTTCTTACTTTGTTCATCCTTTGTTTGCGGTTCTCTGATATGACCGTTGATGTTGGTCTCTTAAATCTTTATGTGAATGAGAAGTTATTGTGGACTCTCTAGTCCACCAAAATCACTTTGCCACATTCTTCCCCTTGATTGGTGTTGTTTTGATCATGCTACCTTTATTGAAGTTCGTTGTCTCAGTTTTAGACTTCTAGTTTCTTTGATACTTATGTCGAAGTTTCTTTCAAAATTCTCGTATCCTTGAAGGACTCCACATGCTTCCATGGTTACAAAATTTATTTCTCGTCAATAAACTCACTCTCTATCTTTGTACCCTTTAATCTCTCACAATTGGGACAACACCCTATCTTCTTTGTACTCTCATGCCCATGCTTGCATATGGCGGCGTCCGCCTCGATTGTAACGTCCTTTACTCTGCAAATCTTGGTTGTACTCCGTTCTATCTGAGCTGACTCGGGAATTTTTTCTCACCGGGTTGTACTTGTGGTGAAAATTATCTCAACATCTTTACTTCTTTTCCCACCCGTTATTCGGATGATTTATAGGGTCACCAGGACGCCCACCAAAGTATAATACTCAATGCTAGGTCTGAATACATTGTCTCGTGTTGAAAACTCTTCAAGTCCGCTACCGATTTATCATGAGGCGATAACCGCTTCATGATATCACAACTAAAGAATATAAGATATCCTTTAGGATACTAACATGCTACACATACACTTATATAATCATACATAAAAAATATCAATATAAGTCTATATACTAACTCACCTATCATTACAAGTTGCAGAGATCCACGGAGAACAATGGTGGTCGGACGTACTACTAACCCAACAACCCGACTATGCACGTGTGTAAAAACAGAATTCCGTTTTGAAAATCTTAGACCCCTTTTGGGTTCTAGTTATTTTATATATTCGGTCTTTTTAGAAGATTTCAAGTGTCATTATTGCTAACCTAGACATCTGATATCATGTTGTAACACCCCGAATTCTTGGAACTAGGGGAGCTACAGGTTAGGACCTCACATTGGGTCCCGACTTGGTTTAATAACAACTTTACTGGGATCTTACAACAAGGCACAAATGTAATTAAATTCCTTGAAAACAACAAATAGTATTTGTATGAAAGAACAACACGTGACAGCCTTACAAAACACACACACACACACACATATATAACATGTATGGCGAATGGAAGACTCCCCCGTCACCATCTAATGAGTACGTGGACGTGGCTGACCATCTTTTCCGGATCTCTCTACAACTGTCTATCGCTACAAAATCTACAACACGGAATAACCGTTAGCTAGCAATCCAAATATAAATAGAATAAAGATAGCACAAACACTTCCAAGATAATATAAACACTCATCATGCTGGCACACAATCCGGTTATTATCTGATAGCGTAGGTAATTCACTTTATACCGTTTTAAAGTTGTGGCACGAGAAATCTTAAGATTTCTTGCCTACGTTCCTTATCCAACTGGTGTAGGTCTAGCACACCTCCGCCGGTAGCATCATTACAAACCAAGTATGGACTAGTCCCTAAAGAAACCCCCATCGCCCTCGGGCTAACTGAGCAGAAAGCCACCGCCCGTTACTCTTAGGCCAAATATGTAGGTCTATCGATTATTAATAATAAGTACGATTATAAACACATCATTCAAACACCACTATCATTATTCATACTCATATCTAAAAGCTAGCTAAGTAAGCCCAAAGGACTTACCTGAACCAGGTCAAATCCCGTCAACCAAAGCACTCAATCCTGCTGAGTAATATCTCAACCGCCTGACCACAACATAAAGCTCATATCAGTATACTATTTGACCTGTAGAAGTGTCAACTTCTAGGTCAACGATGGAAAACCAAGGAACCGCACTGAACCAACTCTTTTCTATGAAAAGACAGTTTTACCCCTAGGATCCGGAAACTCTAAAGTTTCCCTAAGATTTCAAGAACATCTACCAGAAACCCAAGACATGATGTCCTACTCTAAGACGAAGGGATTTACTGAGTTTGAAAGATGCCCGACTTTCAAACTCCTAATAAATTAAGGTCCAACTTATACGTGACTCCTAAATCCCAAACATTCCGAGAATACATACTTACGTACAAAGCCATACATTCCCTTATAATACTAATCCCCAAAGTCAAACAAATCCCAAAGCGATCTCCAAGAACACAAAATTATAAACCTAGCCAAAAACCCTTATATATACAAACTATGCTTATACCTAACTTTGGGACATCAGAAAAACGGATTAAACCAACAGATCGCTCTCAACTTTTACCACATGATACTATACATATCCATAAACAACGTATGTTAAATTCAAGTCCATCAGAGGTTAATAACCCATCCAAATCTATCTCACAAAACTGCATCACAAGTAGTTTTTCTCAACACTTAGAATATTTCAGCACATCCTAAAAACTGCATGCAGAACCAACTTTGGATAACCATATCTCCTAAACTATAACTCGGAACTCTAAAATTTCAGTATGTTATAATATACAATTTCATCTATAACATATCCGAAAATCAGCAACAATGGAGCAGTCTAACTTACCCAAATCTGGATCACAAAACTGTATCAACATGAAGTTTTTCCAACACTTAGAAAATTCAGCAAACATTCAACAAAATTATACAGTGTCCCAACTTTGAAAATTCATAACTCCTAAACCACTCCGTGGATTTCTCCCAAATTTTGATATGTTCTACTATGAAATCCTATCTATAACATAAACAAAATTCAGCCACAAAGGATAAGTCTTTCATACCTAAATCTGGTCACAAAGGTGACTACTCGTCACTTCATGAAAACATGAAAAAACATGTGCATCCTAATTGCTTTTCTACTAATGATCTGAGAAGGTTTAGGAGACCAAAAGGTACTCGTTAGACACAGAAAAACGTGAATGGAAGAGCAATGAAGAAGGGGTATAAGCCTTACTTGATTCCAAGACTCGAAACAACAAAGAAAGAACACTCATCCTCTGCTATTGATAGGCACTACAATGTGACTGGAGTCGATAGAAGGGGAAGGCCGATGTTGCTGCTGATGCTAGAGTCTGCTACTGCAGCAGGGAGAAGGGTGCGACAGTGGCCCAAGAGGCGCACCCACGTCCCCAGTACGGCGCACCCGCGGCCCCAGTGCGGCGCACCCACAGCCTGGTTCTCAACTGCCCAGCGGCTAGGGCTATTCGCGGGGTTCTCAACCACCCAGTAGCTAGAGCAATACGCGCCGTCTGCTGTTTTCTAGGTGCTGTTGTGCACGAACCGAAGAAGATTGAAGGCCGCCGCTGTCTCGGACCCAAAGTGAGGAGAGCGGCGTTGATGTGTGTAGCTTGCCACCGTCGCTTGTGCTTCCTGGAGAGAAGGATGAGGGTTCGACGGAACCTTGGTTCCTGCTGCTCGAGACCACCGTCAGGAGGTGTGAGAAGGTGCCGGCATTGCAGCGTACGGAAGAGGGATGCTAGGGTTGGTACGTGGGAGAGGTTAGACACGTGAAGGCTGGAGGTAGGTTTCAAGTCACGTGAAGGGGATCTAGGGCAAGAAGATACTGAAGGTTGTCTTTGGATCCAACCCTGCTGGGCCCAGAATGGAAGTCCTCATGGGCCACGCAAAGTTGTATGCATAAAGGTCCGGTCGGTATATCATTAAAGATTAAAGAAGATAGATTGACTTGTGTATTTTATGTGAGCAAGGTCCTCACATAAATGATAAAAAGATCAAGGAATAAGAACCCGGTGTCATAGAGAATATAATAATTCAGGAAAAAAGTCCAAAACCGGTCATGGTCGTCCGGTTTTTATCGAAATAAATCGGGAGACAAAATATCCGGGTATTACATCAGGCCCCCCTTAAAATAAGTTTTGTCCCGAAACTTACAAGATGACAACATAAAGTCAAAGTCGATACAAAAGAAATAAAGGGCCGGAAAGTGTCACAATTGGTCAAGTTCTGATTTGTTTCTAAGATAGCCGGAAATAAAAATTTCCGGGTCTTACATTAATCCCTCCTTAACAATAAGTTTCGTCCTAAAACTTAGGGTTAGATAATCATGATTAGCCTTTAAGACACCGGTCGGGTGTATCTAATCACTACACAAAAGTCTTGTCGTTTTCACATCTAAGTACTCACACACCAAAGGTCATCAATACAACACACACCACTTACTAAGCACTCAAGCATGAAATATACAAGTAGTCAAACAATATCATACACATGCAGGGTCAAGCCCTAACTAGTCATTTTCAAGGTTACAACTATCTCTGTATAAATCTCTGGAAGGTTAAGTCTCATACTATCCACAGTATCTCCGGTAGCCTCGTCGGCTTTTCATAACACCTCTGACTCCGAAGTCTTTTCATGTACTTGCATCACCAGCGCCTGTTTCTATGCTCTAGAGTGGCTACCGGATATCTTACCGGTATCATCCGGTTCAACTGCCCGATCCTCTAATCTGATGACCTAATTCGCGTCGGGTAGGTATCCCTCCAATTGAATCCGTGGACAATTGGGGTTACTCTCCCCAATAGGGTGTGGAATACTAATCCACCAATCACTTTCAAATCCGCTTCCAAGACCACACAAGGTTGCCTTACATAATTCACTTATAGATCTCTTGATGAGTCAACTGAGAACAGTTTATCCTACTTTTTTCCTTACGCTCGTTGCAACCCTTTACTTCCGGTCTTCCGAAAGAATCTGACTACACACTCGGGAACAAAGGTCTTAAACCTCCCCGACACCTTACCAAGCGTCTAATGCTCCTCGTATCTCAACTCACTTGGTCATGTCTCTTAATAGGACCTGGTCATGTTGTTCTTCAATTAAGGAATCATTACCCATACCTTTTTGGTCTTAAACTTTATATAACAATATAATCAACAATCTGGTAGTCAAATCCGGTGGTCATTTAATAGATCTCTAACATATCCTTAACTCCACCTCATACTTCTTACCCTTTTTCCAAGATCTTAAAGTCACAAAGAATGTGTCCGGATCGACGTACTAGACACAAGGTGATCTCACATCCCCGTCGTTGATCATAACTACTCAACAGACGATAACACACCATCAACACTAGACTCTTATATCCACCACGTTTATCGGATTGGTAATATCCTTATGACTCACAACGCATCTCAACTTTGTTACGATATAACGTTGCACCTATACTCTATTATGAGATTATGTTTTCTCTATGCACAGTTATGGGGTTGCAAGCATACTCCCTTAGCTTCTTTTCTCATACGCCTTTTGACTCAATACGTTAGTTACTCACTTGAGCTTTCTCGTGCATACCACGCACAAAATATTCAAAATGTCAACAACTCCTCTCTCAATCAATCAGGAAAAGACTCTAGAGTACCCCATTAGGTATTAAATTCAAAACTACTTATGTGTCGACATGCGACGAAGTCGACGTGCTTCACCTGAATCAATAATAGGGTATCGCTCTCTTTCTATAACCTCTATATGCCGATAATAACCTGTCTACCTTGCTGGTGATACCATTCCTCCACTAAATTTCTAGTCACTCCGCGTAGCCTATTTGTTTGTTCCCAGCAAAATGTATTTCTTCAACTATCATCGCTTGAAACTCGACACGTCACCATATTGTACCATTTCTTCTCGCTTTGATACCATGTTGTAACACCCCAAATTCTTGGAACTCGGGGAGCTACTGGTTAGAAACTCACAATGGGTCCCGACCTTGGTTTAACAAGAATTTTACTAGATTCTTACATCAAGGTGTTAAGCTAAGATTGTGTGATGCGCAATTGGGTTTTAAATTTATACTCGTTATATTCTCCTAACTCCTAGCGAAACCGCAGTGTACGGGACGTTTGTAGTAGGGATAGTATTCCGAGGTCGAACACAAAGACTAAGGTGAGGTTGATTCAATTTATGATTAAGTCTAGTGAAGATCTAAGTTAAGAAAAGGGGAAGAAATAAGAAGCGAAAATCTCAAATGTTTTTGGTTGGTTTTCGATGATCAATCAAAGATCACAATTCATGCAAGTATTTAATCAACTAAACTATGAATCAACGCAAATAAACAATCCAAACAAGATATAGATCAAAGAAAGAAAAGACGGATTCTAGGGATTGGAAGTTCCGGTTATGGCATAGGACTCAAGCTATCTATTCATTCCTTGGATTAACTATGTTGGGGTTAAGTGTTTCTATGATTGGGATCAATCACCGGGTAAGTCTCATGATCCACTAGTCCATTCCCTAGGTCTCATCACCGGGTAAGTCTCTAAGAACCTAAGGTACGGAATTCTACTCAAACCGAATTATGACCTAAAGATCCAACCTATCCTTACCGGGTAAGTCTCGGAAGGGTCAGTTTTAAGCTACCATCCAGCACACTTAATCCAATGGCGACTTACTAGGCTCACCACTACCTAAGGTTTGTTATCTTTGGAATCTAAGAGCAAGGATTACCGGGTAAGTCTCTCCTAACACTTAGATGCTAACACTAGGTCACCCTAGGATAGATTTAACTCAACAAACACCTAGGATTTCAACATTCTAACAATCTAAGATTAGATCCCTCGAACCAGGAAAATCACGGTTTGTTCTACTTAAACCACGGCCGTGGTTTGCCAAGATCTGGCCGTGATTCCTAACAGAGGATACGTTCAAACATACAAGTCATCCAAAGGTAAATCTAAGTTCATCCTATCATAGCTCTAGCCATAACCATCCTTTCCTCACCCTAGAACCACATCAATTTAGCCTACAACATTCATAATCAAAATCGAAGCAAACAAACACAAAATCATAACATCCATTGCAAGATTATGAAGAAAAGAGATGAACAAGTGAACTTAAACCAAAACCAATCTGAAAATGGAATTAGAGCAACTTACAACCCTTCCAAAAGAAGGTCCAAAGGTTCACAAATCTCTAAAAACAAAATCCGGAATTCTTCACTACATAAACTAGCAAGTGTGGCAATGGTGTGTGTGCTTCTTCTCTACTTCAATGGAACTCTTCTTCTTCCTTTTTGACACTTTCCTTCCTAGAAAATCTTCTTCTTGAGAAGATATTTTTTGTTAGAGAAATGGGAAATGGATGAGCTGCTCCAAGATGCTCCCAGCTGCCTCTCACAGCCCATGAAGGACCACTTTTATAACAAACTTGCATGAGCTGGCCATGAGAGTCGTGGCACAGCTGTCACAAGATTCTGGCAAAAACCACGGTTGATTCCACGGCCGTGGAGTGTCAGAGAACCGTGATTCTGTGCAGAAACTTCGCCTTGGATCATCAAGCTGTGATTTGGTGCATGGCTAGTGTTGGTAAGGTTACATGAGTCCTCCTTAGCCTTTAGCTTGTGTCCTAATGAGTCCGAGGGTGTGTCATCTAGATGAACAATCCTCAAACGCGTCGTTTTGGCTTCTAATTTCCCGAAATACCTATAAAACACGCACAAGTCCGTGTAGACGTCTATCTCGACAAAATATGTGAATTGAGTGCAAAACGTCTTGAACTAATGCTAAATCATGCATGGATGAGTGAGAAATCTATCTAAATGAGTGTCTAAATATAGATCATAAATCGTGTTATCAAAATACCCCATACTTAAGGTTTGCTCGTCCCCGAGCAAATTCCCAACTATAGACTAAGGGATGACATGATTTATGTATGCAGAAAAATGGCAAAATCTTTTTGGAGTTGTGCTTCTAATATTGGATCACCTTCATAGTCATGTTTTATGGCAATTGGACAAGCAATTATGTATCAAACAAATAAAGGCATGGAAAGACAATTGTACTTGACTCAAAAGCATGCATGAGATGTAAGGATGAAGAGGTCAAGAAGATCAAGAGTATATCCAATCTAGATTACTAAGTCTTACAAACATGCAAGTAGGTCATAAGGTCTTGTGACATGAAAGGCCAAGAAACGTTTGTGATTGGGTGGGGAATTCTCTAGGTTATGTGATGCTAATCCGGGAATGGAACTAACTTCACCTCCTTGTCCTCGATCAACTTCCCCCAAGTGTATATTTTTCCCTATCTTGCTTTCTTTTCTTTTTCTTTGACTTGTTTTTGAGTCAATGGCATTGGTGTACAATAGCCGAAACCTCGGTGATTAGCCATCCTCGGGCTTTTTCTCTTTTTCGAGGTGCATCCACACCGGGCACACATACCAAAGCTCGTTAGGGCTATTGGTTCATTTGACTTTGGCAAGGTACCAACACCCGATTATGTGAAGTGTACCGAGTTACTTGTCATTTAAACCAACGCCCCTAAACCTATTTTGGCTACACTTCCACAATAATTTCAGCATTTTATTCATGACATTCCTTTCATCAACAACTTTACTCCATACTTGCTTTTCACACACTTCAACACACTAGCATGCTCCTATTCCCGGATGGGTTAAAAGGGGTCAATTTTATATCAATTGAGGTGCTCAAGCAATCATGATCAAGATGAGAAGTAGAGAAAGATGAAATGCCTCATTCATTCCTAGATGGTATGCAAGAACTATCATGTAATTTCGACTTTCAATACTCAATCCATTCTAGGCAAACATCATGATCACAAATCATTCATAGAATTTAAGAGAAGTAGTTCAAGTCCACATATGCATTTATTAATTCAACACATAAGGCCATCCATAGCCAATTCTCAAGACAAGATTCATCATTAGGATCATATCCAAGCCTAGAAAGCACAAAATTTTTTTAAAATTTTTTGATTTTTATGGGATTTTCGATTTAAGTATGTACAATGCAAGTCATGTGAAAATATAAGACTATCCTAGATGCTCATCATGCAAAGGATCATGCAAACCCCACCCCATACTTAGAAACACATTGTCCCCAATGTGTAAATTAAGTAAAGAGAGTGAAAGAAGGTTCTCACAATGTAAAAATGGTTTGCTATGGTATTTGGGATTTCTCAAGTGAATCGATGTTGGATGATCCTATCAACCATGGTAGAGAGCTCTAAGCATCCATCAAAGCTCCGGGACCCGCGCTAGGCAACGCTAGCCGTCCAAGTTCCGCGTCCGCTCCACCCATAATTGGTGAGGGGTTCATCATCATCATTCACATGCCAAGAAAGGCTTCCAATGCTACTAATGCTCTAGCACACACAAAGTAGACAAAGCACACACAAAGATAGAAAAATCTAAAAACGAAAACAAAACTAAAAAGAAAAATGTTACCAATGGGTTGCCTCCCACCAAGCGCTTCTTTAAGGTCATTAGCTTGACCAAACTCGGGAGCGTCTATTCAAGGTGAAGTGGGGCAATCATGTCCACCGGAGCTCCCGGAATATACTTCTTCAAGCGATGCCCATTCACTTTGAAATTTTCACAATGCTCCCCTCCTATCTCTATAGCTCCATGGGGAAAGATCTTCTTCACCACATATGACCCGGTCCATCTTGATTTGAGCTTTCCGGGAAAGAGCCTTAGCCTCGAGTTGAAGAGAAGGACAAGATCTCCTTCACTCAACTCCTTGGGGATGATCCTCTTGTCATGCCACCTTTTGGTTCTCTCCTTGTAGATCCGGGCATTCTCATAAGCTTCCAATCGGATCATCACTCAAGCATGCATTAACAATCACAGGATATGTAGAGTTATCACCAAGAAATGCATATTTCAAATGAGAGGGGAGGGGTTTGAGTTCAAGTGAAGGAGGACCTTTATCGGTTGAAGACGATCCAAATAAGGTTGGATGAGATGAATCCAAAGCAAAGGAAGACTCTCCATGGCTCCTAGAAGCTTGATCACCATCAAGAGCCGATCCAGGAAAAATCACGGTTTGAATCACGGTTTGCTCAACTTCCACGACCGTGGTTCTTGACAAGCTTGCTTCCCGGAGTTGTCCAAAAAGTTTCACGGCCGTGGAATGCAAATCTCGATCGTGGAACTTGCAGCTGTTCAACATCCCTTCGTGGCCTTCAAATCCAACTCTTGGCTCCTCTTCCAATGCTTCCAAGGCTTTGATCTCTTCATTGCAAGCCTCCTCAACACCTTCCTCCATCATACTTAAGGTAAGAACCTTCTCCAAGGGATCCTTGATCAAGATCGAGCTCACAATTTCTCTAGATTCCTCTTGCTAGACTATGTTGAAGATATCTTCATCAAGGGTTGGCCCTTTTATCATTGTGGACAGCTTGAACTTGATGTTCTCTTCTCCGATGTTGAAGGAGAGAGTCCCGTTCTTGCAATCCACTAGGCATCCGGAAGTGGCTAGGAAAGGCCTTCCTAAGATGATAGGAACCGGATAATCCGCCGGAATGTCCAACACTACAAAATCAATCGGTACATAGAATCCTCCTAGCTGCACCGGGATGTCCTCTAAAATCCCAACCGGATGAGTGATAGAACGGTCCGCCATGTAGAGGGTCATCTTGACCGGTTTCGGCTCTCCTAGCCCCACCTTGTTGCAAAGTGCAAGCGGTATGATGCTTACACTTGCTCCAAGATCACAAAGGGCCTCGTACTTCACATCTCCCACTCCAATCGGGACACAAAAAGAGCCCAGATCTCTTAGCTTGGGAGGCATCTCCTCCTTCATCGTTTGGATCAATTCCGAGGATCTCTTGGTCATTCTTATCTCCCCATACTCCTCCAACTTCCTTTTGTTGGAGAGTATTTCCTTCAAAAACTTGCCGTACGCCGGCATTCCTAAGATGGCATCCATGAACGGAATGTTAATGTGTAATTTGGACATTAGTTCAAGGAACTTACCAAAGTGATTGTCCAAACAAGCTCTTGCTCTTGATTGTGGGAACGGTAGTGGTGGCTTGTATGGAGGCGGTGCCACATAGGTTGGCTCTACATCCTTGCTCTTGCCTCCATCCTCTTGCAATCTTCCCTCTCCTACCACTACTTGCTTTCCCTTAGCATTTTCCTTGGGCAAAGGGTCTTTCATGCTCAACCCACTCCTTGTTGTGATAGCCAACACTTGGCCTCTTGGGTTGTCTTCGGTTCTTCCGGGAAGCTTTCCCGGGTCTCTATGGGCTTCCCCCGCCTTTTGGAACACTTGTGCTTCCAAAACCTTTTGAGCTTTAGAGATTGAAGTCACGGTGCTCTCAAGACCACTCAACCTTCCTAGCAATTGCTCAAACATGACTTCGGTCCTATCCTTCGAAGGTTGAGAAAAACTGGGTGGAGGTTCTTGTGAAGCTCTTTGTGGTGGATTTGAGCTTGTGGAGGAGGAAGGGTTCAAGGCTCCATCCGGATTAGAGTAAGAAAATCCGGGATGGTTGTGGTTGGGCCGGTAATTGTTGAATTGCTGGTTGTTGTTGAAACTCCTCGGACCTTGGTAATTGTTGAAGTTACCCCTTCCCATGTAGTTCACATCTTCCTCCTTGGAAGACAAATTGGCTTGTGGAAGCACTTGAGGAGTTGTTTGGTTCTTTAAAGTTGTAGCACACAACTCCCTCAAGGACTTCAACTCGTTGTTGATGGCGTCAAGCTTGAAATTATTCATGGTGACTTCACTCACCTCATATGCTCCCGCCTTTCTCCCTTCACTCTTCCTATGGGAGTGCTTCTCAATTACTAGAGCTTGCTTCTCCACAAACTCCCAAGCATCATCTACATGCTTCTCCATAAATGTCCCACCGGAAAGAGATTGAAGCTTGAATTGGCTATCTTCATCAAGTCCTTTGAAGTAGATCTCCAATAGCTCAATTTTCGGTATGCCATGGTGTGGACAATCTAGGAGAAGGTCTTTGAATCTCTCCCAAGACTTGAACAAACTTTCTCTATCCCTCATCACAAAGGCATTGATCTTCCCTCTTAATTCGGTGGTCTTGGAAGGTGGGAAGAACTTGGTCAAGAACTCAGTTGTCATCTCCTCCCAAGTACCAACTCGCCCTTGCGGAATAGATTGATACCAAGCTAAGGCTTTATCCTTAAGAGAGAAGGAAAAGGCCCTAAGCTTATGGTTGTTGCTCTTCAATCTTGGTGGTCTAAGAGTCTCCATCAAGACCTCATAATTCATCAAGTGTTGATGAGGAGACTCTCCTTCCATCCCTCCAAATTGATTATGCCGGATCATTTGTAGAACTTGAGGGCCGAGCTCATAGTTGTGGGTTGCGGGATCTCCTAGATTCGCACCCGATCGGTGTGCTCTTTGTGCCGGATCCATACGTCTCCCTAGGGTTTGTGGATCCTCAATAGCAATAGGTACAACCCTAACATTAGCCGCCGGCTGCGGTTGTGGTGGTGGAGGAGGTGGAGGTTGTTGACGATTAAGCTCCCCCCGTACAAGGGTTTGCCTAATCTCATCAATCTCCCTCCTAGTTGCTTCTTGCCTCACATTGGCAAGTCTCCTTTCTTCCTCCAAGAGCTCCTCTCTTAGCCTTATTTGCTCTAAGGCTTCATCCAATTCAGCTTGGAGGTCTCTTCCGGCCATCTCTTTTCCCCTCTTTATGCTTTTGGATCTAGATCTAAGGGTTTTCTCTGGTTCGGGATCGAATGGAGCTAAATCCTTGCCACGAGACCTTCGCATACACCTAAAGAGTAAAAGATGTCCTGAAAAAAACAAAAACACACACCAAAGAGAGATCAAAAGCAACAAGAAAGATCTATACTAATAAACAATCACAAAATATACTCAATCTACACCTAGTCCCCTGCAACGGCGCCAAAAACTTGTTACGCTAAGATTGTGTGATGTGCAATTGGGTTTTAAATTTATTCTCGTTATATTCTCCTAACTCCTAGCGAACCCGCAGTGTACGGGAAGTTTGTAGTAGGGATAGTATTCCGAGGTCGAACACAAAGACTAAGGTGAGGTTGATTCAATTTATGATTAAGTCTAGTGAAGATCTAAGTTAAGAAAAGGGGAAGAAATAAGAAGCGAAAATCTCAAATGTTTTTGGTTGGTTTTCGATGATCAATCAAAGATCACAATTCATGCAAGTATTTAATCAACTAAACTATGAATCAACGCAAATAAACAATCCAAACAAGATATAGATCAAAGAAAGAAAAGACGGATTCTAGGGATTGGAAGTTCCGGTTATGGCATAGGACTCAAGCTATCTATTCATTCCTTGGATTAACTATGTTGGGGTTAAGTGTTTCTATGATTGGGATCAATCACCGGGTAAGTCTCATGATCCACTAGTCCATTCCCTAGGTCTCATCACCGGGTAAGTCTCTAAGAACCTAAGGTACGGAATTCTACTCAAACCGAATTATGACCTAAAGATCCAACCTATCCTTACCGGGTAAGTCTCGGAAGGGTCAGTTTTAAGCTACCATCCAGCACACTTAATCCAATGGCGACTTACTAGGCTCACCACTACCTAAGGTTTGTTATCTTTGGAATCTAAGAGCAAGGATTACCGGGTAAGTCTCTCCTAACACTTAGATGCTAACACTAGGTCACCCTAGGATAGATTTAACTCAACAAACACCTAGGATTTCAACATTCTAACAATCTACGATTAGATCCCTCGAACCAGGAAAATCACGGTTTGTTCTACTTAAACCACGGCCGTGGTTTGCCAAGATCTGGCCGTGATTCCTAACAGAGGATACGTTCAAACATACAAGTCATCCAAAGGTAAATCTAAGTTCATCCTATCATAGCTCTAGCCATAACCATCCTTTCCTCACCCTAGAACCACATCAATTTAGCCTACAACATTCATAATCAAAATCGAAGCAAACAAACACAAAATCATAACATCCATTGCAAGATTATGAAGAAAAGAGATGAACAAGTGAACTTAAATCAAAACCAAGCTGAAAATAGAATTAGAGCAACTTACAACCCTTCCAAAAGAAGGTTCAAAGGTTCACAAAACTCTAGAAATAAAATCCGGAATTCTTCACTACATAAACTAGCAAGTGTGGCAATGGTGTGTGTGCTTCTTCTCTACTTCAATGGAACTCTTCTTCTTCCTTTTTGACACTTTCCTTCCTAGAAAATCTTCTTCTTGAGAAGATATTTTTTGTTAGAGAAATGGGAAATGGATGAGCTGCTCCAAGATGCTCCCAGCTGCCTCTCACAGCCCATGAAGGACCACTTTTATAACAAACTTGCATGAGCTGGCCATGAGAGTCGTGGCACAGCTGCCACAAGATTCTGGCAAAAACCACGGTTGATTCCACGGCCGTGGAGTGTCAGAGAACCGTGATTCTGTGCAGAAACTTCGCCTTGGATCATCAAGCTGTGATTTGGTGCATGGCTAGTGTTGGTAAGGTTACATGAGTCCTCCTTAGCCTTTAGCTTGTGTCCTAATGAGTCCGAGGGTGTGTCATCTAGATGAACGATCCTCAAACGCGTCGTTTTGGCTTCTAATTTCCCGAAATACCTATAAAACACGCACAAGTCCGTGTAGACGTCTATCTCGACAAAATATGTGAATTGAGTGCAAAACGTCTTGAACTAATGCTAAATCATGCATGGATGAGTGAGAAATCTATCTAAATGAGTGTCTAAATATAGATCATAAATCGTGTTATCAAAATACCCCATACTTAAGGTTTGCTCGTCCCCGAGCAAATTCCCAACTATAGACTAAGGGATGACATGATTTATGTATGCAGAAAAATGGCAAAATCTTTTTGGAGTTGTGCTTCTAATATTGGATCACCTTCATAGTCATGTTTCATGGCAATTGGACAAGCAATTATGTATCAAACAAATAAAGGCATGGAAAGACAATTGTACTTGACTCAAAAGCATGCATGAGATGTAAGGATGAAGAGGTCAAGAAGATCAAGAGTATATCCAATCTAGATTACTAAGTCTTACAAACATGCAAGTAGGTCATAAGGTCTTGTGACATGAAAGGCCAAGAAACGTTTGTGATTGGGTGGGGAATTCTCTAGGTTATGTGATGCTAATCCGGGAATGGAACTAACTTCACCTCCTTGTCCTCGATCAACTTCCCCCAAGTGTATATTTTTCCCTATCTTGCTTTCTTTTCTTTTTCTTTGACTTGTTTTTGAGTCAATGGCATTGGTGTACAATAGCCGAAACCTCGGTGATTAGCCATCCTCGGGCTTTTTCTCTTTTTCGAGGTGCATCCACACCGGGCACACATACCAAAGCTCGTTAGGGCTATTGGTTCATTTGACTTTGGCAAGGTACCAACACCCGATTATGTGAAGTGTACCGAGTTACTTGTCATTTAAACCAACGCCCCTAAACCTATTTTGGCTACACTTCCACAATAATTTCAGCATTTTATTCATGACATTCCTTTCATCAACAACTTTACTCCATACTTGCTTTTCACACACTTCAACACACTAGCATGCTCCTATTCCCGGATGGGTTAAAAGGGGTCAATTTTATATCAATTGAGGTGCTCAAGCAATCATGATCAAGATGAGAAGTAGAGAAAGATGAAATGCCTCATTCATTCCTAGATGGTATGCAAGAACTATCATGTAATTTCGACTTTCAATACTCAATCCATTCTAGGCAAACATCATGATCACAAATCATTCATAGAATTTAAGAGAAGTAGTTCAAGTCCACATATGCATTTATTAATTCAACACATAAGGCCATCCATAGCCAATTCTCAAGACAAGATTCATCATTAGGATCATATCCAAGCCTAGAAAGCACAAAATTTTTTTAAAATTTTTTGATTTTTATGGGATTTTCGATTTAAGTATGTACAATGCAAGTCATGTGAAAATATAAGACTATCCTAGATGCTCATCATGCAAAGGATCATGCAAACCCCACCCCATACTTAGAAACACATTGTCCCCAATGTGTAAATTAAGTAAAGAGAGTGAAAGAAGGTTCTCACAATGTAAAAATGGTTTGCTATGGTATTTGGGATTTCTCAAGTGAATCGATGTTGGATGATCCTATCAACCATGGTAGAGAGCTCTAAGCATCCATCAAAGCTCCGGGACCCGCGCTAGGCAACGCTAGCCGTCCAAGTTCCGCGTCCGCTCCACCCATAATTGGTGAGGGGTTCATCATCATCATTCACATGCCAAGAAAGGCTTCCAATGCTACTAATGCTCTAGCACACACAAAGTAGACAAAGCACACACAAAGATAGAAAAATCTAAAAACGAAAACAAAACTAAAAAGAAAAATGTTACCAATGGGTTGCCTCCCACCAAGCGCTTCTTTAAGGTCATTAGCTTGACCAAACTCGGGAGCGTCTATTCAAGGTGAAGTGGGGCAATCATGTCCACCGGAGCTCCCGGAATATACTTCTTCAAGCGATGCCCATTCACTTTGAAATTTTCACAATGCTCCCCTCCTATCTCTATAGCTCCATGGGGAAAGATCTTCTTCACCACATATGACCCGGTCCATCTTGATTTGAGCTTTCCGGGAAAGAGCCTTAGCCTCGAGTTGAAGAGAAGGACAAGATCTCCTTCACTCAACTCCTTGGGGATGATCCTCTTGTCATGCCACCTTTTGGTTCTCTCCTTGTAGATCCGGGCATTCTCATAAGCTTCCAATCGGATCATCACTCAAGCATGCATTAACAATCACAGGATATGTAGAGTTATCACCAAGAAATGCATATTTCAAATGAGAGGGGAGGGGTTTGAGTTCAAGTGAAGGAGGACCTTTATCGGTTGAAGACGATCCAAATAAGGTTGGATGAGATGAATCCAAAGCAAAGGAAGACTCTCCATGGCTCCTAGAAGCTTGATCACCATCAAGAGCCGATCCAGGAAAAATCACGGTTTGAATCACGGTTTGCTCAACTTCCACGACCGTGGTTCTTGACAAGCTTGCTTCCCGGAGTTGTCCAAAAAGTTTCACGGCCGTGGAATGCAAATCTCGATCGTGGAACTTGCAGCTGTTCAACATCCCTTCGTGGCCTTCAAATCCAACTCTTGGCTCCTCTTCCAATGCTTCCAAGGCTTTGATCTCTTCATTGCAAGCCTCCTCAACACCTTCCTCCATCATACTTAAGGTAAGAACCTTCTCCAAGGGATCCTTGATCAAGATCGAGCTCACAATTTCTCTAGATTCCTCTTGCTAGACTATGTTGAAGATATCTTCATCAAGGGTTGGCCCTTTTATCATTGTGGACAGCTTGAACTTGATGTTCTCTTCTCCGATGTTGAAGGAGAGAGTCCCGTTCTTGCAATCCACTAGGCATCCGGAAGTGGCTAGGAAAGGCCTTCCTAAGATGATGGGAACCGGATAATCCGCCGGAATGTCCAACACTACAAAATCAATCGGTACATAGAATCCTCCTAGCTGCACCGGGATGTCCTCTAAAATCCCAACCGGATGAGTGATAGAACGGTCCGCCATGTAGAGGGTCATCTTGACCGGTTTCGGCTCTCCTAGCCCCACCTTGTTGCAAAGTGCAAGCGGTATGATGCTTACACTTGCTCCAAGATCACAAAGGGCCTCGTACTTCACATCTCCCACTCCAATCGGGACACAAAAAGAGCCCAGATCTCTTAGCTTGGGAGGCATCTCCTCCTTCATCGTTTGGATCAATTCCGAGGATCTCTTGGTCATTCTTATCTCCCCATACTCCTCCAACTTCCTTTTGTTGGAGAGTATTTCCTTCAAAAACTTGCCATATGCCGGCATTCCTAAAATGGCATCCATGAACGGAATGTTAATATGTAATTTGGACATTAGTTCAAGGAACTTACCAAAGTGATTGTCCAAACGAGCTCTTGATCTTGATTGTGGGAACGGTAGTGGCGGCTTGTATGGAGGCGGTGCCACATAGGTTGGCTCTACATCCTTGCTCTTGCCTCCATCTTCTTGCAATCTTCCCTCTTCTACCACTACTTGCTTTCCCTTAGCATTGTCCTTGGGCAAAGGATCTTTCATACTCAACCCACTCCTTGTTGTGATAGCCAACACTTGGCCTCTTGGGTTGTCTTCGGTTCTTCCGGGAAGCTTTCCCGGGTCTCTATGGGCTTCCCCCGCCTTTTGGAACACTTGTGCTTCCAAAACCTTTTGAGCTTTAGAGATTGAAGTCACGGTGCTCTCAAGACCACTCAACCTTCCTAGCAATTGCTCAAACATGACTTCGGTTCTATCCTTTGAAGGTTGAGAAAAACTGGGTGGAGGTTCTTGTGAAGCTCTTTGTGGTGGAGTTGAGCTTGTGGAGGAGGAAGGGTTCAAGGCTCCATCCGGATTAGAGTAAGAAAATCCGGGATGGTTGTGGTTGGGCCGGTAATTGTTGAATTGCCGGTTGTTGTTGAAACTCCTTGGGCCTTGGTAATTGTTGAAGTTGCCCCTTCCCATGTAATTCACATCTTCCTCCTTGGAAGACAAGTTGGCTTGTGGAAGCACTTGAGGAGTTGCTTGGTTCTTTAAAGTTGTAGCACACAACTCCCTCAAGGACTTCAACTCGTTGTTGATGGCGTCAAGCTTGAAATTGTTCATGGTGACTTCACTCACCTCATATGCTCCCGCCTTTCTCCCTTCACTCTTCCTATGGGAGTACTTCTCAATTACTAGAGCTTGCTTCTCCACAAACTCCCAAGCATCATCTACATGCTTCTCCATAAATGTCCCACCGGAAAGAGATTGAAGCTTGAATTGGCTATCTTCATCAAGTCCTTTGAAGTAGATCTCCAATAGCTCAATTTTCGGTATGCCATGGTGTGGACAATCTAGGAGAAGGTCTTTGAATCTCTCCCAAGACTTGAACAAACTTTCTCTATCCCTCATCACGAAGGCATTGATCTTCCCTCTTAATTCGGTGGTCTTGGAAGGTGGGAAGAACTTGGTCAAGAACTCGGTTGTCATCTCCTCCCAAGTACCAACTCGCCCTTGTGGAATAGATTGATACCAAGCTAAGGCTTTATCCTTAAGAGAGAAGGAAAAGGCCCTAAGCTTATGGTTGTTGCTCTTCAATCTTGGTGGTCTAAGAGTCTCCATCAAGACCTCATAATTCATCAAGTGTTGATGAGGAGACTCTCCTTCCATCCCTCCAAATTGATTATGCCGGATCATTTGTAGAACTTGAGGGCCGAGCTCATAGTTGTGGGTTGCGGGATCTCCTAGATTCGCACCCGATCGGTGTGCTCTTTGTGCCGGATCCATACGTCTCCCTAGGGTTTGTGGATCCTCAATAGCAATAGGTACAACCCTAACATTAGCCGCCGGCTGCGGTTGTGGTGGTGGAGGAGGTGGAGGTTGTTGACGATTAAGCTCCCCCCGTACAAGGGTTTGCCTAATCTCATCAATCTCCCTCCTAGTTGCTTCTTGCCTCACATTGGCAAGTCTCCTTTCTTCCTCCAAGAGCTCCTCTCTTAGCCTTATTTGCTCTAAGGCTTCATCCAATTCAGCTTGGAGGTCTCTTCCGGCCATCTCTTTTCCCCTCTTTATGCTTTTGGATCTAGATCTAAGGGTTTTCTCTGGTTCGGGATCGAATGGAGCTAAATCCTTGCCACGAGACCTTCGCATACACCTAAAGAGTAAAAGATGTCCTGAAAAAAACAAAAACACACACCAAAGAGAGATCAAAAGCAACAAGAAAGATCTATACTAATAAACAATCACAAAATATACTCAATCTACACCTAGTCCCCTGCAACGGCGCCAAAAACTTGTTACGCTAAGATTGTGTGATGTGCAATTGGGTTTTAAATTTATTCTCGTTATATTCTCCTAACTCCTAGCGAACCCGCAGTGTACGGGAAGTTTGTAGTAGGGATAGTATTCCGAGGTCGAACACAAAGACTAAGGTGAGGTTGATTCAATTTATGATTAAGTCTAGTGAAGATCTAAGTTAAGAAAAGGGGAAGAAATAAGAAGCGAAAATCTCAAATGTTTTTGGTTGGTTTTCGATGATCAATCAAAGATCACAATTCATGCAAGTATTTAATCAACTAAACTATGAATCAACGCAAATAAACAATCCAAACAAGATATAGATCAAAGAAAGAAAAGACGGATTCTAGGGATTGGAAGTTCCGGTTATGGCATAGGACTCAAGCTATCTATTCATTCCTTGGATTAACTATGTTGGGGTTAAGTGTTTCTATGATTGGGATCAATCACCGGGTAAGTCTCATGATCCACTAGTCCATTCCCTAGGTCTCATCACCGGGTAAGTCTCTAAGAACCTAAGGTACGGAATTCTACTCAAACCGAATTATGACCTAAAGATCCAACCTATCCTTACCGGGTAAGTCTCGGAAGGGTCAGTTTTAAGCTACCATCCAGCACACTTAATCCAATGGCGACTTACTAGGCTCACCACTACCTAAGGTTTGTTATCTTTGGAATCTAAGAGCAAGGATTACCGGGTAAGTCTCTCCTAACACTTAGATGCTAACACTAGGTCACCCTAGGATAGATTTAACTCAACAAACACCTAGGATTTCAACATTCTAACAATCTACGATTAGATCCCTCGAACCAGGAAAATCACGGTTTGTTCTACTTAAACCACGGCCGTGGTTTGCCAAGATCTGGCCGTGATTCCTAACAGAGGATACGTTCAAACATACAAGTCATCCAAAGGTAAATCTAAGTTCATCCTATCATAGCTCTAGCCATAACCATCCTTTCCTCACCCTAGAACCACATCAATTTAGCCTACAACATTCATAATCAAAATCGAAGCAAACAAACACAAAATCATAACATCCATTGCAAGATTATGAAGAAAAGAGATGAACAAGTGAACTTAAACCAAAACCAATCTGAAAATGGAATTAGAGCAACTTACAACCCTTCCAAAAGAAGGTCCAAAGGTTCACAAATCTCTAGAAACAAAATCCGGAATTCTTCACTACATAAACTAGCAAGTGTGGCAATGGTGTGTGTGCTTCTTCTCTACTTCAATGGAACTCTTCTTCTTCCTTTTTGACACTTTCCTTCCTAGAAAATCTTCTTCTTGAGAAGATATTTTTTGTTAGAGAAATGGGAAATGGATGAGCTGCTCCAAGATGCTCCCAGCTGCCTCTCACAGCCCATGAAGGACCACTTTTATAACAAACTTGCATGAGCTGGCCATGAGAGTCGTGGCACAGCTGCCACAAGATTCTGGCAAAAACCACGGTTGATTCCACGGCCGTGGAGTGTCAGAGAACCGTGATTCTGTGCAGAAACTTCGCCTTGGATCATCAAGCTGTGATTTGGTGCATGGCTAGTGTTGGTAAGGTTACATGAGTCCTCCTTAGCCTTTAGCTTGTGTCCTAATGAGTCCGAGGGTGTGTCATCTAGATGAACGATCCTCAAACGCGTCGTTTTGGCTTCTAATTTCCCGAAATACCTATAAAACACGCACAAGTCCGTGTAGACGTCTATCTCGACAAAATATGTGAATTGAGTGCAAAACGTCTTGAACTAATGCTAAATCATGCATGGATGAGTGAGAAATCTATCTAAATGAGTGTCTAAATATAGATCATAAATCGTGTTATCAAAATACCCCATACTTAAGGTTTGCTCGTCCCCGAGCAAATTCCCAACTATAGACTAAGGGATGACATGATTTATGTATGCAGAAAAATGGCAAAATCTTTTTGGAGTTGTGCTTCTAATATTGGATCACCTTCATAGTCATGTTTCATGGCAATTGGACAAGCAATTATGTATCAAACAAATAAAGGCATGGAAAGACAATTGTACTTGACTCAAAAGCATGCATGAGATGTAAGGATGAAGAGGTCAAGAAGATCAAGAGTATATCCAATCTAGATTACAAAGTCTTACAAACATGCAAGTAGGTCATAAGGTCTTGTGACATGAAAGGCCAAGAAACGTTTGTGATTGGGTGGGGAATTCTCTAGGTTATGTGATGCTAATCCGGGAATGGAACTAACTTCACCTCCTTGTCCTCGATCAACTTCCCCCAAGTGTATATTTTTCCCTATCTTGCTTTCTTTTCTTTTTCTTTGACTTGTTTTTGAGTCAATGGCATTGGTGTACAATAGCCGAAACCTCGGTGATTAGCCATCCTCGGGCTTTTTCTCTTTTTCGAGGTGCATCCACACCGGGCACACATACCAAAGCTCGTTAGGGCTATTGGTTCATTTGACTTTGGCAAGGTACCAACACCCGATTATGTGAAGTGTACCGAGTTACTTGTCATTTAAACCAACGCCCCTAAACCTATTTTGGCTACACTTCCACAATAATTTCAGAATTTTTATTCATGACATTCCTTTCATCAACAACTTTACTCCATACTTGCTTTTCACACACTTCAACACACTAACATGCTCCTATTCCCGGATGGGTTAAAAGGGGTCAATTTTATATCAATTGAGGTGCTCAAGCAATCATGATCAAGATGAGAAGTAGAGAAAGATGAAATGCCTCATTCATTCCTAGATGGTATGCAAGAACTATCATGTAATTTCGACTTTCAATACTCAATCCATTCTAGGCAAACATCATGATCACAAATCATTCATAGAATTTAAGAGAAGTAGTTCAAGTCCACATATGCATTTATTAATTCAACACATAAGGCCATCCATAGCCAATTCTCAAGACAAGATTCATCATTAGGATCATATCCAAGCCTAGAAAGCACAAAATTTTTTTAAAATTTTCTGATTTTTATGGGATTTTCGATTTAAGTATGTACAATGCAAGTCATGTGAAAATATTAGACTATCCTAGATGCTCATCATGCAAAGGATCATGCAAACCCCACCCCATACTTAGAAACACATTGTCCCCAATGTGTAAATTAAGTAAAGAGAGTGAAAGAAGGTTCTCACAATGTAAAAATGGTTTGCTATGGTATTTGGGATTTCTCAAGTGAATCGATGTTGGATGATCCTATCAACCATGGTAGAGAGCTCTAAGCATCCATCAAAGCTCCGGGACCCGCGCTAGGCAACGCTAGCCGTCCAAGTTCCGCGTCCGCTCCACCCATAATTGGTGAGGGGTTCATCATCATCATTCACATGCCAAGAAAGGCTTCCAATGCTACTAATGCTCTAGCACACACAAAGTAGACAAAGCACACACAAAGATAGAAAAATCTAAAAACGAAAACAAAACTAAAAAGAAAAATGTTACCAATGGGTTGCCTCCCACCAAGCGCTTCTTTAAGGTCATTAGCTTGACCAAACTCGGGAGCGTCTATTCAAGGTGAAGTGGGGCAATCATGTCCACCGGAGCTCCCGGAATATACTTCTTCAAGCGATGCCCATTCACTTTGAAATTTTCACAATGCTCCCCTCCTATCTCTATAGCTCCATGGGGAAAGATCTTCTTCACCACATATGGCCTGGTCCATCTTGATTTGAGCTTTCCGGGAAAGAGCCTTAGCCTCGAGTTGAAGAGAAGGACAAGATCTCCTTCACTCAACTCCTTGGGGATGATCCTCTTGTCATGCCACCTTTTGGTTCTCTCCTTGTAGATCCGGGCATTCTCATAAGCTTCCAATCGGATCTCTTCAAGGGCGTTTATATCAAGCAACCTCTTCTCTCCCGCCTCCTTGAGGTCAAAATTTAGCCACTTAATGGCCCAATAAGCTCTATGCTCCATTTCCACCGGAAGATGGCAAGACTTGCCATAGACTAACTTGTAGGGAGTGGTGCCAATTGGTGTCTTGAAGGCTGTTCTATACGCCCACAATGCGTCATTGAGCTTCATAGCCCAATCCTTTATAGTTCTAGACACCGTCTTCTCAAGGATGGCTTTGATCTCCCGGTTGGAGATTTCCACTTGGCCACTAGTTTGGGGATGGTAAGGTGTTTCCACCTTATGAGTCACCCCATACTTGGACAAAAGTGCCCCAAAATTCCTATTTGTGAAGTGCTTCCCTCCATCACTAATGATCACCCTTGGTGTTCCAAACCTAGGGAAGATCACCCGGTTGAAGAACCGCACCACCACCTTGGCATCATTTGTAGGAGAGGCGATTGCCTCCACCCATCTTGACACATAGTCCACCGCCAATAGGATGTAGAGATTGCCACACGAAGAAGGGAATGGTCCCATGAAGTCCACACCCCACACATAAAAAATCTCAACTTCTTGGATGTTGTTCAAGGGCATCTCATTCCTCCTTGAGATGTTGCCCGTCCTTTGGCAAGCATCACATGCCGCTACAAAACCTTGCACATCTCTAAACAAGTTAGGCCAATAAAAACCGGATTGCAATACCTTTGCACACGTCTTGTGTGAGCTAGCATGGCCTCCACATGGTAAGGAGTGACAATGCCGGATCACACTCTCCACTTCATCTTCCGGTATGCACCTTCTAAACATTCCATCCGGCCCTCTCTTGAATAGGAGTGGTTCACTCCAATAGTAGTGCCTCACATCGTTGAAGAACTTCTTTCTTTGTGCATATGTCAATCCGGGAGGTACTTCATCACATACTAAGTAGTTCACGATGTCGGCATACCATGGCTCACTTCCTCTAGTCACTTGGGACAAGCATTCCTCCACCATTTGCAATTGCTCATCCCGGAATGAGTCATCTATCGGGATGTCATCTTTTTCAAGCTCCAATGGTGGGAGTCTACTAAGGTGATCCGCGACGGAGTTCTCGGATCCCTTCTTGTCTCGTATTTCTAAATCAAACTCTTGAAGAAGAAGGATCCACCGAATCAACCTTGGTTTGGCATCCTTCTTTGTAAGTAGATAACGGATCGCAGCATGATCCGTATAAACTATGACCTTCGCTCCAACAAGGTATGAGCGGAACTTCTCAAATGCGTACACCACCGCTAACAACTCCTTCTCGGTGGTAGCATAATTGAGTTGGGCATCATCTAGCGTCTTGCTAGCATAATAAATAGCATGAGTGCGCCCATCTTTCCTTTGCCCCAAAACAGCCCCAACGGCCACATCGCTTGCATCACACATGATCTCAAATGGTAGACTCCAATCCGGAGGTTGCATGATAGGTGCGGAGATCAAGGCGTTCTTCAACCTACAAAAGGCTTCAAGACAATCCTTGGAAAAGACAAAATCAACGTCCTTCATTAGTAGGTTAGTGAGGGGTTTAGAGATTTTAGAGAAATCTTGAATAAACCTCCGGTAGAAACCGGCATGCCCTAAGAAACTCCTTACCCCCTTCACCGAGGTAGGTGGTGGCAACTTCTCTATCGTCTCAATCTTGGCCCTATCAACCTTAATGCCACGGTTAGACACCAAGTGTCCTAACACAATGCCTTCACTTACCATGAAGTGGCATTTTTCCCAATTTAAGACAAGATTTGTCTCCTCACATCTTTGCAACACTAAGGACAAGTTAGCCAAGCAATTATCGAAAGAAGAACCATAAACAGAGAAATCATCCATGAACACTTCCATGATATTTTCTATGTATTCCGAAAAGATAGCCATCATACACCTTTGGAAGGTGGCGGGTGCATTACACAACCCAAACAGCATTCTCCTATATGTAAAAGTACCCCATGGACATGTAAAGGTTGTTTTCTCTTGGTCATCGGGGTGGATAGGGATTTGGAAGAACCCACTATACCCATCTAGATAGCAAAAATGAGAGTGTTGAGCTAACCTTTCTAGCATTTGGTCAATAAAGGGGAGAGGGAAATGATCTTTCCTAGAGGCCATGTTCAATTTCCTATAATCAATGCACATCCTCCACCCCGTAACCGTCCTAGTCGGGATTAGTTCATTGTTCTCATTAGTCACTACGGTCATCCCACCCTTCTTAGGTACTACATGAACGGGACTAACCCACTTACTATCCGAGATAGGGTAGATAATTCCCGCATCTAGCAACTTAAATGATTTCCTTTTTGACTACCTCTTTCATTATAGGATTCAATCTCCTTTGATGTTCAATAGAGGGTTTATGATTATCTTCCATCATTATCTTATGCATACACAAAGATGGCTTAATGCCAACCAAATCATCAATAGTATAACCAATGGCTTTCCTATGCAATCTTAGTTCATGCAACAACTTAGCAAGTTCATCATCACTCAAGCATGCATTAACAATCACAGGATATGTAGAGTTATCACCAAGAAATGCATATTTCAAATGAGAGGGGAGGGGTTTGAGTTCAAGTGAAGGAGGACCTTTATCGGTTGAAGACGATCCAAATAAGGTTGGATGAGATGAATCCAAAGCAAAGGAAGACTCTCCATGGCTCCTAGAAGCTTGATCACCATCAAGAGCCGATCCAGGAAAAATCACGGTTTGAATCACGGTTTGCTCAACTTCCACGACCGTGGTTCTTGACAAGCTTGCTTCCCGGAGTTGTCCAAAAAGTTTGACGGCCGTGGAATGCAAATCTCGATCGTGGAACTTGCAGCTGTTCAACATCCCTTCGTGGCCTTCAAATCCAACTCTTGGCTCCTCTTCCAATGCTTCCAAGGCTTTGATCTCTTCATTGCAAGCCTCCTCAACACCTTCCTCCATCATACTTAAGGTAAGAACCTTCTCCAAGGGATCCTTGATCAAGATCGAGCTCACAATTTCTCTAGATTCCTCTTGCGAGACTATGTTGAAGATATCTTCATCAAGGGTTGGCCCTTTCATCATTGTGGACAGCTTGAACTTGATGTTCTCTTCTCCGATGTTAAAGGAGAGAGTCCCGTTCTTGCAATCCACTAGGCATCCGGAAGTGGCTAGGAAAGGCCTTCCTAAGATGATGGGAACCGGATAATCCGCCGGAATGTCCAACACTACAAAATCAATCGGTACATAGAATCCTCCTAGCTACACCGGGATGTCCTCTAAAATCCCAACCGGATGAGTGATAGAACGGTCCGCCATGTAGAGGGTCATCTTGACCGGTTTTGGCTCTCCTAGCCCCACCTTGTTGCAAAGTGCAAGCGGTATGATGCTTACACTTGCTCCAAGATCACAAAGGGCCTCGTACTTCACATCTCCCACTCCAATCGGGAAACAAAAAGAGCCCGGATCTCTTAGCTTGGGAGGCATCTCCTCCTTCATCGTTTGGATCAATTCCGAGGATCTCTTGGTCATTCTTATCTCCCCATACTCCTCCAACTTCCTTTTGTTGGAGAGTATTTCCTTCAAAAACTTGCCATACGCCGGCATTCCTAAAATGGCATCCATGAACGGAATGTTAATGTGTAATTTGGACATTAGTTCAAAGAACTTACCAAAGTGATTGTCCAAACGAGCTCTTGCTCTTGATTGTGGGAACGGTAGTGGTGGCTTGTATGGAGGCGGTGCCACATAGGTTGGCTCTACATCCTTGCTCTTGCCTCCATCCTCTTGCAATCTTCCCTCTCCTACCACTACTTGCTTTCCCTTAGCATTTTCCTTGGGCAAAGGGTCTTTCATGCTCAACCCACTCCTTGTTGTGATAGCCAACACTTGGCCTCTTGGGTTGTCTTCGGTTCTTCCGGGAAGCTTTCCCGGGTCTCTATGGGCTTCCCCCGCCTTTTGGAACACTTTTGCTTCCAAAACCTTTTGAGCTTTAGAGATTGAAGTCACGGTGCTCTCAAGACCACTCAACCTTCCTAGCAATTGCTCAAACATGACTTCGGTCCTATCCTTCGAAGGTTGAGAAAAACCGGGTGGAGGTTCTTGTGAAGCTCTTTGTGGTGGAGTTGAGCTTGTGGAGGAGGAAGGGTTCAAGGCTCCATCCGGATTAGAGTAAGAAAATCCGGGATGGTTGTGGTTGGGCCGGTAATTGTTGAATTGCCGGTTGTTGTTGAAACTCCTCGGACCTTGGTAATTGTTGAAGTTACCCCTTCCCATGTAGTTCACATCTTCCTCGTTGGAAGACAAATTGGCTTGTGGAAGCACTTGAGGAGTTGCTTGGTTCTTTAAAGTTGTAGCACACAACTCCCTCAAGGACTTCAACTCGTTGTTGATGGCGTCAAGCTTGAAATTGTTCATGGTGACTTCACTCACCTCATATGCTCCCGCCTTTCTCCCTTCACTCTTCATATGGGAGTACTTCTCAATTACTAGAGCTTGCTTCTCCACAAACTCCCAAGCATCATCTACATGCTTCTCCATAAATGTCCCACCGGAAAGAGATTGAAGCTTGAATTGGCTATCTTCATCAAGTCCTTTGAAGTAGATCTCCAATAGCTCAATTTTCGGTATGCCATGGTGTGGACAATCTAGGAGAAGGTCTTTGAATCTCTCCCAAGACTTGAACAAACTTTCTCTATCCCTCATCACAAAGGCATTGATCTTCCCTCTTAATTCGGTGGTCTTGGAAGGTGGGAAGAACTTGGTCAAGAACTCGGTTGTCATCTCCTCCCAAGTACCAACTCGCCCTTGCAAAATAGATTGATACCAAGCTAAGGCTTTATCCTTAAGAGAGAAGGAAAAGGCCCTAAGCTTATGGTTGTTGCTCTCCAATCTTGGTGGTCTAAGAGTCTCCATCAAGATCTCATAATTCATCAAGTGTTGATGAGGAGACTCTCCTTCCATCCCTCCAAATTGATTATGCCGGATCATTTGTAGAACTTGAGGGCGGAGCTCATAGTTGTGGGTTGCGGGATCTCCTAGATTCGCACCCGGTCGGTGTGCTCTTTGTGCCGGATCCATACGTCTCCCTAGGGTTTGTGGATCCTCAATAGCAATAGGTACAACCCTAACATTAGCCGCCGGCTGCGGTTGTGGTGGTGGACGAGGTGGAGGTTGTTGACGATTAAGCTCCCCCCGTACAAGGGTTTGCCTAATCTCATCAATCTCCCTCCTAGTTGCTTCTTGCCTCTCATTAGCAAGTCTCCTTTCTTCCTCCAAGAGCTCCTCTCTTAGCCTTATTTGCTCTAAGGCTTCATCCAATTCAGCTTGGAGGTCTCTTCCGGCCATCTCTTTTCCCCTCTTTATGCTTTTGGATCTAGATCTAAGGGTTTTCTCCGGTTCGGGATCGAATGGAGCTAAATCCTTGCCACGAGACCTTCGCATACACCTAAAGAGTAAAAGATGTCCTGAAAAAAACAAAAACACACACCAAAGAGAGATCAAAAGCAACAAGAAAGATCTACACTAATAAACAATCACAAAATATACTCAATCTACACCTAGTCCCCGGCAACGGCGCCAAAAACTTGTTACGCTAAGATTGTGTGATGTGCAATTGGGTTTTAAATTTATTCTCGTTATATTCTCCTAACTCCTAGCGAACCCGCAGTGTACGGGACGTTTGTAGTAGGGATAGTATTCCGAGGTCGAACACAAAGACTAAGGTGAGGTTGATTCAATTTATGATTAAGTCTAGTGAAGATCTAAGTTAAGAAAAGGGGAAGAAATAAGAAGCGAAAATCTCAAATGTTTTTGGTTGGTTTTCGATGATCAATCAAAGATCACAATTCATGCAAGTATTTAATCAACTAAACTATGAATCAACGCAAATAAACAATCCAAACAAGATATAGATCAAAGAAAGAAAAGACGGATTCTAGGGATTGGAAGTTCCGGTTATGGCATAGGACTCAAGCTATCTATTCATTCCTTGGATTAACTATGTTGGGGTTAAGTGTTTCTATGATTGGGATCAATCACCGGGTAAGTCTCATGATCCACTAGTCCATTCCCTAGGTCTCATCACCGGGTAAGTCTCTAAGAACCTAAGGTACGGAATTCTACTCAAACCGAATTATGACCTAAAGATCCAACCTATCCTTACCGGGTAATTCTCGGAAGGGTCAGTTTTAAGCTACCATCCAGCACACTTAATCCAATGGCGACTTACTAGGCTCACCACTACCTAAGGTTTGTTATCTTTGGAATCTAAGAGCAAGGATTACCGGGTAAGTCTCTCCTAACACTTAGATGCTAACACTAGGTCACCCTAGGATAGATTTAACTCAACAAACACCTAGGATTTCAACATTCTAACAATCTAAGATTAGATCCCTCGAACCAGGAAAATCACGGTTTGTTCTACTTAAACCACGGCCGTGGTTTGCCAAGATCTGGCCGTGATTCCTAACAGAGGATACGTTCAAACATACAAGTCATCCAAAGGTAAATCTAAGTTCATCCTATCATAGCTCTAGCCATAACCATCCATTCCTCACCCTAGAACCACATCAATTTAGCCTACAACATTCATAATCAAAATCGAAGCAAACAAACACAAAATCATAACATCCATTGCAAGATTATGAAGAAAAGAGATGAACAAGTGAACTTAAACCAAAACCAATCTGAAAATGGAATTAGAGCAACTTACAACCCTTCCAAAAGAAGGTCCAAAGGTTCACAAATCTCTAGAAACAAAATCCGGAATTCTTCACTACATAAACTAGCAAGTGTGGCAATGGTGTGTGTGCTTCTTCTCTACTTCAATGGAACTCTTCTTCTTCCTTTTTGACACTTTCCTTCCTAGAAAATCTTCTTCTTGAGAAGATATTTTTTGTTAGAGAAATGGGAAATGGATGAGCTGCTCCAAGATGCTCCCAACTGCCTCTCATAGCCCATGAAGGACAACTTTTATAACAAACTTGCATGAGCTGGCCATGAGAGTCTTGGCACAGCTGTCACAAGATTCTGGCAAAAACCACGGTTGATTCCACGGCCGTGGAGTGTCAGAGAACCGTGATTCTGTGCAGAAACTTCGCCTTGGATCATTAAGCTGTGATTTGGTGCATGGCTAGTGTTGGTAAGGTTCCATGAGTCCTCCTTAGCCTTTAGCTTGTGTCCTAATGAGTCCGAGGGTGTGTCATCTAGATGAACGATCCTCAAACGCGTCGTTTTGGCTTCTAATTTCCCGAAATACCTATAAAACACGCACAAGTCCGTGTAGACGTCTATCTCGACAAAATATGTGAATTGAGTGCAAAACGTCTTGAACTAATGCTAAATCATGCATGGATGAATGAGAAGTCTATCTAAATGAGTGTCTAAATCTAGATCATAAATCGTGTTATCACAAGGCACAAATGTATTTAAAGTCCTTGAAAACAACAAATAGTATTTGAATGAATGAACAACACATGACAGCCTTACAAAACACACACACACACATATATTAATATATATATATATATATATATATATATATATATATATATATATATATATATATATATATATATATATATATATATATATATATAACATGTATGCCGAATAGAAGACTCCCCCGTCACCATCTAATGAGTACGTGGACCCGGCTGACCATCTTTTTCGGATCTCTCTGCAAATGTCTATCGCTATAAAATCTACAACACGGAATAATCGTTAGCTAGCAATCCAAATATAAATAGAATAAAGATAGCACAAATGTAATACCTGGAATTTTTATTCCGTTTAATTCCGAATCAAATTGGACTTCGAGCCGTTGACGGTTTCCCATTCTATCTAGTATTTCTTTATTCATTAATTTTATCAGTTTATGTAGAATTTAATTCACATAAAATGATAGAATTATATCAAACCCTAATTCTTATAATTATTTATCACATTATGTAGAATTTAATTCACATAAAATGATAGAATTATATCAAACCCTAATTCTTATAATTAATTCTTAACGACGACTTTAGACGAGACCACGACAAAGCTGTGACGAGACCACGAGAAAGTTGAGATGAGATCATGACAAAGCTGAGACGAGGTCATGACGAAGCCTGGCAAATTCGTGACAAAGCCATGCATGGCTATGACAAGTTGTTGACAAGGTTTTGACAAGTTTTGACAACATCAGCCCGGCCTGTGTCTTCAACCCACTCTCTCTTGCCTATTTGCTTGCTGAAGACAGCCGGAGCCCATCTGCTCCTCCCTCGGCCCAACACGTCCAGCAGCAGCCCAGGAGAGGTCCGTACGTGACCAATAGCAGCTCCTTCTGGCTGGCCTTACAGCTCCCCTCTCCAACCCAAGAAGCGCATCCCAAAACAGATGGGCCTCCTCCTCCGCCTTCCTTGCTCATGATCGACGTGTGATGAACTGGAGCAGGGAGAGATCTTCAGTGTAACGGCTCCCGCAAATCACGCAACAACTTCCTTCGTGGGCAACCTCACGTTCCCCACCTTCCATCCACATTCAGCATCTGCCTCCCCTTTCCTTCCTTCTGCAGCAGATCTTCTCACAGCAAGCGATCACCTAACCCGCTCTCAATCTCGCAACCTTAGCCGACTGTTTCCGCCATTCTCCTCGATCGCTGCCAGAGTGGAGTGTTGAAGCCGCCACGCCACTCTCGAGTCACCAACAGAAGTTCAAGAGTGACGCCAGTGGTAACACCTGCTCTTCTCCCTCGTGCTTTTCTCTGTATCTGCACTCATTCTGATCGACTTGTACAGGTGAGTACCGCCTGTTTTCTTCCCTCCTGTATTGACAGAAACTGAGACCCTCAACAGTAGATAAGAGAAGGTGTGCATCCAACCTTCGACCCATCTCCCTTCCTTCTAGATCTAGCAACCTTCTGCATCCAGTAAAGACCAAGGTGAGAGTTCTAAACCTCTGATTTCTCCCTTCCTTGTCGAGACCTGAGCATGAAGGAACTGAGTGAACCTGGCTTATGTGTGTCTACAACAGGAGTTGAACCTGTGACCTCCTGGCACCTAGAGTAAGTTGGGGAAAGTGAAGCTGGTGAGTATCGAATCTGTGAGCTTTTGCACTATCTGTTTAAGTCCAGAAACGTGTGTTAAGCAGCCATGTTCAGGCCTATGTTTCGACCCCTTAGAAGCATGATCCACCGCTCAATTTTTAACATGTTGTTTAGTGATATGCATAGGTTAATATGTCAAAATCTTGGATAAATCAAACGGTGGGATTTAGAGTTATATAGGCTCAAAGTGAACTAGTTGTGCAGTTAGAAAACATGCTCAGAAATTGGCTAAGTATAGAATGTGAGTTGGAACCAACTTTAGAAATTTGTGTAGAAGAGATGGTTGAACAATTTTAAGAAATTCTTGCTCCTATGAGTAGATTAGATATCATAGATAATTTAGGGATTTATTTTAGAATTTTTATAACTTTATTTTAATTTCATATTTGAAGCTGTAGTTGGACCTTAGTGACTTTTCGGGAAATAGAAAAGTGGGTAGTTTCTCAGTTGTTACCTAAAATCATCATAGGGAGTAGAATATGGTTAGTTAGCATCAAATAAGAATTTAAGTACGTATTCCGGGTTTTTGGAAGTACCGGGACCAAGGGTAAAATAGTCATTTTACCATAAATTGGTATTGTATTAAATTCTGTTCTAATAGGATCTACTACCTTAGAAGTCTTAGACTTCTAATTACCTAGATAGTGTGCTGACACACTTGCCTCCTTTGACAGGCAACCGAGTTATACAGTTATAGATTGAGTTGTGATTAAGAGAGTCGAGATCTGATTCAGGTAAGTCCACGTACTTACTTAGCTGGCTTCTTGTATGAGTGTAATGTGTATGAGTGGTGTTTGTTAGTTATAATAAATAACGAAACCGGATTAGGCCGACTTTATTATTTACGTAATTGACCCAAGTATATGATAACGGGTAGTGACATCATCTGCCTAGCTCTTGCGAGAGTCTAGGAGGTTCCCTGCGACCAGCTCAGTCGGATAGACGGTCAGATGCATTAGTACCATTCCGCGTTGGTAAACGGGGACAGGGGCGAGGTTTGGGAATCCCTCGTGTCACAAAATAAGTATCCTTAGTAATAACCTATCACCTAATTAAAGATAATAAAAGGATTGAGTGTTGCATGTTGATTGTGTATGTTGTGTGTTTGTGCTTTTACCTTTATCCTTATGCATAGAATGTTAGCTAACGGTTTTATACCACTTGTAGTTGCCTTGCAGGTTAAGACAGTTGTAGAGAGATCCGGAGGAAATGGTCAGCCGGGTCCACGTACTCATTTAGTTGGGGACGGGAATGTCTTCTGTTCTTCATATGCGTCGTTTTAGTATCTTTTCTTGTAAGGCTGATACATATTCTCCATGTATATATTGTTTAAAGTTTTCAAATGTTTTAAATACTTTTGTGCCTTGTTGTAAGATCCAAGTAAATTATTGTCAAACTAAGATCGGGACCCATTGTGAGGTCCTAACCAGTAGCTCCCCAAGTTCTCAGAATTTGGGGTGTTACAATATGGTATTAGAGCTCTGGGTTGGCAACAATGACACTTGAAATCTTCTGAAAGACCAAATGTATAAAATAACTAGAACCCGAAAGGGGTCTAAAGTTTTCAAAAACGGATTTCTGTTTTTACACACACGCATAGTCGGGTTGTTGGGTTAGTAGTACGTCGGACCATTATCGCTCTATGTGGATCTCTGCAACTTGGATCGATAGGAGTGAGTATATAGACTTTTTACGAGGTTTACTATTATATGTTATATACATGTGTATGCTTAGCTTGTTAGTATCCTTAAGGATATATTATATCCTTTAGTTGTGATATCATGAAGCGATTATCGCCTCATGATAAATCGGCAGCAGACTTGAAGAGTTTTCAACACGAGACAAAGGACTCGGACCATGGATCAAGTATTATACTCGGGTGGGCGTCCTAGTAACCCTTGTTAACCATCAAAAGAACTAATAGGTGAGGAAGTAAAGTTGTGAAGATAATTTTTACCACAAGCACAATCAAATGAGGAAGAAATTCCTGAGTCACTTCAATTAGAAGAAATTGAAGGTCGTACAAGGAACTCGGCATACGAGGCCGAGAGATGGAATTAGAAGAACCATGCAAGAGACTACAAGAGTGCGGGGTGGAGATAACAATATTGGAACGAGACAATTAGAATTGAGTTCAACCAAGATTGCGGAATCAAGGACATTAGATGCCCCATAGACTATTATGGGCATTATAAACCAGAAGAGACAAAGTGTCAATCTGGGTGTGATAATCTAAGGTGCACGGAATGAAGACCTACAATTGAGTGTAAAAGCAAAAAGACAGACCCCACAAATGTGGAGAGGTTTTGACCTCCTCGAAGATATAAGAAGTTGATATTCCCACCAACACCAGTGAAGAAAGGGGTATGGGAGAACGTCCTTGCTGGACTCGAGAATCCAGGGTGACTCGAATTAGCACGGGACCTAAGCCATCAACACAGATGGTCCATGCAAAAGGAATTGCAAGTGGATGATCACTACGGCGATAAGAATTTCAAAGACGCTTGCAAGCAATCGTGGAAACTTGAAACGACTATTTATGCCAGATGAATGACACAATCGGACTAGAGAAATGGAGTTAGCCCATAAGAAGTCAAAGGGTGGAAGGTAGAACGAACTAAAGATGTATAAAAGGATTGTTGTGAGCAACTATTTACCTACTAGCTAAGGAAATTTTGACAGATCACAATTAACACGGAATGGAGACTTACAACTTATTGTAAGAGAAAAAGGTAGACTTCACAAGCTTGGAGACGTTTTGTCTTCTTCAAAGATAAGAATTCTAAGAGGAATCACAACGCCAATATCGAAAGGATCGAAGCCCTGTAACATAGTCAACAGAGATTTGGAAGGAAATATTACAAACAACGCCGATTAAGGAACCTGTGCTTGTGAGAATCGTATGGTGGACTCAAGAGTCCAGGGTAACCCCATTTATAACAGAACATAGGTCATCAACACAAACGGTCCCTATAAAGGGACTACAATTGGGAGGTGATTAAAATTCATCGGAACTACAAGACGCTTACCATCTATCGTGGAGTGTTAGGAACGACTTTTGACGTCAGGCGAATGGCACAGTGAGACTTGAGAAAGAGAGTTGTCCCAAAGGAAGCAGAAGAGTGAAATATAAGACGAACTAAAGAAGGATAAAAGGATTAATCTAGTAGGTGATGTGCACCAAAAGTTAATACCAGTAGAGGTATGAATTTGAGATAAGTCAATTATAGACTGACCGATGTCAACTAAGTACGTGCAAGGGTTATTTGGGTATTGACGAGTTATGTGCCGGTAAGAAGAGATATTTGTGATTGTGGATCTATGGAGTAGCTTTACCGACGGCTTAGAGGATTCCCTCAAGTAGGCAACTACAACCATATTGGATGAATTAAAGGTATAAAGAGAAACGTTTTAAGGGTTACTTCTTTGCTAGTTAAGATCAAACTCCGGTCAAGTCAGGGAGTTTGGATCCGTGGTAGAAGAATTAAGAAAGTAAGCGGAAGAAGTTGTTTTTCAATCGTTGTTTTATTTTCTTAAGGCAAGTAAAGAAGGTACTTGGTACTTCATCCGTATACAACTCATGGTGTAATTGGAAGAAAGAGTTTTGGGGTCAATCATTTTATACTTACAGAAAAGGTCCTTAGGATTAATGAGTGACAATAGGATAAACAGAGTAGCGCAACGGAAGCGTGGTGGGTCCTAACCCACAAAGCAAGAAGCTCAAGGGTACTGATGGATGTCGTGTCGAGTTTAAGATGGTGATACTTGGTGAAATGCATTCTAGTTGGAAGAAACGTGAGATAGGCTATGTGAGTGACTATATATGTTGTACGGAAACTTATGTGCATGTAGAGGTAATAGAAGGAGACTGGTACCCTATTATGGATCCGAGTAAAGAGTGATGGCTTTGTTACATGTTACCAAACAAGTAGTTTTGGAATTTTATACCTAACGGAGTATGTTAGAGTGAGTTTTCTTGATAGATTGAGAAAAGAATTAACGAAGTAATTAAAGTATTGTGCATGGTTTGCTCTAGAAAGCTTAAAGTGAGTAACTACCATTCTGAGTAAAAGATACATAAGAAAGAGAAGCGACAAGAGTATACTTATAACCTAGTAACCGTGCGTAAAGAAAGCAAAATCACAGAGTAGATTTTATGTGTAATGTTATATCGGAACGGACCGAGTTACGCTTTGAGTTAAAGGGATACTATCGGGCTGGTAACAATGGTGGATAAAAGAGCTCACTGCTAATGGTATGTCAACATTTATTGAGTATTTATTATCAAATAACGGTGATATGAGATCACTTTGTGTCTAATGCCGTCATTTAGGACAAATTCTATTTTACTTAAGATCTTGGAAAATGCGTGAGAAGCCTAAGTTTGAGCTAACGATATATTAGAGATCTATAAATAATATAATAATGCCAAGTGAACAAAGACGATGACCACTAGATTTGATTCGTAGTTGCCCCGAGTGTTCGACCAGAAAAGGGTATAGGTGACGATTCCTTACCGGAGGATTAAGATGACTGAGTAATATTAAAAGAGAAGACCAAGTGGGCCGTGTTGCGAAGAGCATTGGGTACTTGGTAAGTGTTGGTGGATGTCCAAGACCTTTGGCCTGAGTGTGTAGTCAGAACCTTTTCAGAAGACCGGAAGCAAGTGGTCATAACGAAGGGAAGAAAGTTGAATAGATTATTTTCCGTAGGGTCATCAAAGGATCTAGAAGTGAGTTGTGTAAGGCAACCATTGGAAGTTTTAAAGCGGTTTAAAAGTGACTGAGGGACTAGTATTCCTCACCCTATTGGAGAGTGCAACTTCCGTTTTCCATGAAGACTAAGTTTGGGAACTGAGTTTGAGATTTTCAATTGGAGAAATATCTACCAGACACGAGTTAGGTCATCAGATTAGAGGATCAGACAGTTGAGCCGGATAATACCGGTGAGATATCCGGTAACCACTCTAGAACGTGGTAGCAGGCGCTTGTGATCTAAGTACCTGAAAAAATTTAAGATTTAGTGGTTTTATGAGAAGCCGATAAGGGTACCTAAGATATGGGGGGATAGTAAAAGACGTAACCTTTCAAAGACCTATGTGGCGATAGTTGTAACCTCGGGAGTGACGAGTTAGGGCTTGACCTTGTATGTGTGATATTGTTTGATTACTTGTTTAGTTCATGATTGAGTGCTTAGTCAGTGATGTTTGCTTTTGATAACCTTGATGGGCGGGATACTTAGATGTGGAAATGACGAGACGTTTGTATAGTGATGAAACACACCCTTTTGGTGCCTTAAAGGCCGATAAGGATTGTCTTACCCTAAGTTTCGGGACGAAACTTATTTTGAGGGGGATCTGATGTAACGACCAGTTTTTTTTCGTTACGCTTTGATAGGATTAGAGAAGTTTAGGAAACGAATAAAAATTTAGTGAGACTACGACCTACCAGTTTATTTATGGAAGTCGTTTAATTAAGTACCTTGTTCTATGTTTCGGGACGAAACTTATTTTAAGGGAGTACTGATGTAATATCCGGAATTTTTATTCCGTTTAATTCCGAATCAAATCGGACTTCGAGCCGTTGACGGTTTCCCATTCTATCTAGTATTTCTTTATTCACAAATTTTATCATTTTATGTAGAATTTAATTCACATAAAATGATAGAATTATATCAAACCCTAATTCTTATAATTATTTATCATTTTATGTAGAATTTAATTCACATAAAATGATAAAATTATATCAAACCCTAATTCTTATAATTAATTCTTAACGACGACTTTAGACGAGACCACGACAAAGCTGTGACGAGACCACGACAAAGCTGAGACGAGATTATGACAAAGCTGAGACAAGGTCATGACGAAGCCTGACAAATTCGTGACAAAGCCATGCATGGCTATGACAAGTTGTTGACAAGGTTTTGACAAATTTTGACAACATCAACCCGGCCTGTGTCTTCAGCCCACTCTCTTTTGCCTATTTGCTTGGTGAAGATAGCCGCAACCCATCTGCTCCTCCCTCGGCCCACCACGTCCAACAACAGCCCAGGAGAGATCCGTACGGACCAGAAACAGCTCTTTCCGGCTGGCCTTACAGCTCCCCTCTCCAGCCCAAGAAGCGCAGCCCAAAACAGATGGGCCTCCTCCTCCGCCTTTCTTGCTCATGATCGACGTGTGATGAACTGGAGCAGGGAGAGATCTTCAGTGTAACGGCTCCCGCAAATCACGCAACAACTTCCTTCGTGGGCAGCCTCACGTTCCCCACCTTCCGTCCACATTCAGCATATGCCTCCCCTTTCCTTCCTTCTGCAACAGATCTTCTCATAACAAGCAATCACCTACCCCGCTCTCAATCTCGCAACCCTAGCCGACTGTTTCCGCCATTCCCCTCGATCGCTGCTAGAGTGGAGTGTTGAAGCCGCCACGCCACCCTCGAGTCACCAACAGAAGTTCAGGAGTGACGCCAGTGGTAACACCTGCTCTTCTCCCTCGTGCTTTTCTCTGTATCTGAACTCATTCTGATCAACTTGTACATGTGAGTACCGCTTGTTTTCTTCCCTCTCGTATTGACAAAAACTGAGACCCTCAACAGTAGATAAGAGCAACTGTGCATCCAACCTTCGAGCCATCTCCCTCCCTTCCAGATCTAGCAACCTTCTGCAGCCAATAAAGACCAAGGTGAGAGTTCTAAACCTCTGATTTCTCCCTTCCTTGTCGAGACTTGAGCATGAAGGAACTGAGTGAACCTGGCTTATGTGTGTCTACAACAGGAGTTGAACCTGTGACCTCCTGGCGCCTAGAGTAAGTTGGGGAAAGTCAAGATGGTGAGTATCGAATTTGTGATCTTTTGCACTTTCTGTTTAAGTCCAAAAACCTGTGTTAAGCATCCATGTTCAGGCCTATGTTTCCACCCCCTTAGAAGCATGATCGACCGCTCAATTTTTAACATGTTGTTTAGTGCTATGAATAGGTTAATATGTCAAAAGTTTGGATGAAATGAACGGTGGGATTTAGAGTTATAGAGGCTCAAAGTGGACTAGTTGTGCAGTTAGAAAACATGCTCAGAAATTGGCCAAGTATAGAATGTGAGTTGGAACCAACTTTAGAAATTTGTGTAGAAGAGATGGTTGAACAGTTTTAAGAAATTCTTGCTCCTATGAGTAGATTAGATATCATAGATAATTTAGGGATTTATTTTAGAATTTTTATAACTTTATTTTAATTTCATATTTGAAGCTGTAGTTGAAACTTAGTGACTTTTCGGGAAATAGAAAAGTGGGTAGTTTCTCTCGTTGTTACCTAAAATCATCCTAGGGAGTAAAATATGGTTAGTTAGCATCAAATAAGAATTTAAGTATGTATTCCGGGTTTTTGGAAGTTCCGGGACCAAGGGTAAAATAGTCATTTTACCATAAATTGGTACTGTATTAAATTCTGTTCTAATAGGATCTACTACCTTAGAAGTCTTAGACTTCTAATTACCTAGAAAGTGTGCTGACACACTTGCCTCCTTTGACAGCCAACCGAGATATATAGTTACAGATTGAGTTGTGATTAAGAGAGTCGAGATCTGATTCAGGTAAGTCCACGGACTTACTTAGCTAGCTTCTTGTATGAGTGTAATGTGTATGAGTGGTGTTTGTTAGTTATAATAAATAACGAAACCGGATTATGCCGACTTAATTATTTACGTAATTAACCCAAGTGTATGATAACGGATCGTGACATCATCTGCCTAGCTCTTGCAAGAGCCTAGGAGGTTCCCTGCGACCAGCCCAGCCAGGTAGACGGTCAGATGCATTAGTACCATTCCGCGTTGGTAAACGGGGACAGGGGCGAGGTTTGGGAATCCCCCGTGTCACAAAATAAGTATCATTAGTAATAACCTATCACCTAATTAAACATAATAAAAGGATTGAGTGTTGCATGTTGATTGTGTATGTTGTGTGTTTGTGCTTTTACCTTTATCCTTATGCATAGAATGTTAGCTAACGGTTTTATACCGCTTGTAGTTGCCTTGCAGGTTAAGACAGTTGTAGAGAGATCTGGAGGAAATGGTCAGCCGGGTCCACGTACTCATTTAGTTGGGGACGGGAATGTCTTCTGTTCTTCATATGCGTCGTTTTAGTATCTTTTCTTGTAAGGCTGATACATATTCTCCATGTATATATTGTTTAAAGTTTTCAAATGTTTTAAATACTTTTGTGCCTTGTTGTAAGATCCAAGTAAAATTATTGTCAAACTAAGGTCGGGACCCATTGTGAGGTCCTAACCAACAGCTCCCCGAGTTCTCGGAATTTGGGGTGTTACAACAAACACATCTAAGATAACATAAACACTCATCATGCTGGCACACAATCCAGTTATTATCTGATAGTTTAGGTGATTCACCTTATTCCATTTTAAAGTTGTGGGACGAGAAATATTAAGACTTCTCGCCTTCGTTCCTTATCCAACTGGTGTAGGACTAGCACACCTCCGCCGGTAGCATCACTACAAACCAAGTATGGGCTAGTTCCTACGGAAACACCCAGCGCCCTCGGGCTAACTGAGCAGAATGCCACCGCCCGTTACTCTTAGGCTAAATATGTAGGTCGGTCGATAATTAATAATAAGTACGATTATAAACACATCATTCAAACACCACTATCATTATTCATACTCATATCCAGAAGCTAGCTAAGTAAGCCCAAAGGGCTTACTTTTCTCATACCTCTTTTGCCGTTGAATTTCCCAGTGAGCACAACTTACTCGAGTTCATCCATTTATAATCCTTTAGCTCGTTCTACATTACAAACTTCCAGTTCCTCCGTGAGCTAACTCCATTTCTCGATTCCAACTGTGTCGTCCATCTAACATCAATGGTCCTTTCTAGGGCTTCCACTATAGCTTGTAAGCAAGTCTACACGAATCACATGACCTTAACTTCCATCCACTTGCGGTTTATCTTGTATGAAATGCTACGCACACTCTGTCTTGATTGACATAGAACCTTATCAAAATGATATACTTCTTACTCCTCTAGTTCTTCTTACAATCCATTAGTACTGACTGTGATATGTACCCTTTTCCTAGCTAGTAGGTAGTAAATCACTCACACAATTCCCTTGGTCTCAAATGAAATAAGAGGGTCATTCTTGGCCGTCTAGTCTTTCTTCTTAAGTTCTTAATTAGAGTTATTGGCTCGAACTCACTCCATATTACTATTTAAGGTACTAGCACTTGTATCGATTTCGCTTCACATTTGTGATCGTTGATCTCTTGAATGGTTATCTTCCTTATCTGCCAACCAGTTACCACTAGTTGACCCACACGTGTTATGTCTCAGTTATTACCAACTAGTCTGTAGTTGACCTTATATAAGATCACGAACTTATTGTTCTTCTTTCTCTTTTGAAGTTTGATACACTTGGTGAAAATCTATCTCTTCCAGTTTCTTTGTTTATACCCATTTAGCTCCTTCCACAGTTTGCACTCCTCTTGTTCTCTTATGAGATCACTATACTCTTCCGAGTCCAGTCATAGCATTCATATGTCGTCAACGAGTTTATCAAGTCTTCCACAATAACTTTTAAGCATGTCTTCACGATTCTTCTTCCATTGTTCATCGTCTGTTTGCGGTTCTCTAATATGACCGTTAATGTTGGTAACTTAAATCTCTATGTGAATGAGAACTTATTGTGGACTCTGTAGTCCACCAAAATCACTTTACCACATTCTTCCCCTTGATTGGTGTTGTTTTAATCATGCTACCTTTATGGAAGTTCCTTGTCTCAATTTTAGACTTTTAGTTTGTTTGATACTTATGTTGAAGTTTCTTTCAAAATTCTCGTATCCATGAAGGACTCCACATGCTTCCATGGTTACAAAATTTATTCCTCGTCATTAAACTCACTCTCTATCTTTGTACCCTTTAATCTCTCACAACTGGGTTAACGCCCTATCTTCTTTGTACTCTCATGCCCATGATTGCATATGGCGGTGTCCGCCTCGATTGTAACGTCGTTTACTCTACAAACCTTGGTTGTACTCCGTTCTATATGATTCTCATTCCCTTATTGTTATCTCTAATCCGATCTCTTGCCGTCTCTTGCATGGTTCTTCCAATTCATCTCTCGGCTTCATACGACCAAGTCCCTTGCATGACGTACTATTCCTTCTATCTAAGCTGACTCGAGAATTTTTTCTCACCGGGTTGTACTTGTGGTGAAAATTATCTCAACATCTTTATTTCTTTGCCCACCCATTCTTCGGATGATTTATAGGGTCACCAAGACGCCCACCAAAGTATAATACGAAATCCTAGGTCTGAATCCATTGTCTCATGTTAAAACCTCTTCAAGTCCGCTACCGATTTATCATGAGGTGATAATCGCTTCATGATATCACAACTAAAGAATATAAGATATCCTTTAGGATACTAACATGCTACATATACACTTATATATAATCATACATTAAAACATATCAATATAAGTCTATATACTAACTCACCTATCATTACAAGTTGCAGAGATCCATGGAGAACGATGGTGGTCGGACTTACTACTAACCCAACAACCCGACTATACACGTGTGTAAAAATAGAAATCCGTTTTGAAAATATTAGACCCCTCTCGGGTTCTAGTTATTTTATACATTCGGTCTTTTAGAAGATTTCAAGTGTCATTAGTGCCAACCTAGACCTTTGATACCATGTTGTAACACCCCGAATTCTTGGAACTCGGGGAGCTACTGGTTAGGACCTCACATTGGGTCCCGACCTTGGTTTAACAACAACTTTAGTGGGATCTTACAACAAGTCAAAAATGTAATTAAATTCCTTGAAAACAACAAATAGTATTTGTATGAACGAACATATATATATATATATATATATATATATATATATATATATATATATATATATATATATATATATATATATATATGTGTGTGTGTGTGTGTGTGTGTGTGTGTGTGTGTGTGTGTGTGTGTGTGTGTG
>BSUD01000003.1:54970398-54988228 GCA_033239045.1 Fagopyrum esculentum | reverse complement strand
TGGCACACAATCTGTTTATTATGTGATAGCTTAGGTGATTCACTTTATTCCGTTTTTTAGTTGTGGCACGAGAAATTTTAAGATTTCTCGCCTCCATTCCTTATCCAACTGGTGTAGGTCTAGCACACCTCCACCGGTAGCATCACTAAAAACCAAGTATGGACTAGTCCGTAAAGAAACCGCAGCGCCCTCGGGCTAACTGAGCAGAATGCCACCGCCCGTTACTCTTAGGACAAATATGTAAGTCGGTCGATATTTAATAATAAGTACGATTATAAACACATCATTCAAACACCACTATCATTATTCATACTCATATCTAGAAGCTAGCTAAGTAAGCCCAAAGGACTTACCCGAACCAGGTCAAATCTCGTCAACCAAAGCACTCGATCTCGCTGAGTAATATCTCCACTGCTTGACCACAACATAAAGCTCATATCAGTATACTATTCGACCTCTAGAAGTCTCAACTTCTAGGTCAGCGATGGAAAACCAAGAAACCGCACTAAACCAACTCTTTTCTAAGGTAAGACAATTTTACCCCTAGGATCCGGAAACTCTAAAGTTTCCCTAAGATTTCAAGAACATCCTCCAGAAACCCAAGACATGATGCCCTACTCTAAGTCGAAGGGATTTTCTGAGTTTAAAAGATGCCCGACTTTCAAACTCCTAATAAATTAAGGTCCAACTTACATGTGACTCCTAAATCCCAAACATTCCGAGAATACATACTTACGTACAAAGCCATGTATACCCTTATAATACTAATCTCCAAAGTCAAACAAATCCCAAAGCGATCTCCAAGAACACAAAATTCTAAACTTAGCCAAAAACCCTTATTTATACAAACTATGCTTATATCAAACTTTGGGATATCACAAAACCGGATTAAACCAACGGATCGCCCTCAACTTTTACAACATGCTACTATACATATCCATAAACAACGTATTTATACAAACTATGTTTATACCCATTTAGCTCCTTCCACAGTTTGCACTCCTCTTGTTCTCTTATGAGATCACTATACTCTTCTGAGTCCAGTCATAGCATTCATCTGTCGTCAACGAGTTTATCAAGTCTTCCACAATAACTTTTAAGCGTGTCTTCACGATTCTTCTTGCATTGTTCATCGTCTGTTTGCGGTTCTCTAATATGACCGTTAATGTTGGTAACTTAAATCTCTATGTGAATGCTAAGTTATTGTGGACTCTGTAGTCCACCAAAATCACTTTACCACATTCTTCCCCTTGATTGGTGTTGTTTTAATCATGCTACCTTTATGGAAGTTCCTTGTCTCAGTTTTAGACTTCTAGTTTGTTTGATACTTATGTTGAAGTTTCTTTCAAAATTCTCGTATCCATGAAGGACTCCACATGCTTCCATGGTTACAAAATTTATTCCTCGTCATTAAATGCACTCTCTATCTTTGTACCCTTTATTCTCTCACAACTGGGTTAACACCCTATCTTCTTTGTACTCTCATGCCCATGATTGCATATGGCGGTGTCCGCCTCGATTGTAATGTCGTTCACTCTGCAAACCTTGGTTGTACTCCGTTCTATATGATTCTTGTTCCCTTATTGTTATCTCTAATCCGATCTATTGCCGTCTCTTGCATGGTTCTTCCAATTCATCTCTCAGCTTCATGCGACCAAGTCCCTTGCATGAATTACTATTCCTTCTATCTAAGCTTACTCGAGAATTTTTTTCTCACCGGGTTGTACTTGTGGTGAAAATTATCTCAACATCTTTACTTCTTTGCCCACCCGTTCTTCGGATGATTTATAGGGTCACCAAGACGCCCACCAAAGTATAATATTAAATCCTAGGTCTGAATCCATTGTCTCGTGTTGAAAACTCTTCAAGTCCGCTACCGATTTATCATGAGACGATAATCGCTTCATGATATCACAACTAAAGAATATAAGATATCCTTTAGGATACTAACATGCTACATGTACACTTATATATAATCATACATTAAAACATATCAATATAAGTCTATATACAAACTCACCTATCATTACAAGTTGCAGAGATCCATGGAGAACGATGGTGGTCGGACGTACTACTAACCCAACAACCCGACTATACACGTGTGTAAAAACAGAAATCTGTTTTGAAAATATTAGACCCCTTTCGGGTTCTTGTTATTTTATACATTCGGTCTTTTAGAAGATTTCAAGTGTCATTAATGCCAACCTAGACCTTTGATACCATGTTGTAACACCCCGAATTCTTGGAACTCAGAGAGCTACTGGTTAGGACCTCACATTGGGTCCCGACCTTGGTTTAACAACAACTTTATTGTAGGAACGAACATATATATATATATATATATATATATATATATATATATATATATATATATATATATATATATATATATATATATATATATATATGTGTGTGTGTGTGTGTGTGTGTGTGTGTGTGTGTGTGTGTGTGTGTTTGCCGAATGGAAGACTCCCCCGTCACCATCTAATGAGTACGTGGACCTGGCTAACCATCTTTTCCGGATCTCTCTGCAACTGTCTATCGCTACAAAATCTACAACAAGGAATAACCGTTAGCTAGCAATCCAAATATAAATAGAATAAAGATAGCACAAACACATCCATGATAACATAAACACTCATCATGCTGGCACACAATCTGGTTATTATGTGATAGCTTAGGTGATTCACTTTATTCCGTTTTTTAGTTGTGGCACGAGAAATTTTAAGATTTCTCGCCTCCATTCCTTATCCAACTAGTGTAGGTCTAGCACACCTCCACCGGTAGCATCACTAAAAACCAAGTATGGACTAGTCCGTAAAGAAACCGCAGCGCCCTCGGGCTAACTGAGCAGAATGCCACCGCCCGTTACTCTTATGACAAATATGTAAGTCGGTCGATATTTAATAATAAGTACGATTATAAACACATCATTCAAACACCACTATCATTATTCATACTCATATCCAGAAGCTAGCTAAGTAAGCCCAAAGGACTTACCCGAACCAGGTCAAATCTCGTCAACCAAAGCACTCGATCCCGCTGAGTAATATCTCAACTGCCTGACCACAACATAAAGCTCATATCTATATACTATTCGACCTCTAGAAGTCTCAACTTCTAGGTCAGCGATGGAAAACCAAAGAACCGCACTAAACCAACTCTTTTCTAAGGTAAGACAATTTTACCCCTAGGATCCGGAAACTCTAAAGTTTCCCTAAGATTTCAAGAACATCCTCCAGAAACCCAAGACATGATGCCCTACTCTAAGTCGAAGGGATTTTCTGAGTTTAAAAGATGCCCGACTTTCAAACTCCTAATAAATTAAGGTCCAACTTACATGTGACTCCTAAATCCCAAACATTCCGAGAATACATACTTACGTACAAAGCCATGTATACCCTTATAATACTAATCTCCAAAGTCAAACAAATCCCAAAGCGATCTCCAAGAACACAAAATTCTAAATTAGCCAAAAACCCTTATTTATACAAACTATGCTTATATCAAACTTTGGGATATCACAAAACCGGATTAAACCAACGGATCGCCCTCAACTTTTACAACATGCTACTATACATATCCATCAACAACGTATTTATACAAACTATGTTTATACCCATTTAGCTCCTTCCACAGTTTGCACTCCTCTTGTTCTCTTATGAGATCACTATACTCTTCTGAGTCCAGTCATAGCATTCATCTGTCGTCAACGAGTTTATCAAGTCTTCCACAATAACTTTTAAGTGTGTCTTCACGATTCTTCTTGCATTGTTCATCGTCTGTTTGCGGTTCTCTAATATGACCGTTAATGTTGGTAACTTAAATCTCTATGTGAATGCTAAGTTATTGTGGACTCTGTAGTCCACCAAAATCACTTTACCACATTCTTCCCCTTGATTGGTGTTGTTTTAATCATGCTACCTTTATGGAAGTTCCTTGTCTCAGTTTTAGACTTCTAGTTTGTTTGATACTTATGTTGAAGTTTCTTTCAAAATTCTCGTATCCATGAAGGACTCCACATGCTTCCATGGTTACAAAATTTATTCCTCGTCATTAAATGCACTCTCTATCTTTGTACCCTTTATTCTCTCACAACTGGGTTAACACCCTATCTTCTTTGTACTCTCATGCCCATGATTGCATATGGCGGTGTCCGCCTCGATTGTAATGTCGTTCACTCTGCAAACCTTGGTTGTACTCCGTTCTATATGATTCTTGTTCCCTTATTGTTATCTCTAATCCGATCTATTGCCGTCTCTTGCATGGTTCTTCCAATTCATCTCTCAGCTTCATGCGACCAAGTCCCTTGCATGAATTACTATTCCTTCTATCTAAGCTTACTCGAGAATTTTTTTCTCACCGGGTTGTACTTGTGGTGAAAATTATCTCAACATCTTTACTTCTTTGCCCACCCGTTCTTCGGATGATTTATAGGGTCACCAAGACGCCCACCAAAGTATAATATTAAATCCTAGGTCTGAATCCATTGTCTCGTGTTGAAAACTCTTCAAGTCCGCTACCGATTTATCATGAGACGATAATCGCTTCATGATATCACAACTAAAGAATATAAGATATCCTTTAGGATACTAACATGCTACATATACACTTATATATAATCATACATTAAAACATATCAATATAAGTCTATATACAAACTCACCTATCATTACAAGTTGCAGAGATCCATGGAGAACGATGGTGGTCGGACGTACTACTAACCCAACAACCCGACTATACACGTGTGTAAAAACAGAAATCTGTTTTGAAAATATTAGACCCCTTTCGGGTTCTTGTTATTTTATACATTCGGTCTTTTAGAAGATTTCAAGTGTCATTAATGCCAACCTAGACCTTTGATACCATGTTGTAACACCCCGAATTCTTGGAACTCAGAGAGCTACTGGTTAGGACCTCACATTGGGTCCCGACCTTGGTTTAACAACAACTTTATTGTAGGAACGAACATATATATATATATATATATATATATATATATATATATATATATATATATATATATATATATATATATATATATATATATATATGTGTGTGTGTGTGTGTGTGTGTGTGTGTGTGTGTGTGTGTGTGTGTTTGCCGAATGGAAGACTCCCCCGTCACCATCTAATGAGTACGTGGACCTGGCTAACCATCTTTTCCGGATCTCTCTGCAACTGTCTATCGCTACAAAATCTACAACAAGGAATAACCGTTAGCTAGCAATCCAAATATAAATAGAATAAAGATAACACAAACACATCCATGATAACATAAACACTCATCATGCTGGCACACAATCTGTTTATTATGTGATAGCTTAGGTGATTCACTTTATTCCGTTTTTTAGTTGTGGCACGAGAAATTTTAAGATTTCTCGCCTCCATTCCTTATCCAACTGGTGTAGGTCTAGCACACCTCCACCGGTAGCATCACTAAAAACCAAGTATGGACTAGTCCGTAAAGAAACCGCAGCGCCCTCGGGCTAACTGAGCAGAATGCCACCGCCCGTTACTCTTAGGACAAATATGTAAGTCGGTCGATATTTAATAATAAGTACGATTATAAACACATCATTCAAACACCACTATCATTATTCATACTCATATCTAGAAGCTAGCTAAGTAAGCCCAAAGGACTTACCCGAACCAGGTCAAATCTCGTCAACCAAAGCACTCGATCTCGCTGAGTAATATCTCCACTGCTTGACCACAACATAAAGCTCATATCAGTATACTATTCGACCTCTAGAAGTCTCAACTTCTAGGTCAGCGATGGAAAACCAAGAAACCGCACTAAACCAACTCTTTTCTAAGGTAAGACAATTTTACCCCTAGGATCCGGAAACTCTAAAGTTTCCCTAAGATTTCAAGAACATCCTCCAGAAACCCAAGACATGATGTCCTACTCTAAGTCGAAGGGATTTTTTGAGTTTATAAGATGCCTGACTTTCAAACTCCTAATAAATTAAGGTCCAACTTACATGTGACTCCTAAATCCCAAACATTCCGAGAATACATACTTACGTACAAAGCCATGTATACCCTTATAATACTAATCTCCAAAGTCAAACAAATCCCAAAGCGATCTCCAAGAACACAAAATTCTAAACCTAGCCAAAAACCCTTATTTATACAAACTACGCTTATACCAAACTTTGGGATATCACAAAACCGGATTAAACCAACGGATCGCCCTCAACTTTTACAACATGCAAATATACATATCCATCAACAACGTATTTATACAAACTATGTTTATACCCATTTAGCTCCTTCCACAGTTTGCACTCCTCTTGTGTAATAACCAAGAATTTTAAACTCCGTTTAATACTAAATTTAATCGGATTCCGATCCGTCAATCTTTATCCTTTAAATAAAAATAAAACAAGATTTAATTTATATCATTTTATGTGACCTTAATTCACATAAAATGATAAAATGATGTAACCGGAAATAATTCCGTATAAATTATAAAATGATGTAACCGGAAATAATTCCGTATCTTTAAAATAAAATGATAACTTATTTACTACAATAAATAATTCCGTGATTAATTCCGCATTTTGTCTTTCGGTCCGGGGCGATTAACGAGTTTCCCTTAGCCTTGTTATAATGGGAGAGCAGGCCGGTTCTGGCCCACCATCAGGCCCAATGACCTTTCCGCCGGCCCACCTACTTAAGCCTAATCCTAACCCTAATCTAACCCAACATTTAACCTAATCCTTTTCCCTTACCTCTGTTGCGTAACTCTATCTCTCTACCACCCGCAACGCCGCACCACAGCAACATTCGAGATCTTACCGCCGGTTGTTGCTGCTGCCGAACCAGGTACACGCTCGCGCCAACGACAACGGAGTAAGGGACCGTTGGTGCCGCCTCCTCGAGCCCGGTCAGAACAGCCGCAAAGGTACCGCTCTATCCCTCTTTCTGAACCGTTTTACACCATCCCCTCCGCTGAACCTTTGTTGCCTTTGATCACCAGCATCGCGAGATCGTCAGCCTTACCGTCGACACCAGCAGTGCTCCTCCTCCCTTGCTGCAGTAGACCGATTGACACAGCACCGGCAGTAGCGAGCCGGGAAGGTGGTGCAACGTGTGGAAGTACAAGACACCGAGCCAGCTACGACCCTCTACGACAGCCACCTGGTAGGACCGTACTGAGCCGCGGTTCATCTCCGGTTGCGTGACGAGTAGTCGAGATGGGTAGGTAAACCTCTTCAGCTTGCGGTTATATACGTATATGGGTATAGAGAGGTAGAAAATGTGTGAGTGTTTATGTATAAGTTTAGTGCAGTATATTTTAAATTTGTATATAGATAGATGAAGGGCTGGAAGAGATTAATGTATATAAGTATGTATAAATGTATAATAGTGGAATACGTATATAAGTATATATAAATGTATAATAGTGGAATATATATATATATATATATATATAAGTATATATATATATGTAAAACAGTGAAATATATATAAGTATATATACATGTATAAGGATGATGTATATATATAAGTATGTACAGATGTATGAGGGTAATAAATATATACCAGCATATGTATAAGAGGTGAGTGGTGAAGATAGGAGCCGGAGAGGGGTAGATACTCGGGTAGGAACGTGTGGTAAGAGTAGTAATCGGGAAGGGATAGAGTATAGACTTTAGTACGACCGGAGTAATGGGCACTAGATCTGAAAGTTTCGGGGGTTCCTAAGAGTGGTCAAATGCTATCGTTGATAACGAGTTCCAAGTGATAAAGCATTCTAAGGTTTTGTTATGTTAACTTAAGCTAAGCTCGTTCAAGTTCTCGGCCTCTTACCTAAACTTGGGAAGGGAGTGATGTTGTTCTCTTTGACGTGTATGTTTGGGTTTTTGATCTTAGACCTAGTAGCTAAGTGTAAAGGTCGGACCTTAGCAACCCCTTTGAAATTCTAAAACCTCCTTAACTTTATAATCTCTAGTAAACGATCCTTGAGAACTAGATTATGGAAATAGGTTCTAAAAGAAAATATTAGAACTAAATGATAGACTTTCTGGGAATCTACGGGACCAAGGGTAAAATAATCTTTTGCCTTAGAGTTGTATATTGTATTTTCTCTTTAGGAGATTTCACCTCTTAGAAGTTTACAACTTCTAAGAGTATGAGATGTGATTTTGATCCACGTGCCTTGTATGACAAGCGTTTGAGTTGCTACAATTGCAGACCGAGTTGAGATTTTGAGAGTTGTGGTTTGATTCAGGTAAGTCCTTGCGACTTACTTAGCTGGTTTCTGAATATTAGTTGAGTGATAATAGTGGTGTGTGTACCATGTGTGTTATAATAACAACTTGTTAGGATGACCGTCGTTATATTGTGTTAAGGCCCAAGTGTATGTATAACGGGCCGTGACATCACTGCCCAGCTCCGCCAGGAGACTGGGAGGTTCTCTATACCCAGACCATACAGGTACACGGTGAGATGCATCGGATCCACTCTTGATCGGTACACGGGGGCGGAGGCGAGGTTTGGGAATCCCTCGTGTCACAAAATAAGTATCATTAGAGTGAACGACTTAATGAAGATAATAAATGGATTGTTTGAAAGCATGATGAGTGTTTATGATTTTATGTGTGTGTGTGCTATTATTATTCTCCTAATGTTGAGATAACTAGCTAATGGTTGTTTTGTTGTGTTTTTTTAGATTTACCGCAGGTTAGAATTGCAGCTGAGTGATCCGGAAGTAGTGGTCAGCCGGGTCTCCGTACTCCTTAGAGTGGGGGTTTGGGTTGTTATTTTGTCGTCCTTTCCTTTTGTTAAGACAGTTAGTCTTTCCCCTATGTTTAAGAACTATAGGCTGCTAGACCTTGTTGCATCCATTCCTTTAAAAATACTATTTCATGAATTTCGGTTTTTCTTATTTGTGTCTTGTTGCAAGATCATAGTAATATTGTTGTCAAACTAAGGTCGGGACCCATTGTGAGGTCCTAACCAGTAATATCCCGGGTTCCGAGAATCCGGGGTGTTACATCTTGTTCTCTTATGAGATCACTATACTCTTCTGAGTCCAGTCATAGTATTCATCTATCGTCAACGAGTTTATCAAGTCTTCCACAATAACTTTTAAGCGTGTCTTCAAGATTCTTCTTGCATTGTTCATCGTCTGTTTGCGGTTCTCTAATATGACCGTTAATGTTGGTAACTTAAATCTCTATGTGAATGAGAAGTCATTGTGGACTCTGTAGTCCACCAAAATCACTTTACCACATTCTTCCCCTTGATTGGTGTTGTTTTAATCATGCTACCTTTATGGAAGTTCCTTGTCTCAGTTCTAGACTTCTAGTTTGTTTGATACTTATTTTGAAGTTTCTTTCAAAATTCTCGTATCCATGAAGGACTCCACATGCTTCCATGGTTACAAAATTTATTCCTCGTCATTAAACTCACTCTCTATCTTTGTACCCTTTAATCTCTCACAACTGGGTTAACACCCTATCTTCTTTGTACTCTCATGCCCATGATTGCATATGGCGGTGTCCGCCTCGATTGTAACGTCGTTTACTCTGCAAACCTTGGTTGTACTCCGTTCTATATGATTCTTGTTCCCTTATTGTTATCTCTAATCCGATCTCTTGCCGTCTCTTGCATGGTTCTTCCAATTCATCTCCCGGCTTCATACGACCAAGTCCCTTGCATGACTTACTATTCCTTCTATCTAAGCTGACTCGAGAATTTTTTTCTCACCGGGTTGTACTTGTGGTGAAAATTATCTCAAAATCTTTACTTCTTTGCCCACCCATTCTTCGGGTGATTTATAGGGTCACCAAGACGCCCACCAGAGTATAATACTAAATCCTAGGTTTGAATCCATTGTCTCGTGTTGAAAACTCTTCAAGTCCGCTACCGATTTATCATGAGGCGATAATCGCTTCATGATATCACAACTAAAGAATATAAGATATCCTTTAGGATACTAACATGCTACATATACACTTATATATAATCATACATTAAAACATATCAATATAAGTCTATATACTAACTCACCTATCATTACAAGTTGCAGAGATCCATGGAGAATGATGGTGGTCGGACGTACTACTAACCCAACAACCCGACTATACACGTATGTAAAAACAGAAATCCGTTTTGAAAATATTAGACCCCTTTCGGGTTCTACTTATTTTATACATTCGGTCTTTTAGAAGATTTCAAGTGTCATTAATGCCAACCTAGACCTTTGATACCATGTTGTAACACCCCGAATTCTTGGAACTCGGGGAGCTACATGTTAGGACCTCACATTGGGTCCCGACCTCGGTTTAACAATAACTTTACTGGGATCTTACAACAAGTCAAAAATGTATTTAAATTCCTTGAAAACAACAAATAGTAGTATGAACGAACATATATACATATATATATATATATATATATATATATATATATATATATATATATATATATATGTGTGTGTGTGTGTGTGTGTGTGTGTGTGTGTGTGTGTTTGCCGAATGGAAGACTCCCCCGTCACCATCTAATGAGTACGTGGACCTGGCTAACCATCTTTTCCGGATCTCTCTGCAACTGTCTATCGCTACAAAATCTACAACAAGGAATAACCGTTAGCTAGCAATCCAAATATAAATAGAATAAAGATAGCACAAACACATCCATGATAACATAAACACTCATCATGCTGGCACACAATCTGGTTGTTATGTGATAGCTTAGGTGATTCACTTTATTCCGTTTTTTAGTTGTGGCACGAGAAATTTTAAGATTTCTCGCCTCCATTCCTTATCCAACTGGTGTAGGTCTAGCACACCTCCACCGGTAGCATCACTAAAAACCAAGTATGGACTAGTCCGTAAAGAAACCGCAGCGCCCTCGGGCTAACTGAGCAGAATGCCACCGCCCGTTACTCTTATGACAAATATGTAAGTCGGTCGATATTTAATAATAAGTACGATTATAAACACATCATTCAAACACCACTATCATTATTCATACTCATATCCAGAAGCTAGCTAAGTAAGCTCAAAGGACTTACCCGAACCAGGTCAAATCTCGTCAACCAAAGCACTCGATCTCGCTGAGTAATATCTCAACTGCCTGACCACAACATAAAGCTCATATCAGTATACTATTCGACCTCTAGAAGTCTCAACTTCTAGGTCAATGATGGAAAACCAAGGAACCGCACTAAACCAACTCTTTTCTAAGGAAAGACAATTTTACCCCTAGGATCCGGAAACTCTAAAGTTTCCCTAAGATTTCAAGAACATCCTCCAGAAACCCAAGACATGATGCCCTACTCTCTTTCGAAGGGATTTTCTGAGTTTAAAAGATGCCCGACTTTCAAACTCCTAATAAATTAAGGTCCAACTTACATGTGACTCCTAAATCCCAAACATTCCGAGAATACATACTTACGTACAAAGCCATGTATACCCTTATAATACTAATCTCCAAAGTTAAACAAATCCAAAGCGATCTCCAAGAACACAAAATTCTAAACCTAGCCAAAAACCCTTATTTATACAAACTATGCTTATACCAAACTTTGGGATATCACAAAACCGGATTAAACCAACGGATCGCTCTCAACTTTTACAACATGCTACTATACATATCGATAAACAACGTATGTTAAATTCACGTCCAAGAGTGGAAAATAATCCATCCAAATCTATCTCACAAAACTGCATCACAAGCAGTTTTTCTCAACACGTAGAATATTTCAGCACATCCTAAAAACTGCATGCGGAACCAACTTTGGATAACCATATCACTTAAACTATAACTCGGAATACTCTAAAATTTCAGTATGTTATACTATACAATTTCAACTATAACATATCCGAACATCAGAAACAATGGAGCAGTATAACGTACCCAAATCTGGATCACAAAACTGTATCAACATGCAGTTTTTCCAACACTTAGAAAATTCAGCAAACATTCAACAAAACTGTACACTGTCCAAACTTTGAAAAGTCATAACTCCTAAACCACTCGCTGGATTTCTCCCAAATTTTGATATGTTCTACTATAAAATCCTATCTATGACATAAATATAATTCAGCCACAAAGGATAAGTCTTTCATACCTAAATCTGATCACAAAGTTGATTGCTCGTCACTTCATGAAAACATAAAAAAAAACATGTGCATCCTAATTGCTTCTCTACAGATGATCTGAGCAGGTTTATGAGACAAAAGGGTGCTCGTTAGACACAGAAAAACGTGAACGGAAGAACAAATAAGAAGGGGAATAAGTCTTACTTGATTCCAAGACTCGAAACAACAAAGAAAGAACACTCATCCTCTACTATTGATAGGCGCTACAACGTGACTGGAGTCGACAGAAGGGGAAGGCCGATGTTGCTGCTGATGCTAGAGTCCGCTACTACAGCAGGGAGAAGGGTGCGACAGTGGCCCAGGAGGCGCACCCGCTTCCCTAGTGTGGCGCACCCGCGGCCCCAATGCGGCGCACCCACGACCTGGTTCTCAAATGCCTAGCGGCTAGGGCAATACGCGGGGTTCTCAACCGCCCAGCGGCTAGGGCAATACGCGCCGTCTGGTGTTTTCCTAGTGTAGTTGTGCACGAACCGAAGAAGATAGAAGGTCGTTGTTGTCTCGAACCCAAGGGGAGGAGAATGGCGTTGCCGTGTGTTCTTGCCACCGTCGCTTGTGCTTCCCGGAGAGAAGGTTGAGGGTTCGACGACGCCTTGGTTCCTGCTGCTCGAGACCACCGTCAGGAGGGGTGTGAGGAGGTGCCAACATTGCAGCGTACGGAAGAGGGATGCTAGGGTTGGTACGTTGGAGAGGTGAGACACGTGAAGGCTGGAGGTAGGTTTCAAGTCACGTGAAGGGGATCTAGGACAAGAAGATACTGAAGGCTGTGCTTGGATCCAGCCCTGTTGGGCCCCGAATGGAAGTCCTCATGGGCCACGCAAACTTGTATGCATAAAGGCCCGGTCGGTATATCATTAAAGATTAAAGAAGGTAGATTGACTTGTGTATTTTATGTGAGTACGGTCCTCACATAAATGATAAAAAGATCAAGGAATATGAAGCCGGTGTCATAGAGAATATAATAATTCGGGAAAAAAGTCCAAAACCAGTCATGGTCGTCCGGTTTTTATCGAAATAAAACGGGAGACAAAATATCCGGGTATTACATAATCAATAGTTACAAAATAACAATTACACAAAACAACATATACACAAACCATTTTTGAAAATTTAGTTACAGAAGTAACATATACACAAAGCAATTTTGGATATTGAGTTACAAAAGCAACATATACACAAAGAAATTTCGAAAATTAAGTTACAAAAGCAACAATTACACAAAGAAACATATACACAAAGCAGTTTCGAGACTTTTCGCCCAATACGAGCAACAAATTTTAGTAGATTTGATGTTCTGATCTATAAGAAGTACAAATTTCTACTTGAATAAGATGGAGTTTTGATTTGGAAAAGATGAACCGCAATTTAGGAGAGAGATTAATTTGCTAAAGGAAACCACAGATTAGGAGAGAGAAGGTAATCTATTAAAGAAAAACCTAAATTAGGGGAGAGAGAGTGGGAGGGTAATATTCTAGGGGGTGTATTCAATCTAGATTTTTAAAGAATTTGATAGTTTTTTAATAATCCATAGAATTTGCTTATTTTGTGAGAAATTTAAATCTATATAGAGTTAATATAGATTCTGTCAAATTAACACATGACTAGAATTTTCAATTCAAATTCAAGAAAGATAAAGAATGATTGTCAGCGATAACAAAATTTAAAATAAATGACAAATTATTATAATTAGAGAAAAATCCGTTTCATTATGATAAATAAGTTCTTAACTCTCAACCTCCGTCTCTTCTTCATGATCCTCATTCAAAACACTGAATCAAAGTAGCATCCTGCTTGGAGAAGAAGAAAATAACCATGATCTGCTTCATTAGTCTTACCAAGAAAAAGCGAGTCGAGCCCGGTACCGATATCAAGTTCTATCTTACATCCTTCCAATCTTTTGAATCTTAACGCTTTTCTGTATCAAATTTCATTTGAATCTTTACAATTTTCCTCAACTTTACCCCTTCTAACGTTTTTGATTGAGTTGTAGTTGGTGACGAAGATGACTCAAGATGTGGAGATGAAGGACACTCAGGCTCCTTCCAATTCCGTAGTCTCCTATGTCCCTCCGACTCTACAATTTTTACCTCTTCTATCTTCTTCTATCTCGTCACTATGCTAGGGTTTTGCTTGAGTCACTTTCGATTAATGTGTTACATTTGATTGGATTTCTTAAAGCGGAAATAAAGGAAAAGAGTTGAAGGAATAACACATAAAGAACAGAGAAGATAATACCCAAAAACCTTGATAGGGAGAGTCGAAGCAACACATTTATGAGCGTATCAAAATAGAGAGACGCCGTCGTTGGCTCGATTTTTGCTCGTTCAATTTCTGAATTTATCAATATTGAATTTATTTAAAATCTCTTTCTTTTATGTTTTGACAACTTTGGATTATATTCGAGATTGAGATCGAAAGCTGGAAGGAGAAAATGGTGGAAAGTTGAAAATTTGGGGGGAGGCAAATCAGTAAACAATCAATTCTAAAGAACAAGCAATTCTAGACATGATGCATGATGGAAAACAATCAACATGACGGAAAACACGAGAAAGAACTAACCTCCGACGATGCACCGAGCCCAAGCACACGAAAACGCTCGAAGACGTTGATTTTGTCTTTAGTGTTTTTCAGTGATGTAGTTTGGCGTTGAAATCTTATGTGTTGGAAGAAGACTTCTTTAGGGTTTAGGTATTTATATAAGTAATATAAAAAATGTCCTACAAAATTAATGAAATAATAGATTCTTTTAAAATCAACTTCAAAATATATATGGAAAATTTAAAATCCTAATTAAATACGTAAAGATTTATATGGACTTTTAAAAATCTATACTGAATACCCACACACTTTTAAGCTCCAAAAATTCCAGTAAAATCTAGATTGAATACACCCCCTATAAGTATTTCACCCAAATTCGGGTATCAAAATTTTCAACACCGTTTCTTTTTTTTGGTAGTTTTAATACCTCATTTTAAATTTTTACCGTTAAATAATTTCATGTATTTACCTTTAATTTTAATTAGAAAAATTAAGGGGACTAATTTATACTTGTGATACAAAAAAGGCTTTACCTAGACCAATCTTCTCTAATTTTATCAACAAATAGTTGATGAAAAAATAGTTGATGTGACATGCTTCATAGGTTGGCACGTGATTAAACAACATGTGTGTATGAGTATATGATAATAAAAAAATTACAATCTATTATGTTAAATATAATATTTGAAATTGTGAGTAGCTGAACGTATATATCTGATAAATGTCAATAGGACTAATGACCCACATATCAATAGATCAATAACCCCGATATATCAATAGGTAATGATCTAACATATCATTAAGTCAATGACTCAACATATCAGTAGGTCAATGACTTCACATATTATTATGTAGGTAAATAACCACATATTAGTAGATCAATGATAAATATATTAGTAGGCCAATAACTCATATATCAGTAGGTGAATGACCCACCAAATAACCCACATATCAGTAGGTTAATGGTCAATGACCACATAATATAAATAAAAAAATATCAAATAAATAACAATAAATAAGGAGTCTTTACGTCGCATCACCGAGGGCCTCGTTTAAAAAAAAAATATGATGTTTGGGGGTTTTACTAGCATTAACTAATAAAAAGCCTAGAGATTTTAGAAACCGTTCACGTTCCGGGAAAAGATCTCAATATCATATTCGTGTAGAAGAAAAATAAAAATTACGATTTCATTACGGTATTACAGATTGTCAATTACTTAAATACTTTCGTATCGCTAGAAACACGAAAGGGTCAACAAGTCAGGTTTTATTCCAACTACTTAAACGATAAAACAAATACTACATCCAATCTTAGCCAAAAGGAAAAAATGACAAGATATGTATGATTTGTATAGCTTTCAACCTTTCAATTTATACAAACTCTCAAGCCGTCAACTTTACTCGATGTGAGATAATTTAGTTATATATTTATTTTTACATACGATAAAATTTATTATTATTTATAAATGAACTGTAAAAATTATTACAAATTTTATTTTTAATTAATTTTTTATATTTTGTTAAACTAGTATAGCGGTATCAAAAGAAATTTATATTTTAACTTGGGTAGTTTTTATTAAAAAATATTGGTTTTATTAGTTATTTAAAAAACTAATAATTGTGAAATTACTTGTGAGGTCACCAAGTTGTATATTACTTGAGTTAATATATCCATACTGTCAACATATTGACCCCTCAGTATGTCAATTAGGGGTGGGCATCGGATCGATCCGATCCGATCCGATCCGAATACCCGGATATCCAAGTAGAAATTTTCATAAAACTCCAGATCCGGATCCGATCCGTATCCGGCCGGATATCCGGCACTTTTTCCCGGATCGGGTCGGATAATTATCCGCGGATATCCGGCCGATCCGTTTGATCCGAATTCCAAAATATAGTATCCGAAAATAATTTTATCCGGATCGGATCGGATTATAATCCGCGGATATCCGTTTGATCCGTTGATCCGAATGACTTTTATATGACCCGGTTGATCCGTTTGATCCGAAATGACTTTATTGATCCGGATATCCGATTGATCTGTGTGATCCGAATATCCGTTTGATCCGAAAATGTATTTGCAACCTTATTTATCACAAAATGTAATAAAAAACAATTTAAAGACATAAAACAAAATCATATAAAAATGATAATCTTATAGATGATAAAAAAAATTGTGAATATTAAAGTATATTATAATAATAAAAAATAAAAATAAGATTTTAAAACAATAAGTATTTCTATCTTTAGACTTTATAACTATAAAGTCTACTTGCAAATATACAAAATTGAGAATGCTAAAGTAAAAGTAAATAATTTAATTTTGATAAAAGTTAAATTCATTAGTCTTGAAAACATTAATATATAGCAAATGTTATCATTAAATATTATCAAATTTAATTACCTTTTTTTTATTTTAATAAAAATAATTGGTTGTAATTATCATTATTATGAATAATAATTACACAAGAAAAACGATATTAACAAACTTATAATATAATATGAAACTTTTTATATATTCTAAAACGAAAACTTGTATATATATATATATACACATACATATATGTATATATGTATGTATATATAGACGATTTCATTAAATAAGACGATCTTATAATAAAATGTTGATTTGCTAAGAAAAAAATGACTAAAGTTATAATTATCATAATAATCATTACTTATATTATTGAAAAACTTATTTTTAATACTTTAACACATTTTATTTCTAACATGGTTAAAATAGTTAGACTTATAAAACATTACTAGATAAACTTATAGTATGTAATTTTTTACTTGTAATCTTGTATAGTAAACCAAAAGTTATCTTTAATAACTTTTTAAAAAATTTAATTTGTAGACTTAAAGTATAATAGTAAATTTTATTTGGATCTAAATTTATTTATAGAATTTTCTATAAAAGTCTTTTCGGAAAGTTATTGTGCCAAAAATTTTATACTAAAATTACAATTATAATGAGAAACTTATATTAAGACTTTACCACATATATTCTCTTTAATATGATGATAAGAATTGAAATTAAAAGGCTCATTATAAACCTATAATAATTAATGTGTATGGTAAATTATATTATATAACAATGAATTTATAGAATTATAGTGAAATCTTATTTGAATCAAAATTTATTATATGTATGTCTAACTCTTTTAACCA